>JBAMMX010000008.1:6774796-6936427 GCA_037126225.1 Dillenia turbinata
TAACTTTATAATTTGAATATTAATTTTGTCATTTCTTGCCTAAACAGTTTTGATTTTTCAAGCAAAATTAGTTTATATGTGGACTTCTTTTCAAGCACATATTAAAACAAAAACTCTATTTATAGAAGTATATAGTCATCTAAATATCTCTCCAATTAATAATATATCAAGGTAAAGATGAAAAATATATATATATATATATATATATACACAAATTCACTTTTTTTATGTCTCTATTACTACTACAATAACAATAATCAATCGTATATCTCACTAAATATGATCGGTTACATAAATACTTTTATATCATTGAAGGGGTATTTGATTAAAAAGTATAAAAATTGAGAATTAGAATGATACTCATATAAAGGTAGTGACATACAGAATGGTGGGTAATTGTCTTTATTAGTTTAAAATAATTCTATTAATTTTTACATATCAAATAAATATTATATTATTCAATATAAAATATTACTTTTATTAGGATATTAATTAATTTATTAAGATCGTCATTTTATTTTATAAAAATATTTTATTCCCGTTACCCTTAAATCCCACATCCGTCGATCTATAAAGTTATGGCAAAAAAGGATCGATTGCTTCGTTTCTTTGCAGGTGTGGGGGATTATTATGGTTATGGCCTCCAATAATATAGAATTAATATGGTAAGTGTTTGATTGGCAAATGGCATAATTTAGTCATCTAGTTCTTGTTTTTGTCAGTTGATAGTCCTTATCCCCATCTCCAAAGCTTGAGGCAGAGGACATTATTTTGATCGTTGAAAGCGACAAAAATGCCTAAATTATTATTTGTTTGCAATTCTAGTCTGTGTGTGGATGTATGGTGAGATGTGTGTGAAGAGAGAGAAACCGCTCTCTCTCTCTCTCTCTCTCTCCCCCTTGGCAAGCAAGCAATTTTTGTGGATACCAAGGTGTTGAAAAGGGATATGAGGATAGTAGCATGGTCCCACATAGATATTTGTAAAACTTCAAATGAGAGACTCTTAACTTATGAATGTCACTTTTTAACTTTCCCTGGTCCACAAAAGCCATAATTTCTGGCCCCTCGTAGTCGTCCGTTTTCTTGTATCAAAACAATAAGAAGAAATAATACTTTTTTCTATTTCAATATTTATTTTTTTTTTATTATAATAAGATTTCAATCGCGAATCACAAGATTAGGAGAGAGAAGATATGACCACTAAATTATCTTTTATTTCAATCCTTAAGCTCAAGATTTTTCTTCATTAATTTCTTCCTTCTCCCGCCCTTTCTATATACAATATCATTTGTTTAATTCACTTTTTGTATCTCTTCTTCATTTTTTGTCTTTTTTGATTTGAAACGTAAGAGTTCATTTTTTGTTTAATTTCCAATTGATTCAATAAAATATCGGCTCAATTATCGTACTATTAATAAATAAATTGAAATGTTTGATTTGGGTACATTTAAATTCTCAACTATTTTACTATCAATATCAAGAAATTATCCCTATCAAACTTATAACTTGGTTAAACATAAGAGCAAGTGTGCAAACTGCTATGATTGTTTCACTTCTGTTTGCCCCAGCATGGACCAGGTTTTCCAATTCCCTAATGGTCCTTACACACAAACACTCTCATATAAAAGTTGTGAGATTTAAACATGACTCATACACGCAGCGGAAGTGATAAAATAAAATTTCAGCGGAAGTGATAAAATAAAATTTCGAAATCGTAAAAGTTTGAGTTTGCGATATATCTCAAACGGTGATGCAGAAAATTTCCAGAACCACAAACTCTGAACACGAACCACTCGAATTCGGGATGATAGTCATGTAATCGAACTATCACCGCAATATCACAACGAACCAACCCTTAACCCGATGATTTAACGTTGATCGGAAAACCCTCTGAATAATTGTTCTACTCAACAATTATTCTAACTCTCAAAATGGTAATCATTCCTCTTAATCCTCTCCTCAAAGATGTTAATTCTCTTTTTGTTTGATACACACTCACGTAGGAGTCATTTTAGAATAAGAGTCCTTTTTGAGAGAAAATAGGAGAGAGAGGGGGTAGTGGGTAACTTCCCACTACCCCACCTTTTTTTTGGCATTTCAAAATTTTTACTTTTTGGTAAAAATATGGCCCCACGTGGGCATCAACTAATATCTCTCACTTGCACACGAAGGCGTTTCTTAAAATCACAAGATCATGACTGCAATCTATCATATCACCCTACAAGATTTTCATACAGGGTTGGTCGTCGTGCGACTAACGAGTACACCTGCAAATAAAGACTTCTCGATACATCTGTTAGGATGATCGAGTAGTCACCGTTAGTATCAAAAGAAAAACTCGCAGTACCCCAGATCCAAGACAAATTGCATCCATCGAGCTACTTTTCTCATCGAAAGTAATCCCCAGATATCGCTCGACTATGTATTCACTATTATGTTCAAATCCCTACATTGATGAACATAAAAACCGGTCGGTGAATACAAAACAGTGATGCAGTGTCAATTGGTCTTCCTTTCCCAAACTCGAATCTATTGGTCTCAACTCAGCTGCTTTCCTAGACCTGTCCCTCAGACCTCAATTTATCTTCCGAGCCATCGGTAAATAGACTAAAATAGCAAACACTGAATCAAAACCTCGACAGTAAAAAAGTAATAAGGGCACAAGAGATCCCACCCAATGGATCTTGGGTCTCACATAGTGGGGCTCGGGGATAAATTTTAATTTAATGTCTCAAGTAAAATAGCACCCACTATCCCAAGTCGTCTTTTCACACGTGGTATGAAACACGTGCCACAGTGTTATTCCCTCATCTCTAAAAAAAAAGGGCATATGTCAGATTTCTCTAACACTGTGCAGGTATAGGGACTCAGTCTACGCATAAGACTTTACCCAGAGATCTCAGAGAGAGTATCTCAGAGACAATATCACAAAACGCAGGTGATATCTGATATCTCAAACCTGGCTACTCACAGGGTACATGGATGTGGGTACGTCCATGTCGGTCATATCGCATATGACCTCATCCTGAACACATATCAGGGCGATTTATATTCTAGCAGGATCACTCTCAAAGTCTCTTACAGCTAGAAACTGTCATCAACGCTTTACTGGGTAGAGGTGGTCACTCGTATGAGAGAGTCGACATCGTCTGCCTGACATATCTATTATCATATCACAAAATATATATATGACATTGAAGGCAAGTGCATTAAATGAAAATATAACACAAAAGTGACTGAAAAATGCACTATAATCATATATATAGAAAATCAATAAGTATCAATGTCATCAATAAGTACAAACTGAAAAATGTCAGAAAATATTCAAACCCAATGACTCTCTATGCCCTAAAAAGGAGTCTCTAGTAATGGGTTTGGTGAAGGGGTCAGCCACCATGCTGTGTGTTGTAATGTACTTGACGGTCACTTCACCCTTCTCGATGATGTCTCTAACGTAATGGTATCTGGTGTCAATGTGTTTGGTCATACTATGAAACTTAGGGTCTCGTGTGTGTGATGGCTCGATTATCACAGTAAATCATGACTGGCCTCCCACTATCCGCTACAATCCCTAAGTCATCAAGTAGTCTATGGAGCCAAACACTCTCCTGAACTGCAACTGAGCATGCCACGAACTCAGCCTCCATCGTAGATATAGCAACACAGGTTTGCTTCTTACTGCTCCAAGAGATGGCCCCGCCATTGAGCAAGAAAGAAAAACCTGATATCGATTTGCGCTTATCTAAATCGCCTCCCCAGTCGGCGTCTGAATAGCCCACAAGACGCAAATCATCTCCCCCGTAACTCAAGAAGAAGATTGCAATTCCCTTTAAATATCGGAAAATCCTTTTCACTGCTCTCCAGTGACCCCTTCCAGGATTTGCCTGATATCTACTGACAACCTATAACAAATGTCTGGTCTAGTACACAACATTGCATACATTAAACTTCTCACTGCATTGGAGTAAGGTACTTTACGCATTTTTCTTACTTCTTCCTGAGTTTTCGGACACATTTTCAGGCTCAGGCCTTCACCTTTAGCGATCGGAGTATCTATGGGATTACAATCACTCATCCCAAAACGCTCGAGAATTTTCTTAATGTAGGTCTCTTGTGAAAGAGTTAACATTTTTCTCGAGCGATCCCTCTGGATCTGAGCTCCGAGGATGAACTCAGCTTCACCCATGTCTTTCATGTTGAAGCTGGATGACAACCACGTTTTGATGGTCATTAAATACTGAATGTCGTTCCCAGCCAACATTATATCATCCACATACAACGACAGGATCACAAAAGAGTTATCGGACCGAATTAGATAGACACAATGATCCTCCTCGACCATCGTAAAACCGTAAGATATCACATATTCGTTAAATTTTAGGTACCACCGCTGAAGGGGTAAATATATCGACTTCGAAGTCACGGACCTTATTCTCTCAACCTACTTATAAAACAAAATTTATTCCATTAGATCTCCTTATCCAGGCTATATTAAAATGTGGTCTTAACGTCCATTTATTAACTCTAAATCAAACTAGCAAATTTTTAAAATTAGACTTTCAAATTTATCTTATAGAAAGTCTCTTATAGTCAATGCCTTATCTCAATATAATCTTAGCTACCAACGGGATTTATCTCTCAATCGATTTATCGATTCATTTAATTTTTAGAACCCAAGTGTTCCCAATTGCCTTTTAAACTCGGGTTTAAGTAACTAGTTCCCAAACTTTGTTAACTCTATTGATTCCATTTCCTCGTGCAAGGCACAGAAGATGGTCCTTTGCCAAATCCTCGAGAGATCTTTAGTTCTGGCTCTTCGCTCCTCGGGAGTACCTGAGATTACATTATTGGAAAAGACTTAGAAAAATGATGATTTTAAAATGCTTTTGATAGAGAAAATCCAATTAGGATATAAAATCCCATTTAGTATCAAAAACCTTATCGGCTCTTTTTTCCCGATGAAATATGGTAGAAGATCTTCTTGAAAGAGCTTTAGTCCCTAGTTTGCTTATGAAAAAAAAGAATATTTTTTTCTCTCTAAGAGATTCATGGGTTAATAAACATGATATTAGAATCATAATTATGATAAAATTTTATATCATATCTTGAAGTGGATGATCACCTTTTATTTGTTGGCTTTCCCAGACCACCTAGTTAAGAAAGCTTTTGTTTTCTTTTATAAAAATAAAATTAACTTTATAATTTGAATATTAATTTTGTCATTTCTTACCTAAAGAGTTTTGATTTTTCAAATAATTAGTTTATATGTGGACTTCAAGCACATATTAAAACAAAAACTCTATTTATAGAAGTATATAGTCATCTAAATTTCTCTCCAATTAATAATATATCAAGGTAAAGATGAAAATATATATATATATATATACACAAATTCACTTTTTATGTCTCTATTACTACACAATAACAATAATCAATCGTATATCTCACTAAATATGATCGGTTATATAAATATTTCTATATCATTGAAAGGGTATTTGATTAAAAAGTATAAAAATTAAGAATTAGAATGATACCCATATAAAGATAGTGACGGATCTATATGTACAAAAGAATGGATAATTATCCTTATTAATTTAAAATAATTTTATTAATTTTTATATATTAAATAAATATCATATTATTCAATCTAAAATATTACACGATATTAGTTAATTTTCTTATGGTGAGATGTGTTTGAAGAGAGAGAAACCGCTCTCTCTCTCTCTCTCTCTCTCTCTCCCCCTTGGGAAGCAAGCAATTTTTGTGGATACCAAGGTGTTGAAAAGGGATATGAGGATAGTAGCATGGTCCCACATAGATATTTGTAAAACTTCAAATGAGAGACTCTTAACTTATGAATGTCACTTTTTAACTTTCCCTGGTCCACAAAAGCCATAATTTATTCTAGCCGTAGTATTTTATCAAGAACAATAATAAGAAAAAATCATACTTTTCCTATTTCATATTTATTTAATTTTATTATAATAAATATTTTAATCTCGAATGTGCGTCTAGGAGAGAAGATATGATCACTAAATTGTCTCTTATTTCAATCCTTACGCTCAAGTTTTTCCTTTGCTAATTTCTTCCTTCTCCCGCCCTTTCTATATACAATATCATTTGTTTAATTCACTTTTTGGATCTCTTCTTCATTTTTTGTGTTTTTTGATTTGAATCGTAAGAGTTCATCTTTTGTTTATTTTCCAATTGATTCAATAAAATATCGGCTCAGTTATCGTACTATTAATAAATAAATTGAAATGTTTGATTTGAGTACATTTAAATTCTCAACTATTTTACTATCAATATCAAGAAATTATCCCTATCTAACTTATAACTTGGTTAAAACATTAAGAGCAAGAGTGCAAACTGCTATGATTGTTTGCTTTCTGTTTGCCCCAGCATGGTACCGTTTTCCAATTCCCTAATGGTCCTTACACACGAACACTCTCATATAAAAGTAAACATCAACTAACCTAGAAATGAAAATAATAATAATAATAATAATAATAATAATAATAATAATAATAATAATAATAATAAAATAAGGAATAAAAATAAAACAATGTTAATGTGAAAATGGGTAACCATGGATGACCAATAACAATAATAGATTGCGACTGTGTAAGCAGTACAGTTTCGAATCTCTCCCGAATTTAATCAAAAGGCAATGAAGCAGAGCAGGAACCACAGCATTCCTCAAGTTTTTTATTTTATTTTATTTATTTATTTTTATATAAAAATTTGAATGTAGAATCTTCATATTAGAAGAGGGGATTGATTAAAGAAAAAAATTATAATCACTAGACTATTCCTTTAAAGACCAACATTCCTCAAGTTTTGAATCAACATTCTCTTTTTGCCTAATCAATATCCATACACTTGTGATAAAAACAACACTCTCAAAATGTTTTAATACAGATGAACCCATGTTTGTCACTCATCTCTTTATGCAAGTCAAGGTCAATGGAAGAAGAAAAAAAAAAAAAAAAAAAAACCGACTTCTTCGGCTATGAGAGAAAAAGATATCCAAAAACATAGAAAGAAAATTTGTATAAAAAAAGTGTGAAAAAGTATGTCCCTCAAGTTCGGCTGCCGGCT
The DNA here is from genome assembly GCA_037126225.1 of Dillenia turbinata. NCBI lineage: Eukaryota > Viridiplantae > Streptophyta > Magnoliopsida > Dilleniales > Dilleniaceae > Dillenia > Dillenia turbinata. The sequence continues at coordinate 6,781,898 of JBAMMX010000008.1, forward strand.
AGTTTCATTTCGACCTCTATGTTAGCTTTCTTAAAATTAAATATGACTTTTCAATATAAAAAAATAATAATATTATTAATACAATAATATTAAATTATTTTATTAAAAAAATTGATTTTTATATATAAAATTTTACATTTTTAACAATTTATTCTTAGTTTAAACTCCAGTAAAATTTTTTAAAAACCACCTTAAAAAAGGTGAGGCAAGGACATATATATGAATGGACACCAACCTTTGATTCGTCAACACATTTGATCAGCTGGCTAGACATAGCAGGGTTTACTTCTCCCTAGTTTCCTTTTTCTTTTCATTCTTTTCCCCTTTTACAGCATTAGTTTAAAAAATAGCTCTTGATTCGTTTTTCATTATTTATTTATTTTTATAGCCACTCATCCGTATGTTGTTGAGCTCAATTTAAAAAAAAAAAAAAAAAAAATATCTCTTAATATAGTTTTTTTTTTTATTCTCGAGTTTTAACTTTAAAATTTAATTAATGATGGTTGATTTTTCATTATTTATTTAATAATTGACAATCATCTTCAATTATATCATTAGGCTATCGAGACCGGGTCCAAACCACCCAGCAAGAAGACAAATATACAAGTCGAGTTCCAATTGACGTGCCATATAAACTAAGTGTTACATTTTTCTATTTTTCATATTTGCGAGTCAAGTGCTTAGAGTCAAGTCAATTCAGATATTTGGTTGGCATTGATGTGATGGAGACCTGTCCCACCCGAACCCAGTGCTAAGACTCCCGGTGGTCAATAAAGGTCGACGAGGATAATTTGGCTTCACCAACGTTTGGTTAGCACAATGAAATAGAAACTGAGATTCTTTGTTATGTCCAAACTTGATTCGATATAAAAAAAGAAAAAAAAAACCATATTAGGAAATTCTCCCATGAAAAAGGGTTTGACAATGGAATCATAATAAAATTTCAAATACTGGGGATAGCTCTAGTCCAAAAAAAAAAAAAAGATAATTTGGCTTCCCACTAAAATCTCGACTCACGTTCCTAGGCTATTTTCCCAGTTTCTGTATTCTCAAATTCATTTCAACTGGATTTGATATGAAATATCATGAATAAAAGTTACTTTCAAAAAAATATTATTATTATGTTAAAAATTTTTATAATAAAAATCTCGTTTAATCTCGACTTCACCCAACTCTAGTGATCATAGCCATGATCACAGTGTGGCTTTGCCATACGTTGTGGGTGTAAGAACAGGCGATTTAGGAATGCCTCAAATCATTGTAATAAATAGCACAAGGAACTAGAACCATCTGAATTTCCGTTTCGACCAAATCTAATGTAATATAAAAGAATCATTTGCATATATTGAAGAAAAAGAAAGCTAATTGAAGATTACAGTCAATCATTTTCAATTGGTCCAAAATCCCAAATAGGAGCACCTCTACTCATCAGGTATACATACACTAGAAAGCAGCTAACGGTACCTTTAAGCCATGGACAAAGGATTGGACATTATATGGGAACCACATGCTAACACCTTCAGTTCTGAGACAACTGTGCAAGTTCAGATCTTTTATCAGGGTAGCTGCAAATTTTATAGGCTTAGCCCTCCAAATTTTAACATAACTCTTCCAAGTCGTGATTAATTTACAAGTGAAAATATTTTTCCCAGAATACAATGCATCGAAGCACAAAGGTTCAAAGAACTCGAATTGCCTATATCCAAAATTTTGCTTTATTGCAAAGAAAATGAATTAGATGTGCAGATCATTCATAAACCTTTGACCCAAAATAATTAGGTTAAGGTACATCTCTTCCCCCCAGATATCACAGTGAAGGTAGTAAACCAGTTCTGTCCAGATTGGCAGTTTCCAGAACAGCAGACAATAGCTCAACTTACAATATGTTTCCCTTGAGGACCTTAGTTGCATGGCCCTTAACACGTCCTTTTCTCAATTCCTTTCTCCAAGTAATATCATGCGTTAACCACCTCAGACTCAACGACGCCAAATGCTGCGCTGATGCTTCTGGTCTTGCATTCGCCTACATCAACATTAACCAGTCAGAATATCATAAACAATGTCTCTCATGTGTGGCTTAATATTAAGGACTACATAAATCACAAAGGAGTTTTCTCAGATTCCTACACTAAGGCAGCTATATAAATGTATTTGAGCAATTTTTGGCAAAAGGATTAATCACTCAATTCTAAAATGCACAACAACAAATCCATTACTTTTTCAGTCAAATTAAATTCCCACACTAGACACATGGTACCCATCCAACACCATAAGCAACATGAAAGTCCTCTCCAATTGTTGTCAATAGACCACACACATCCTATTTCCTTCCCTTTTTTTCTTTATTATTATTTTTATCACCTTTTCCCTCTTCCATATGGAAAGCAGAGTTTTTTCAGTTAAAGAAACTAATATTGTGCCAGATCAGAATAAACCCTTGAGTAAAACAGCAAAGATATCAAAATGGACTAAAGTTTTCAGGATGCAAAGAAATTTTGCTAAAGGCATGCCTTAATAGCTTCAAAACTGTACTTGAGAAATACACTAGTATGTTCTCACACATGACAGAAGTGCATTCAGATGTAATTAAAGAAGCAACAGTTTTGCCATCGCAAAATGTTGTGCCATGCTTGTGATGCTTATCAGACCACTATGGGTATAAAAGATGCAGGTCTTCATAGTGCAAGAACTTTCTAACTGAGAAGTTTTTCAAGGCTCAATCCTTATTCCCAGGAAATCTTGTTTCAAAAGTAGTAGTACTTTTCCTATTTCTATGGGAAAGTGAAGCACTTGATACAGGAATATGAAAAAGCTGTAAGAAAACTACAAAACAAAAGCAACCAAATTTTTCAACCAAAGGAGAACTACAACACGAGAACTGAAGAGGTCATATCCCTCGGTCATCCCCCATCTGCTGGAAATAAGTTAAAGAATGTAAACAAAAGGAAAATCCATAACAGATCCTTGGGTTTCTTGGTTCTGGTAAAACTATAAAAAGTAGTAAAAGATGGAAGTCATATCCCTGCAATTGATATAACGTACAAAGATGAGAAAGATGCTTACTTCTGGTGCTCTTTGGAACGCTCAATGAACTCTTTTCCTATATCTTGTCCCTGGTAGGATGCTAGCACTGGTCTAATATCAGCTGGTCTATGCCGGGCTACATCTGTACTCGGATAATGCCAGCAGATAAATGTTTGTTTCAGAAGAATGTAAAACCAGAGAATCTGGAAAAGCATAAACTGTAGAAAAAATTGAAAGCATGTGGTGCCCAAGGTCCTATGAATATTGTCAAAAACACAGTGCTTACATTCCAAGAAGGGGATAAGATCCAACAGTGCTGTGTCATTCATATCGACCTTCCATGGTGGAATGGGGACAGCATTTTCAGGCTGTAGGGTAGTTTCCAGGGAATGACCACTTACATAGAGAATCTTTGCAGGGTCTCTGTTCAGCTTTGATAGATCCTGTCAAAACATTTTATTAGCTGTCATTCAGGAAATACACAGAGTAAGGTTCATATTGATTCAATGCCCTGTCGCACACAAAATAGCAGGAAGCTATATATTCCACCTCCAAATTTAAAAATCACATGATAGGCTTAACATATAGGCTATATACAACTCGAACAGAAATGAAGGCAGAAAAGGTTTCTAACATACAAGTCAAAAATTTAATTCAACATTATGCCCATAAAATTGTTTTAACATATAGTTGATATTACATTGTTACATCATATAGTTGATATTTCATTATTACATTACAATGCATTCAAAAACATCAACAAGGTCGTATATGTCCTACTATTACTAATTGTATTGTACTTGTTGTGCCATTCCACCCTCGTGTACCATATAGAAGGTTGTAGGGGGAGACCAATGGTTCAAAGAGTGCTTCTCTTTTAGCATCCACATCGCCTAGATGATCACACTGAATTATCAATCTCTTTAGCCACTTCTAAATGTTTTCCTTTTCATGAACACAAGTTTCCTTGAACTTTTCTTTCGGAAAGTGATTGTAGAATTCTTTTAATTCAACAATAGACCTTTTGGAGGGCAGAAATTAACTTGTAGTCAAAATCCACTCCAATACTCATACATTTGGATGTTACTACAACTAAACAATAATTTCTGTAATTACACAAGCATAGAAAAATTTCCATATATCTTGAGAGAGAGAGAAAAAATAAAAAATAAGACACCAATGGATCTCATAGCTATGGAATTCATCTTCATCATTAACAGGTGATGAATAGAATTTAACATATATGTCATGTAGAATGTTACACATCTAGAGCAATAAATCTTAGAAGCTAAATAGGTTACAAGCTGCTCAAGAAAAACCACAGCCCAGAGGAACTGATGAGCTCCTCAAGCGAGAAAAAGGCATTCTACCAACCATGCAGCTACCTTCCACTGGCCTCCTATATTGGCAAAGTCTACAGGCTTTATCATATGCTTGAGCCATCTATTAGATTACACTATGTTAAGTTACATGTGGTTAGATGTGAACCTCCCTTACTCAATGCCAATAATAAGAAGAATAAAACTCCCAGGATGCAGCTTGATTTACTTAACTGTTCAGCCTCTGTGATAGTTGACTTGGTGCATAATGATTCAACCAGAAAAATGGAAGCAAGTGTGCAGAGTGCAACTCACTTTAAACTCTTACACATATTAAAGCTCCAAGCCACTCTCCATGTATTAACCAACAGAAAATGTAACATATATCATACAGGCATAAAACATTGAGAAGAAAATTTGTCCAGACACCAGACAGGCATGCATCTCGACGACATATAAAGGAAGATTTCTTAATATTCATCTCCAATCATTTCTTAATGGCTATTAGACAACAACATTAGCAGTCATTAATACATTACAAGCTGAGATATGGGTCCAGAACTAAGTTGGATCACACCAGCCACATATCCGTCATTACAATTCCTAAATCTTTCAAAAGGCCATTACAAGGCTCAAAACCCATTAAAGATATTTCTCCATTTCAAGGTCACTTTTTCTCTTCTTGGGTTATAATGAGGGTTCGCATGACATACTATTCATGACCTTGACAAAATATACTTCGGAATGACCGTAACCATAATTTCAAATGATAATCTCCAATACATTGAAGATATATATATATATATATATATTTGGCTCGGATCTATATTGGGAATGATCAAAAGTAAGAAAACAAATATATGGAAACAAGCAAAGGTATGGCCAGAGGAAAACTTTTAAATAAGGGGAAAAAAAGAATAAGCTGTCAAAAGAAGTTGCATTACCCCATGACTAAGAATGACTCCTCATACTACCACAATAAAGAAGCTAAGATACTTACCCTATAATGCTTCCCATCCTGATATTTAGTTGCAGACCTGGATAGCCTGTATCGTATACATCCCTTTGGATCCAATCTTTCAACCACAGGGTCAACATACTGTAGACACAGTAAAAGCATCAGCATAAATGTATTAACTGGAATTGAAAAGATAAAACACATGCAATACAGTAATAAGGAATGGGAATACCATACTGAGCTGGTCAGAGAAAACAACAATTTCGTAGAATTGAGCAAGATGTTCCAAAAATGCATCAACCCCAGGTCTTTTGAATGTTTTCCAGCCTCTGTCACGCTTTGAACAACAGAATTTTATATACATCAGTAACATGGAATAAACATCCACAAACACAGACATGCACAAGGCAAACATGCACGTGCTCAAAGTCTGCATTCCAATCCCATCACACTCTTCAAACAAATATGGCCAACCACAGTGCAGGGTATTAACATACAAGGGATTCAAATATTGTTGGACAATATGACAGTAACCAACCAGAAAAGTCAGAAATGGAAAAACTAATAACTTAAAATATAATAAAAACTGGTGAAGCAGTCTTATCAAAAGAGAGACTTTACCTTCCAGTCAGAATATAAGAGTGTCTCATTTAGATCTAGAACAAGCGTAAAAACATGCTGTTCCTGAGGGTGTAAATCAGGGAGAAGCTTATCTGAGGATGGCTCTGTAAACCCCTATTCAGAAAGAGAGGTAAGATATGGTGCCTAATATTGCAGCCACAGACCAAAAATTAATAATAATAATAAAAAAAAAAAAAAGATTAGAACAGCACTCACTCTAACTTGCTCCTCAATTGACCTCCTCAAATCTAAGTAAAAGTCAGTTGCTTTCCCAAACCCTGCAATAACAAAGAGAAAGGGTGTTCTTATAATGATGATTACTGATACTAAGGAAGGATTCCTCTATACCAGAAAATGCAGCAGAAGTGGTTAACAGCAATGATACCAATAGAAGTACAACATGTGTTGAAAGACACAATATTTTACTTGCTCCACAACCTGGACCACATCAACTATGCAACATGTGGTGAATGACACATTGTTTTGTTTGTTTCGCAAGCTGGACCACATCAACCAACAAATTTTTGACATTTTCCCTCCTAACCACTGAATACTTCCTTATTTTCATTGAATGCATTTATACAAATCAGTGGCACTACCACGTGAATATAGCTTCTTAAGGTCATTCAGAGACTTAGCTCAAAGGGCAGATTGAGAGTTATAAGCATGCAAGAAATCACATGGAAATATATGCAAAACATTAATCCATTGATTCAAAAAATCAAGACAATATATCCTTTATTTATCTCTTTATTTCTTGCATCATGAAATTGATCCTATGTAGGATACCCACGTGTTTCTTATCTGATTTAGCATTCATATGGATAATTCTTATAGCTTAATTAACATGTCCGTTAAGTAATCAATGTTGTCCTGGAATCAGCAGTTATAGGTATAATGCTGTAAGGTTGCCAGCTATTTATTTAGCAAGGTTATTTTATGCACAAGAGATGAGAAGTAGTTCCAAAAGCCTTCATGATAGGCCACTTAGGAAAATTGTGCTGATAGCAATCTTTTAAGTGAGTCAACTAAAGCATAGATGGATTTTTTCGAGGGGGCTTCAGCCAGGGGCCGTCACCCCCCCCCCAAAAAAAATATATATATATTTTTATTCCGAAGGAAAATTCCTATTAATGCTAGATTGCCCCCCTTTTGTCTCTTCCTTATATATATATATATATATATATATATATATATATCCTCATTCTTTCTTACTTCCAACGTGGGCCATCTTTACTCTAATATCTAAGTGGGGCATTTCCATCACAATCAAACTCTCTCTCTCTCTCTCTCTCTCTCTCTCTCACACACACACACACACACACATATTCTTTCTTACTTCCAATGTGGGCCATCTTTACTCTAATATCTAAGTGGGATATTTTCATCACAATCAAACTCTTTCTGGGCTTTTTCCAATTTCTGAATGTTGGGGATTCATCCTCATTCAGTTAATGATTATTAGGCTTCTTGGCATCAGCAACAAAATGCAATTCCATGAGTTTCTCAATTTTGCAATTACCATTTTCCTTTTTCCCTGATGTGTGTGTGCATAATTACGTCTTTGAGTATGTGGGGAGTGTGTGTTGATCATTAGATATTTGTGCAAGTATCTATTATAATTAATTTGACTGATTTTAGGCCATTTATTTCACTAGATTAGTTTTGTTTACTTATAGTATGGGATACAAATCTTTTCACTAAATTTTTTTGCCCTCCTTTATTCAGTAATTTAGCTGCTTTTGTTTTATTTAATGTTTTTTAAATAATATTTTTCTTCTTTTTTTTATTATATGTTTAATGATTTTTCAATACGAACTTTATATATATATATATATATATATATTTATTTATTTTTTTTTTTTGGGGGGGGCCCACCCAAGCAAAAATCTCAGCTCCATCCCTGAACTAAAGTAATATATATGTAGCATTTTACACTAATAAAAACTCAGCTCCTTCTTTGTCTCAACTCCATCCATACATATACGTCCAACCTCCCCCTACCCCCGCACTAAGCCAAGGAACACTTTGTGCACCGAGTGAACCCTATTACACTAATAAAGTTAACAATCTTATACACTGGTAAGGATCTGTGACAGCTTCTGAGCTTCAGTGACAATGACAATACCGGAAAAGATTTGAGGGCCACTTTTCAATGGAGGAACTTTGCTATGGGTGCATAACAATGAACTCACTGAAAAGGCCAAGTTCAAAGATTGAACAAAAGTAAAGGAAGCATGTTGCAAGGAGTCAGTTTGCACAATTACTACTCTCTAGAGCATGGTGTAATAAGAAATATGAGAAGAACAACAGTTACAACACCCACCTGTCAGTGCCGTAGAGTAGAACAAGCCTTGAAATTTCTACAAAACAGATTAAGAGTCACTCTAATGATATTTTGCTCATTCATATAGTAGCAATAACTAAAATCCAGACACAATGAACATGGATGAAATTCTTTTTTTCTTTTCTTTTTTATTCAATTTGGCAGCAAAATAGCTAAGAATAATAAAAAATTTAACTACTATTCAATAACCGCAGCATAATAACATAATGTTAAAATTTATGAGCAAAAAATTGAGGAAAACCCCCATTCTTCATCTTCAAAAGCTGTAAAGCTTCAGCATATTGGTTAGGAATCTTTTGGGGGATGAGAAGCAGTGTTTTTTTTAATTATTATTTTTTTTCCTTTGTTGTAATAGAAAATACAATACATCTTAGAAGTAGAAGAAAATTAACAGAAGAAAAGAAAAAGAACAATTAAACTAAAAAAGTATTCCAATCCCTATTAATATCCCCGAAAAGTGTAGACTGGAAAGCCACCTGGAGCTGAGGTCCAAAGAGAATGTGATAATATTTTCCCATAAATGATCAATAGGAAGACTCTGATCCTCACAGATGAACACTGATGGCCTAATTAATGAATCCTGTAGGAGATTTGGATCCGAGAATTATACTAAAAAGTCAAATTTATATTGTCAATGTCCAACACTGCATTTTGCATGCCACTAAATGGCAATAAATCCACAGATTGGGCACAGTTCCTGCTCATTTCTAGAGAGAGAGAGAGGGGGGAAAAAAAGAGGCAAAATAATGTCAAAAAGTCTAACCAATAGAAGGGAATTACTGTCATGCCCATTGGTTATACAATCACAGCCAAAATAATAACCAAACCAATTTTGTCTATTCTCTTCCTGATAAAATATCTTTATAAATCTAAATGGAAAAAAACTGCTTTGCTACTAAACTGGGCTAGCATTTTATCCTTAACAAATTTGTGTGGTAGAAACAACAGAGGAACTAACACTCTGCCTTATATAAGCACTGATATAACTAAGATTTTCCCCAAAAAAAAAAAAAAAAATTTCTTGCTCACCTCAAGAGAAGATGCATCCTCTGGTGGGTGATAGTTAGTATATGCACGCAGACTCTTCATCTTCTCATCTATTTCAGCTGTACTGTATGCTGCAGAGACAAAACTTAAAAGTTTGATCAATGTGACTAATCAAAAACTTAATAACCCAGCATAATTTCATCAACAGAAATACCAAACGTTTCCAAGCCAAATCATAATACTTCAAAAAAGAGAAGAATAGAAATTCAATGCTTTTATCAAAATGGTTCCATTTTCATAGGGACAAAATATTTTATGTAAATCTTTTGTTGTCAGTGGTTTGAAATTTTGTCACGACATATAGTCTACAAGGTGCAGGTAGTAGCATTTAGAATGAAAGATTTCTCCTAATACTAGAAATAACCCCCACATGGTCAAATGTAGTTAAGTATATTGAATTTCATGGGTTTCATTTCTCGAGTACTTTTACTTAATAACACAAATGAAAGCATTTCATTTCATTGGGCAACCAAAGCGACCCTTAGAATCAATTTTCACTCTGCCACACAAAACAGTTCTTCAAAATGACAACAAAAAACAAGTATTAGCATATAAATTGAACCTTAATTGATCTCCTATGAATAATAATATTAAAATAACAACACCAATTCGGTTCACACATACACACACACATATTTCTATATATGTGTTCATGAATGGAAACTCATCTCTTTTTTTCCCTTTCAAATTTCTTCACAAATGATAGAAAACTTCTCAGGAACAAAAAAAAGACATTCAACAACACAACAAATCAAAGAAACTGAAACGGATATTTAGCTCTTAGAGATTGCAAAAGAGTTCATCAAAATCAATTAGCAGCACAGAAATTGAGCTTTATAAACCCTAATTCAAGAAAATTATACAAATTATATATTCAATAATATACGAAGGAGAGAAACAGGAGTGAGCGAACCAAAGAAGAAGACGAACCGTAAGTGACATAACCAACGGCAGCAGTGACTCCAGTGAGAGCTCCGAAGAGAGTGAATATGAGAAATCCAAATGACTTCTTATTCCCCGGCACAGGCTCAGCCACAGGAGGCGTAGGAGGGGGCGTGGACGACGAAGACTGCTCGGCGATGATGGAGGAAGCACCGGCGAGAGGGTCTCTAGGAGGCTCAGCAGTGATGTTAGTGGAGAATAGACGTTTTTGTTTTGAAAGGCCAGAGAGAAGTCGAGATCGAACCAGGTTTGCTGACATTGTTGATTCTACTATGAAGTTACTCCAACTAGGGTTTTGCAGACAGATGGTATAGGAAGGGAGAGAGAGAGAGAGAGAGAGAGGTGTTTGACTTTGGTTGGACGGAATTGCCCCTAGTGCTGAGAAAGGGATAGGGGCGATTCTTTCTCCCTTCTAAGGTCGGTTGCACGTTCTGTGCACGTGACTAGGCTTGCTCCTCAAGTTATATGCAAATAATTTTGTAAACTTGATTAAAAAGAAAAAAAAGAGGGGAAATCTTAAAACTCTGTTTTTCATTATAAAATAAGTGGCTTTTTTAATTAAAAATAAATTTTTTATCTACTATATTTTAAATATGTACGAACAAAGCTACCAAATAAGATTTACAACCCACAAATCGCACACATTAAACCAAAATACTCTTAATATTTTATACAAAAAAGAATTAACATTACAAATTTTTTGAACATTATAAATGCAAATTATATTTTTGAAATTTTGAAAATAAAATTGTTTTCAAGATTTTTTATTTTTTGTTATATTAAAATTTGAATTCGGATAACTGAGTTAGAAGAAATGAGTTGTGATCATTAAGATGTCCTTTTAGATACAATGTTTTCAAGATTATGATCTTACCACTGGCTCTCAACTCTACTTCTTATATCAAATTGAGTTAATTAAACGTTTTATCATTGAAATACCTTTTATAAGATCACTTTTGTTGTGTTGTTCCTCGGTTTTTGGTTTCTCTTATGGAATACCCCAAAATCTATTCACTAGCGATGAGGATCTGTAAGGAGCAAATTGACTTCTTGTCAACAGTAATGTGCTTTTGGGCGGTGAGGAAGCAAAAACCCTTACCTTTTGTTGTTTGATTTCTTCGACTTCTTCTTCCTCTATTTCTTGGCTTTTTAGGGTTTGTTCTTGATATCTCAAATTTGCTTTAATTTTCGATGAATCTTCTTTTTTTTTCACAACCCACATGAAAAAAACAAGTTCCTCTCTCCCTCTCTCTCTCTCTCTCATCCTCTGGTTATTTCAAAATCGGCTAGTCTCAGAGGCATGGGTTCACCATCGATGATGTTTCGCTTGACTGTTCTGCCAAGATCTTTGATTTTTCTCTTGACTGTTTCGCCGAGATCTTCTCAAGATGGGAAACGAGGGTTTTGATTGATATCACAAAGTCAGACAAAGATTTGGGATTTTCTGATTTGATCTTACTAGTAAAGAGCCTTAGATTAGTTACTCTACACAAGCATTAGGAGGACGTAAGTTCTGTCTTTGATTAATCTGAGTTTAGTAATCCGAAGAGCATGCAGATAGAGCTTGGTGTTCTTATTTTAATGGTTCTTGATCTGGATTATTATTCTAGGCTAATGAAGACTCGAACAAGTTCTTGATCCTAAATGGATTAGCCATGTTCTTGAAACTTGAGAAAAGTACTAAGTCTTTTCTCGATGTAAGACCTCCCAATGCCACCCTTAGGCTTTATGGGGAAGCTGATTTTGAAAGAGTAATGCATGAATTTCGTTGTGTTACATTCTCCATTGAATGCCCTTTAGTTTCCAAAGAGAAGGTGACAAATTTATTACTAGCTCACGCTGGCCAAGGAGGGAGTAGGGGAGTAATAAAGACAGTTGCAAAGATTGCACGTGCTGCTACAAGATCTTGGTTTGCTCCTCTTCTTAACACAGCCTATGATCGCCTTGCTTTTGTGGATATGGATGGATATGTGGGTTTCCATGCTTCTTTAAGGAGCTTGTACAATCACTTTATGAAAGATCTTGCAAAACAGTGCAAGCAATTAGTTAGACATCACCTTAACTCAGCAACAAACCAATACATGCCAATCTGTCATGAGAATGACTTTCAAAGAGGTTTTGGTTCAGGTGGCCCCTATTTGCAGGTTCAGTGAATCTTCAGCGACTTTATATTGTTTTGAGTTAATAGAGAGAAAGACAAATCCTTTTTTTTTATTACAATATTCACAACTTCATCAAAAAATTCTTTTTTTGATTAAATCTCGATGCAACGTTTGAATTATTCCTTTAGTAACGTCGAGATCACCAGTTTAAAAATATGAAAATAACCTATTTGTAAAAATATAAGGAAAATATTACATACATGTACGTCTATTCTTAAAATCAACTCTAATTGTTAAAACTAAGATTCTGATTGTTGTTGTACTAATCTTTCATTAAAAACCTTATGTTGAACGATCACAATTTTAGATTTACCTTTCACTCAAAATATTAGTCATGTAAGGTGAAAATACAAAATAAATTAACATAATTAGAATTGATAAAAAGTTTTTTTTTCTTTTTATTTATTATGCTAATCATGTTTATATACGTTAGGATCTAAATTAAAGCAACCCTTCATAATAATGTTTTTATGGGATTACTTGCTCTTTTAATTGTAAAAATAAAAGAGGTGATGTATAATAACCCTAATTAGTCTGTTACTTTTAAAAAATTTTGAAAATATTTGAGAAAACTCTATCCGGTATTTTAAAAATAAATCCTAAAAATTTAATTTGTGTAATTTAAAAATAAATAATTTTAACCATTGATTTAAAATGAAAATTCATATTTTGATTTTAACCATTCCTTAATTCAACAATCACAAATTAACACCAAATTCAATTTTGACCTTTCAAATGTCACCTTTGATAAAAGGAGCATCTTCTTTTGCATAACATTGCTTGGAGCAAGTGGGTCAAACCTACACTTGTCTAAATTGTTTCACTACATAGATTAATCACCACACTATGATTGAATTCTCCATACTTGATAGTCCCTATAAAACAAGATGATGTATAACTTCCAAACTCACTACTTGAAGTCTAAAGAGAATGAGAGCACGGAGTTAGAGAGAAGAGAGAGTTAGAGAGAGAGAGAATATTGTACTTTGTTTTGCATAGAAGAAATGAGGGAGAAGAGAGGGAAGAAAGAGAGAGAGTTTCTGCATCCCCTGGAAGAGGAGGATGGAGAGGAGGGAAAGAAAGAGAAAGAGTGGAGAAGAGAGAATCCATGTATTGGTAAAAAAATTCAGGTCAAATTTAGGAATTCACAGTTTTTGAGCAACTCTTGCTATTTATCGTTGTATGTTTGTTTTTGTATGTATTAAAAAACTCCATTTTTTGTGGTTGTATGTGAGTATTAAGCAATTCTATTTTTGATCGTATTTTTTTTTTATATATATACTACGCTTTGAATTCAAGATTATCAAGTTGAAAGAGAAAAATTATGACCACTAAACTGTCCACTTAAAAATATTTTTGTTCTTCTTGTTTAAATAGATATTAAACAACACTTCCTTTGTTATCTTTTATCTTTACAATAACAATCAAAATTTTAATCTTAAAATTTAGAATCACCATAAAAGACAAATATAAGATAATTCATTAATATATATATAATAGTAATAATAAAAAATATATACAATAATAGTGATAATAATAAAAACAAAAAAAAAACATATATACACACACGTTACCCTACTAAATTTATAACACAAGAAGTGATGATTTAATATGTTCTAATCCCCCTACACCACTTATTCCTATGCTATATTATCTTTTTAGTTAATCTCTTAATTATCATATTTTTGCGAATACATTACATCCATATTTTTAACGGTCTATCTCGTTATTTGACTAAATTTTTTATATTTAACCTCTCGATCCTCCTTCTATTTTTCTTTATAAATATCCAAATCACCTCAAACGATACTCTCTATCTTATCTATAATCGAGTTCACTCCTTATCTAGTGCATATGTTTTCATTTCTAATTCTATTTTTTCTAATTTTACCACACATCCATCTTAATATTCTTATCTCAGCGACAATCATTTTTTATTTTTATTGTTGTTTAATAACTCAACATTCGATACCACACAATAATATAGATTTTATTGCCCTCTTCCGTAACTTTGTTTATATGAAACACTCTTGTTCTTTGTTATTGTACGTAAGTGTTAAGCAATACTCTTTTTTATTTGATATTAGCTTAAACATTGATTTATGCGATTCATATATTGACAGTGTCTTTTGCATTTTTTCATCTTCAACTTGATATATGCCATAGTAATTACATTTTTTTGCATAATTTTTAACTTTTGAAAATATGATAATTTATCTAAATAATTGAGTTTTATATGATTATCGAGATAGTTTATTTTGACTTATAATAATAAGATGTTTTGCTAGAAAGTCTTCTAACCTTGATAGAAAATAAAAAGGGTTTTGAATTTTTGATAAAAAAAAAAAAAAATTGTCAGACTTTTGATAGGTTACATTTAATTCACCGAAATTAATATCATTTAATATCTATTAAATGAAAAATATATTACTGGATTATCCATATTCTCTAAATTTAACAATTAGAAGATCCAATTATTTACATAATGGACTAACAAAACATGTTTTGAGTATGGTAATCGTAACATATTACATTTTTTTTTACTAGTTTGCAAAGTGATAATAAATGGAAAATACTATATTTTCCAAGTGATTTGGCCAAAAAGAAAAAAGAAAAAAAAAAGAAAAAAGAAAAATAGTCAAAGACAGCTGATCTATTGCCATACGTGTTGGGCCCAAGATTTGTCTCGTTTCAGAAGTTGGACTTCTATTGGGCTCAACCCATGGGCTAAAAACCCGACCAACACAACCCAGCTTGCACGCATGTGTGTTTCTTCATTCTGCCTAATAAGGTCGTACAATCCCTTTTTTTTTTAAGGCCAAAATCTGCATTAAAGAAAATTGTTAACTCCCTTTATTTTTTTTTGGTTACGTTAGACAAAAAAATCATAAAAATATAAATATCCATAAAAATTTAAATACAAGATTTTGAAAAAATTATTTAAATAAAAACATTTTATCATTCAAATATCCTTACAAAAATCACCTAAGTGTCCCCATAAAAACCGTGAGCTCCCTTTATGAGGCACAATGTGTTGGCTATTGTTTTAATACGAATTAATTTTGCATTTGTAATATCCATAACTCACTATTTGAATACGCTTCGAAGCCAAATGATTGTTTTGTACATCAAAATCGTCGTCATTTTTCACTCTACGGTTGTTCCAAAATTTTCATAAATACAATTTATTTTTTATTAAAAAATACAATCAAATGAAATCAAATAAAAAAAAAGAAAGATAAAAATAAGGGAGTTTACCTCTTTGAATTGTCCCAAAAACATTTCATAAATATAATGAAACATTGCTTAAAGTGTTGATTTGACCATTTTACCTTCTATTCTAATTTCTAAAAGAATCGAGGGGAATGGGCTTTAATCCAAATATTGAGGCAATGATCTTGTGGGAGTACTCTTTCATAACAATGAGAGTACTATGTTATTTTTTAATCAGCAAAAAAAACTCAAAATTTTTAATAAATGGGGGGTGCTCTATGATTGCACCATCCTGCATGATCTTTTTCCCTTTTTCTTTATACAAGAAAACATCCACTGCTCCTCCATTTTATTTCCTTTAGGTTTCAAACCCCTGCAATAGTCCAGCATTTCGTTCATTGAACTAGGTAATGAGATTTTAAATCTCCACCATGGCAAGCAATCCATCCATACTAAGTAGGTTCCTTTTTTTTTTTTTTTTTTGTCATTTTATCATGAAAGAAATAAATAAATGTTTGATTGTTTCATCTTCTCTTTTGCATAAAAGGGCATACCTGTTACTGTTATGGGAGTTGATTCCTCTTCTTGATTACCAAATTTAATATTTGATACATAATCAGCACTTTTGTAGGAACTTGGTATTTCCATAGGTTTCCATTCAAACCCAATTCCCATCCTTTCCTGGTTAATAAACAAGAGTGCTAATATTTCGTTGATGGCGTCTCCTACCCCATAAAATTTTATAAGTAGGATATTTTACACATATGTATTGCATGTCATGTATAAAATTGATTTCACCCTTTTTAGGTACCCATGCTAATAATGTTTGGTATGACACACTTATAATTGTTGGGAAGAAAGTACTCTTATAACATATCATTGCCCCAATATCTATTATTAAAGTTTTAAAAATGGGTGGTCGTTCTCGGCCATGTAATGACAACATTATTCTTACAAAACGTTTTTTGCATTCATATTCTTTCTCTACATATTCTAAGTAAGTAAAACATCTAGGTTTTTTGTGATTTCTTAACAATTAATTTTGGGGAGAGAGAGAGAGAGAGAGAGAAAGTGTTTAGGAGATCAAGAGAAAAGAAGAGCATAAAAAGGGTTTGATTTCATTCATGAGGTAATATTCTCTAAACATTAGAACCATGCTAAGATCCTTTATTGTGTGATTTATGAATTGTTCTTATTATTCTATTTTTCTTTTTATTATTAATGTTTTTATTTATCTTTTTTTTTTGGGGGGGGGGGGTTACTGCTAGTGTAAATATTTCGTACACTAATAACACACGTTCGTCATATGTTTAACACCACTGCTTTGTTTAGAAAGTCATGTTTAAAAGAACTACTGCTTTGTAACAATGGAAGTCATCATGTTCATGGTAATCATTTATGACTAGGTTTTTGTTTGGAAAGAAATCATGATTTTAACCTATATAGTATAAATTTAAAAGAATCTATCTCAAAATCAAATATGACAAACAAATAACGTTCCTTTCCTCCTATGCTCCTCGTGACCAGTCTCTCTCTCTCTCTCTCTATCAAAGAATGCTTTATGGGAAAGCATCACAAAAGCTTCCCGTCGAAGCATGTTTTTTTTTTGTCTGGTTGTCCCCTTTTTTATGGGTTGAACATGCAGCATGAAACATGAATTTTTTAGCACTCATCTTTCACATTTACTTTCTTCATGTTGGGAAGTGAAGTGAAATGGGTTCTGTCTTCCCTTTTTGTTTGTTTACATGATGAGGAGAAATCCCACTAAAAAACCACTCACAAATTCCCCTAAAAAGATCAAAAGAACCAAAAACACTTTGTTGAACCTTATATAGCAACCCGCATACCAAAACACACATCTTTCCTTGTGAGACAGCCCACAGCATCCTCCTCTGTCTCCTATCCCAAAGAGCTAAAACCTAGAGATGATAACTATTCTTTTTTTTTTTTTTTAAGAATAGTTAAAAGAAAAAAAAAAGGTGGGCACAATGCCACGTTGAAGGACTCTATTACATTCAAAAATGAGATCACCATACACAGCATAACATGCATAATGCCATACATAGATGAGTCTATGCTGTTTTATTGTGGGTGTAGATCATATAGACTTTCGCACAAAATAATTTATTATAAACATATTTTTAAATTTTAACACAATTCTTAGAAAATTTTTTGTGTCCTACTTTGTCTTGCTAAAGAAATTAATTTTTTATTAATCAAGAGAAAAAGTTTTTATATCGAAAAGTGCAATTTCGCGTACTAATTTAACTACTTTTCCATTGAAGAACTTCAATAAAAAATTATTGTTAATTCTATTTTTTAAAATCTAAAATTAGAATTTATGGGGAGCAAAACTCATATTAGTCACAAAAAGTTCTCCTCTCGATCATGGCATTTTACACCTTTTCAATCTTTACAATAATTAAAATTTCAATTCCTTTGAACATGAATGTATTAATAAATTCATCAAACCCTTGAAGAACAAGCATGGGGGTTTTGCAGATCATTTGCACATAAATCTATAAAAATCCAAATAGGGACCAAGTGGCATGTCTAGGAGAGTTAATGTTGCGTGTAGTAGTACTATATTTGTTGTTATTTTTTATGTTTTTGGTATGCAACTTCCGGCATATTTTGAGGATCAATGCTCAATCATTGCATGGAAGAGATAATCTTCAAGGCAACGAAACACAAGCCTTCATGATCCAACCTAAGAATATCTGAACTTCCCAAAAACCTAACTTGCAATTATTGGAGAAAATATTTGTGTTCTAGGTGTCCACACCAACCAATCACAACATCCCACGCATTATAATAGGACGATATATTTTATATTAATCATAATAATAACTTACAGTTCTTGACAATATTCTCTTTCACTTAAGAGGTTTCAAAGTCAAATTTCTCTTATGTATCAAAAAAAAAATTACTAGTCTTAATATTCATAAATATCCAACAATACTTGTGTAAAACACCAAATACCATAATATTAATTATATAGGTAAAATTTATTTTCAGGATTCTAGTCCAAAAAATAACTTTATTCGCTTTAATTAAGCGAAAAAATAACAGAATTTTATTCGCTTAATCATACGATATACACATAATAACTTTAAACTAATTTCTAAGATATACTTGTATTCCTTGGATTCTTCCTGTTCTAATGTATTCTTATATTATATTGGCAAAGACAAAATTTTATTTTAGAGGGGTAAAGTATGATATAATGGGGCAAATGTAATAATTTTCTTAGAATAAACAGCATTTTAAAATATTGTGATGTTATAATATTATTGAGACTTTTAGTGGATTTTTTAAAGTATCATTATAATCATACACGTTAATTTTTTATTTAAAAAAAATAAAAGATAGGAGCCGGCTACTCCCATTGCCAACAATGTGGCTTGTCACTCACCGGCAATACTTGTATTCATGGTTTTTTGTTGGAGGTTGCAAAAGTTACTTAAGCTTCACCCTAATATATAGGATTTGAATTTAGAATTTTGAAACTCAAAACCCAAATGACCTTAAAAATTTAGGGTAGGGTTAGCTTATACCCAAAAAAAAAAAATAAAAAAAATAAAAAAAAAAAAAGAAAAAGTTGTCTAGGTATTCTCTTCCCCAGAACCCACAATGTTGGGGGTTCGGCACTGCGTTAGTTTATACCCAAAAACTCTAAATTAGTAGGGTTAGCTTATACCTAAAAACTCCAAATTATCATTCATCTATATTTTATATCCATACTTGCGTGAGTAAGAAAAAATGAGTTCCTCTATCAAAAGTGATGATCCAAAACTTATAGTTTTTTATAATTTTACAATTACTTAATATACTATTTTTTTCACCATCTTATTTGGACTAAATAATCAAAAAATTAAAATTCTTTATTTGGACTTAATAATCAAATATTAAAATAAATTTACAAATTTATATGGTTTTCTTGATTTTAGGACTAATGAATTATACTGAAAAAATATCAAACCATTGGAGGTTAATAAAGAAAGAGAACAATGAGAGCCTAGCTTGGTGAATCTAACAACATCTAAGCTATCGCATTATAAAGAAAGTAATGATTGATTACTAATTTTCTCTTCATCAAGGGATTTGATAGCAATTTTACTTTATTTCATAGACAAAACATAAAATATCAGGAGATTGGGTGAAATTTTAATACAGATTTGGACAGAAATATTTAAAATTTAAGAATTTTAAAATACTTATCAACTTTATAAGGAATGGGTTTTATGATTCACGGTTTTTAACGTTCTGTATTTGCAAATAATAAATAAAATCGGTAAGTTTATTTGAGAATGTTAATTTCCATTAGTGACAAGATTTGTAAAACTCCTAAAATTTACAATCCAAAAAACCCAGGAAAAGGAAAAACCATTCTTAACCCACAGTGTGTTTGCTATTATAGGATGTTGGCTTAAACCTTAAGCCAGCAATTATCATTGGTGACTGCGAATGGCAAAATCCCACCAAATGAGCTAATGGCCCATAGAAAAAAGAATGGGTTCTCGATGATTTGAGTTGATTTTAAACATGGGAAAGTGGCCCACAGCAACTATTATTGTGCAATGAACCTTATGTGGCATCCTCTAATTACCCGTCTGTCACATTTTCCTTCTTTTCAGCAAACCCGACAACCCAAGTTTCAAGGCTTTTGCACCACGAAACTGCCCACTATTTGATGCGTACAAACCTTGTCCTTCTCTTCATTGCCACATACATGTGCATATATAAATGCACATTCACACACACACATACATACATAGACTGATATAAATATAGCTTGTGATTTGTGACTCGAGGTTTTAAAGCATTCCACAGAGAGAGAGAGAGAGAGAGAGAGAGATAGAGAGATGGCATTGAAGTGGCTCTTAAACTTTGCATTTGGGTACTTGGTTGACAATGGGTCAGCAAATGGACTAGTTTCTTCACCAGGTGACGAAGAAGAACACATGAAGGAGGTGACTCCTCAAATGGAGACTACTGCAAGCAAAGGTAAGAGCATTACAGGGTTTCAAATGCCTCTCCATTATCCAAGGTACACCAAGAGGGACTATGAGAGCATGGAGGAGTGGAAAGTTGATGTGCTGCTCACAGGATATGGTCTAACTTTCAATGGAAGCTTGGATGAGAAAAGGGCATTTGCCATGGGGGCATTTCTATGGCCTGATCAACTCTGAAAGCCAAAATCATGAACCACTGAAAGGGACATTTCATCCATCTGTGTCTATGAATATGGAGGCCTGAGTTTTGAGAACCCTACTAGATTATTGCTATGTTTGCCCTTTTTAATTAGCTTTACTGCTCTTGTTTTTGGTCTCCTTTTTGTAAATTAAAGTAATCTTTAATATGTATGGAATGTTCTATTGCAACTTTTGATCCCAAAAATCCATTTGAATTGAACCCCATATGGCCCATAGACCTGATTTTGTTCATTAAGTTACCAATGTGTATTAGTTAAATCAAAGAACGTAATCCTCCAAATGGGGTCATCAGGCAAGCAATTGTGAAGACTATAAAGCTATCCCTTCCAAAACCATTCTATTAAGAGGAGAGACTATTTCGAAATCAAAATAAGAGGAGAAACTATTTTTTATTTTTTATTTTTTTGGTATATAGAATGACTCGAGTAAGAAAGAAACTAATTATGATGTCACATAATTTCTTTGATTCTTGAAATTCATTTGTGGACCTGACACAATTTTTTTTTTTTATTTTATTCTTAAAAGTCAATTAAGGAGCACATGGAATTTACAACAAAATTGTTTTCTTTTCATGGAATTTTAATTTTATGAAAGAATTTTTAAAAGTTTAAGATTTGCTAATCAAACCTGGCAGATCCACCAAAACTCACAAAAAATGAGATTTTGAAATATCAGTAAAAAAAAAAAAAAAAACTGTAAATTTTGAATAATTCAACTCTTAAATTTAGTGATATAAATTGTTAAAAATTATATATTAAAGGATCCAATGATTTGAAGAATACAAAATTTTATATTTAAAATAGCACAATTTTTTAAGTCATGGGATTTGAAATGGTAAACTTTTGATCCCAAACTTCCATAACTTCTAATTATCATCAAAACAACACAAGCCAAAAGAAAAAATCCACTACCTTTACTTTTTTTTTTTTTGTAGTTTATTTTACAGCAAAAAATTTTAAAAAAAATATTGAAAATTTTGTAGCAAATAAAGAAATCATAAGATAGTCTCCCATGTAGGAACAAAAATCAAAATAAAACAACAATAATAATTCTATAATTCCAAATGGTATGTCGAAAATTATAATAAAAAAACAAAACAAAACAAAACCATAAGCAAACAGACGCAAATTTTTTTTTTTAAAAAATAATATCATATCCCTAGATTGATAGACTCTAAAACATTTTCTTTAACAATATGCATAAAATTGCACCCATTTTGTTGGGTTCCAAAAAGATCTGTGCGTCTTCCCACAAATTAAAGTTGAGTTTTCCATTCAAAACAATAATTTATTTATTTATTTTCTAATTTCTCATACAAGGATCCAAAATATTGCCAAATCTAAGTACCCTGTGCTTTCCAGATGCTAAAACAGGTTCATTAGATGATCGTTTAAGATGTAAGTAATTAAAAGCACAACAAGACAACTTACAAAAGTTTACCCAATGCTAAAAGTATTTCAATAAGTAAACATCGTTGCTTTCTTTACAATAAGAAGAAATTATTTATGAAATTTGACTACGAGACTAAATACAATAAGAAATAATAATAGAAACAAATGTCAGAAAATCTCACCCCTTAATCGGCCTGATAAGTAGCTTAGTTACTGAATACTTATCGGTCGAGAAAAAAAAAGTTTAAATTAGTTATCAAAAACCTGTCGATCAAGGAAAAAAAAAAAAAAAAGCAAAAACAGATATCTTCCAGGTTGAATTGAGTGAAAGCTAAGCAATCGGGGGGTTTCCGAGAGGCTCAAGCAGAGACCCTTCAACAATATTTGGAATCTTGTGACACATAAATTAGATTTAGGGCTTTTTCTTGTTGAGTTATAAGGTTTGCAGTTGGGTTCTAGGTATTATGATGAAACAGAATTTGACAAGGTTAGGCATAATGTATGTTAATTAGCACCTAACAATTGGGTGATGCTTAATGGAATTCTTCATTTTCATTGCCAGAGACAAGGATTTATAACCATGAATGGTGAGACTAAAATCTTCTTCCACCATATGTTTTCCTCTGAGGATCAATTTCTTACTCAACCAGTATGAAACTTGGAAGGTTAAGATGAAAAATTCGAGTGTTGGCATGGGAGAAAATGATTAATAGCCAACATGAGTTTGACAACTTTGGCTGAAAACTAGTTGACTTCTACAAGCTTTAGAGCCACAAGCGAACTTTCCTATGAAATGTATTGGAAAAGGAGAACCATACCTATTTCAACTTAATTATTACTAATGCCCCTACTTTTGAAAATTCATCAATTATCTTGCCAATTTTTTAAATTAAAGCCAAACAACTCATAATTGGACTCTCTTTGGCCAAAAGTATATCCACATATATATATATATATGTGTGTGTGTGTGTGTGTGTGGTAAAGAGAGAAGAACCAGATCGAGAAAGAAAGAAGTATTCATTTAATTCTCAAATATGAATTTCTTTTTAATAAAAATTTTAGTTAAGAATCAAAATTAATGAAAAATTAGGACCAAACCATAGAAAAATCAAAATCCAAAATGTTTTGTGTAATATATTAGTTATTGTTAGAAATTTCCTAGAGAAAGGAAGAAAGAGGAAGGGATGAAGTCACACATATAATCCAAAATGTCTTAACTTATTTTTATTTATTTATTTTATTTATTGTGATTTAGTTAAAATAAAAAATATTATGCAAAAAGAAATAAAGTTTTATGAGTAAAATTTAAAATTTAAAATAATAATGATAAAATTATATATACCAATAATTTTTTAGACTTAGAATTTTACCTAAATCTCATAGACATATTAAATGGCATGTCCTTTCATCAACAAACGAACGAAATTTCTGGTGACAATGGCACACCAAAATTCATATGACCACTCATGTTATGTTGTCCTGGATGGATGCGATCCACCGCTCTGAATCTCCAGAAAGATCACTTTCAAGGTCTTATGGTTCGACTCGAAGGGACACGCACTGTCCTATAAACCAGCTTTCACTAATGTCCTACAATGTGGACATCAATTTGCCTATTACCCCATTTTGAGGGCTACATTCACTCTCTCTCTCTCGAACCTGAACGTTATTGTTACCCACCTAATGGGGTGGGCAGAGAGAAACCTCAGGGGCTTGAGTCTGGGAAATCACAATGCCCCTCCATAGAGGCAACCTTGATCTATCACACAAGCCTCTTAAGGGCATCTTGGCCTTCCTTTAAAACCACATGGTGGAAAATCCTTGCCTCCACAAGTCATGTTGGCAGAGGTTATATTTGTAGATCACACAAACCAATTGAACCCCACCGCTATATATAAGAAAAGCACCATAGTCTTTCTGTCAAAGAGTTACTCTTCTAAGCCCCCCCCCCCCAACACAAACACACACAAACAGGCAAAAGCGCCCAAATAAACATAAGAGAGCTCATATTGAACTTATGGATCAAATAGAACAACAAACTTTGAGCCAATTTAGATATTCTCACTATGTAAAGAAGTTTATCCAATTCTTAGTGTCGGTGTCTGTTTTTTCTTTCCTATTTTCTTACTCGCCAAACTATTCATTTTACCTCCATTACATCAACTACTTCTCTGTCCTGTCTTCTCGAATCAGCCAAATTGTTGACAAGAACTGCATATTCATCCTTTGCAATGGAATCCTTGTTTTCCTTGCAAAAAATTCTGGATTAATCAGTTCTTTAACACCTGAGTCTGATCATGATGAGGAACCCTTCGGAAAAAGTGAGGATGAGTTGCAACCCAGGAAAAAGCCGCTGGAGATAAAAACATCAACAACGGATGAGAATGCTGCTGAAGATGGTGCTTCGCCTCTAGGAAAGGCTGTTGTCGGAGAGAGAGAAGAAAATTATATGGAGGAAGAAGAGGCGCACGGAGAATTGTCTGCTGAAAATTCAGAAGGTGCTACTTTGATAGCACAAGATGATGAAGAATATCGCCAATACACTTCCATCAAAGAAGCCAATGAGCCAATAAAACCAGAATGCAGCCTTTCAGTGGAGGAGGAGGAGGAAGAAGAAGAAGAAGAAGAAGAAGAAGAGGAAGAAGAGCAAGGATATGATTTGACTACAGAAGAATTAAACAGGAGATTTGAGGAATTTATCAGGAGGATGAAAGAAGGAATCAGAATTGAAGCTGAACTACAGTTAGTCATGGCATAGATTTCAAAACAGCAAAGGAAATAAAAAAGAAACAAAGGCGTTGCATTTTAGTGATAATTAACACCATATTCAGCACCATCCTTCTCTGTAAATTCTCTCTCTCTAGACTAAATACTCTGGGTGTCATTTTTCCTTTTTTTGTAAAATAAAAGAATTTTTAACTTTTGGGGTTTGGGATCAAATTGTATAGATCATGAATCTATAATTTAAAAAAAAAAAAAAAAAATTGTGCCATTCATCGGTTCTGATAAAGATGACACCGATGGTTAGCTACATAAAAAAGATATGCAAGAACCAGTCATTAACATCCACCCTGATAAATAACATTTTGCATTTTATTCTACTGACTTGTTTGCCTCTTCTTAATCTTGTCTTCCCCACTCTTCATGTGTTTGTGTCGGGGAGCTTGTTCAGTAGGACAACATGCACGTATGGGCCTTTAGTTTTAAATTACAAATCATCTATATAGCGGTCATGCTTAACCACGATGGTCATAACAGATGAGCTTTTAGTTTTACTGTGAAACTATGGTCATCACATTGATCTTTAGTGCGGATCGGAACTTACCCGATAACGAATTTTGCCATCTTAGAACTATTATAATTACGGTTGTCGTTCACAGGGTCTTCGGTTGCCGGCTTCTAGTCATCAAGTCACCAACTCATAATATTCTATATTCCAATCAAATTTGATACCGAAAAAATAACTAGATTCTGAATTTTATCTATTCACTGAGATAAGGACGTAAAGACAGAATAATCAAAATTAAAATAGAGCTGATTTTTTTTAATAATTAATTTTTTTTTCGAAAGAAAAAGACATTTTTACCGATAAGTCTAACATTGATTCCTTCGGACGTATCAATTGGGCAAATACGCCCATAGTGACTAGGATGAATATCTCGTATACGAAAACTAGCAGTTCGCCCCGTCAACCCTCCAGGGCCCAAATAACTCGATTTTCTCCCATGAACCATTTGTGACAAACCAATTTAGCCAACATGGTATCATAAGATACTATAACTAAAGGATACAAAGTAAATTACATGTCTAGTCCTTAAAATTTACTTCAATTTTATAAATTAATCCATACAGTTATGAATGCTACTTTTTGGTCCTCAAATTTTAAAAAGTATAACAAGTTGGTCCTTCCGTCAATGACTACGAAAATCTGGCGACGTGTCATGACGTGACAATCAACATGGCTATACGGATGCTAATGTGTTAGTGTCAGTTCAACTCATTCAACTCCTTGTCCAGCCATGTCAGCAAAAATGGTGACATGGCAGTGTCACACTATCTTTCTGCTGACCTGGCAGGCCACGTCAGCACAGTAGAGGCATTATCGTCGATCTGCATTGCAGTGTGCCACTAAGGTTTTTTTTATCGTCAATCCGCATTACCAAAGCTGAAAGAAATCATAACCCATCATCAAATCTCTCCCTCTCTCTCTCTCCCCTCCCCTTAACCATCGGTCGAAAAAAAACCCTAACCCTTCATCAAACCCCAACACAATCCTTAAAAAAACCTTACCCCAGATGATGATTAAGATAAAGAAGAGATTCACCAAATGCTTTTGTAATTTCTCCACAAACCTCAATCCATCACTAACGCAATCCAAATGCTTCTGAAAGTTCATCTTGCGACGTAGAAGAGTTTCACCAACCCATCAACAAGCCCCAACCCAATCGCCAAATGCTTCTGCAATTTCTCCACAAACGACGAAGAAGATGAACATGATGAAAACGTGAACTGATTGTTCCTCAAAGTTCGAGATCCAACGGTGTTCGACGCCAAGATGAAGAGCTTCGAGAAGTTCAACGTGATTGTTCTGATTGTTGGTTCTTGGATCAGATCTCTACTTCGGGAAGATCTATGAGCGCTGAGACGAAGAGTTTCAGGAAGATCCCTACTAGATAAGATTTAGTCCAGATTCTCATATTCTTGGTGTTTGGCATTGCTTTTTTGCTAAAAATAAGGGTTGATTCAGATAAGTTTTGGGTTTCAATCGATGATTGGTGGTGGTAGACGTTGGGTTTCATTGTAGAGAAAACAAGACTCATTTCAAGATTTGAAATTGATGAGTGTTTGGAGTCAAAAACATGAATAAAAGCTTCAATTTGGGGTTTCGATGTTTGGAAATTTAACCTAAGGCATTCTAGGAACTCAATTTGGGGTTTGGAGATTTAACCCTACCCCAAATTGATGAGTGTTTGGAGATTTAACCTAAGGCGTTGTGGGAACTCAATTTGAGGTTCGTTAGCAACCCCTCATTTGAAGAAGAAAGCCTTGAATTCATTAGCAGCCCCACGAACTCTCTCGGACCTTCTTCTTCTATGGTCATTTTTTTTCTCATATCCTCATCAGCGGACATGAATGTGGGTCTTCTGTGTTTTTTTTCTTTTTTTTTTGGTCAGACCCTTTTATTTGCTGGATTTCTTTTATTAATCTTAAATCATCCAAGTGAATCAATCTCCTAATTGAATGTGAAATAGAGAGAGTATTAATGCAAAATTTTGATTTATAGAGGAAATCGATTAAATAATGAAAAATTTTTATTCATTGAGAAAATAGAGAGTATTATGAGAAATTAAAGATAATGAAAATGAGAGAACGAGGAGTGAGAGAATTTTTTTTTCCCAGTGAGAGAGAGAGAGGAGTGAGAGAGTTTTTTTTTTTGGAGAAATTGTCACGTCGGCAAATTGATTACATAGCACTGTCATGTTAGCAATACGGATTGACGAGAATGCCCCATTGTGCTAACGTGGTAGAGCCATGTCAAAAAAGATAGCGTGACACTGTCATGTCAGCATTTTTGCTGACGTGATTGGACGAGATATTGAATGAGCTGATCTGATATTGATATATCAGTATCTGTATAGTCACGTTGGTTGTCACATCATGGCACATCATCAGTTAATGGACAGACTGTCACCGTCACTAACAGAAGAACCAACTTATTACAATTTTTAAAATTTGAAAATCATAAAATAACATTCCTAATAGTAACGACTAATTTGTAAAATTGAGGCAGACTTCAGTGATTGAATATGTAATTTGCTCAAAAGATAAAACCATGTTTAGATAAATATAAACAAACATAACAAAATTGTTGTCTTTCACTTGATAATGACACTTAAACAGAACAGTATGTCTGATCGTCTAAATTAGAATAGACATGAGTACACATACTTCCAAAATTCTACATCAAGACCTCCTCGATCATGCAAATAAAAAGATATATTCTTCAAATTTAAATTTCACAATTTTTATTTTTTGGAGATCAATTATTGACCTTTACGTGCAGACAGGAGTAGAAAGGAAGCAATTATACATAGTACATCATAGCAAGTCTTCATGTTCACAGTTCTTTTTTTTTTTTAAATAATAATAATAAGTTATAAGGGAAACCATAACTATGGTAACCTTGATGTACAGTTTGACTCAAAAATTAATACATATCTTGTGTTTAAACTGGCAACAACTAGCAAGTGTTCTGTATCTTTTATGTTCGCCATAACTTCTACATCATATGGTTCTTCTCGCTTGTCAATCTTATTATATGTAATCTTTTCCCATTTTATGTTTAAGAAAGGAGAAGGAAGTTAGGCCTCAAATATTTGGAAGAGGAAAAAAAATACACTAACAGACGTAGAAGGGGCATAAGACAATGATGGTTATGGGCCTACCAAATGCTGACTTCTTTGTCTGGTTTTGTAGGGTTTTTCTTTCTTTTTTTTTTTTTTTTTTTGGTATAAGTGAATTATTTGTCACCAAATGATATTCGGATTTCATCCGATTAATCCATTCCAAGTACTATAAGACCCTCCGTGGCTTGTTCTGTAGGACATTACAAGTATTTCAAACCGAAAGCCTTATTGCAGTCTTCACAGACACTCTTGTTGACTAGAATGCTAGCCAGATCAAAGAAGCAAATTAAATAATAGGTGGGGTGCAATTTCATCATGAAATAGATTGTAGGTTTCATATGCCAAATTAAGAAACAAACAAATAAGATAGGCTTTACTTATGGACAAATGATAGCTTCACATTTAGGTTTAGACATCAAAATGAGTGGGAGGGACTAGGCTTAAGAAGATTTCATTTGGGCAGGGTGGGTACAAACTCTTTAGGTGATTGAATGATATGTTTTCCTAGAAACTTGTGAATAATTAGATGTTAGCACCTGAGGACCGTCACAAAACCAAGAACATTTAGGAAGATTAAACAGTCTACAGCAGCAAAATGAAATTATAGTCATGTCTGAACGTTCTTCGTTACACCAAAAAATTAATATACAGGTGAATAACAGATTCGCTATATAACAATTTAAAGCCCAGATATGTTGGGTTGGGGTGAAGTTGCCAATAATGTA
This sequence comes from Dillenia turbinata, assembly GCA_037126225.1. Lineage (NCBI taxonomy): Eukaryota > Viridiplantae > Streptophyta > Magnoliopsida > Dilleniales > Dilleniaceae > Dillenia > Dillenia turbinata. Next base: position 6,811,270 of record JBAMMX010000008.1, read on the forward strand.
TATGAATCCTTATCTACCATGTTAAATGACCAAATGATATTTAAGACCAGGGGCCTTTCCACGTGGTCTTCTCCTTGCAGCCAAACTCACCCCAAATGTCACAACACCCTCATCCACTTATTGTGGGGAACAAGAGTCAAACTCAGATGCGACATAGGTTCTAAGCCCATAAAACAAATTTTTGCTCTTTCCCTTGGCATTTGGAGATACACTTCAACTAGTAATATAGGGCAAAACTTGAATTCAAAAGAGGTTTGACCGAACATCGAAGCACAAGTCATGAGAAATCAGCAGAAGTTCCCCTTCATAATAATCCATCGACTCATTCGAGTTAATAATTACTGAAGCATGTCCCAGCAAATTGAACTATAATAAGTCTATGCCTTGTTTCACGTAAGAAAATCAATAACAAGGTAAGATCAATATCTCAATTTAGTCTCATATAGCTATATCATTAAAAGGGGGAAAAATCACAATCATTCACAAACAGTGCAAGTGGAACGTCAGAAAGCACCTCTGTGACACTGTAAGACAGTTCTCATTATGGCTGAAAGGAAAGAAAGTTGTCAGCTACTTACATTGTCCAGCAACATATTGCTGATGACTACATAGCTTTTACACTTCTGTGGCTCAAACACTATGCAGCTTTCATTTTCAACTATCCAGTGGATATCCTGTGGATTTATACTGTAGAGCAGGTTTGCATACACGGACCCATCCTTCCAAATCAAGCAGTCTTAAATTGGGCAAAATCAATCTTGGATTCACGCCTATAATTGTAAAACAACAATTGTATTAAAATCTAGAAGGATCCAACCAAAGTGGGTGGGACTCATGAGAGAATCATAAGATAGTTGAAAAGAATTAGTCTAACCGGTATGCAAGTGAAATCAAGATGGTCCTAAAAACTGTCACCCTTCCCTCCATAGGACTGTTCAACAATCGTTTGAAGAAAACTCTGGGGAGCAAACAAAGAACAAGTACGGATTGTCACGTGGGGAATGTTCATAGGTAGTGTTTCCAGCTGCAATCACCAAAAGGGTCCGTGACATATCAAGATTCTTATAAGGGTCAATGTACCAAATCATTTTGGTTGAAAGAGTAATATAACATCAAATGAGCAATTATGCAAGGAGAACACGACCACTCTAGGCTACAGAAAAAATTTTCCACTTAACTAGTAATCATTTAATTAATGGTATAAACTGAGTTGGCTTGTATGTCGAATGGTGCAGCACGGACACCACTTAATGTCAAAGGATAAGTATCAAAGTAAAAGGCTGAAAACAAAGTAATGAAATTGCTAGCTGTTGTTCATTGCTGATTTACTTGTAGTTCTCTCTAGCACATTAAAAGTATATTATGTCAAATCAACCTGCCATTAGTTTTATCGTCACAAATATGTTGAGGCAAACAAGCACTACTTATGAAAAAAGTTAATGCCATCAGATAAGATTTTCCTCATGTCATGTCACCCCCACATGTATGCCAATCTTTGAGATTATATGATAACAAAACTCTTGTAAGCTTTCGAGAGAAAATAGGTATATCAATCTTGAGATTTAGTCATCCACAATGATAGAATAGAACTATGCTAGAAGTAGGAACTGGTGACAAGCTATGCACAAAACAACGAGACAGATCTAAAAGGAGGATTAGATGTACTAATCACTCTCCAGGTACAACTAGAACAAAGAAGTCCATATTAATGAATTGACACATGACTGTAATCTAGAGAAAGAGAAACCAATAGTCACTGATAATCATCTACATATATATCATTACATTGCCACCACCTCACCATTTTTTTTGTTGAGATTCATAAGGTAGAGGAGACACCAGACCATATAATTTTTCACATATGGCTTTTATTTCCATTTAAACAGCCATTCCATTAACTCTGTCCTTTTCCAAGTTCTCAAGAATGGATAAAGAATTGTTATCCTCCATCATTTAACAGCAAATGACAATTTTTTTGTCAGACAGCATTTTTGTGCCAAGTGCTCGGCAATTAAAAATTTATTTTACACATGTTCAAAGCTTCTCATTAGACAGATCATTGCAACAGTCAAAAACATTTGGTCAAAAACATTTGGTCAAGCAAATACACATGGAAATTAAAGTGTCAGCCACAAACAGAATCTGCTCATGGGGATTGGTATCAGGAAGTAAAATTAATTTCAAATTTGAGCTATGTTTTGAGAACCATGGCCATGGTAATAATATATTTACCCCTTTGCGGCAATTATTGGATATGCAGTACTCTCTTCAGTCTCCATAGTCAAATCAATACGAGTGGTAAGAAGATATAAATAAGGTCCAGCCAAGACAATCATATAATCAAACATTATTTTCATATATATTCGTTGTTAATAACTAATAGTTTCCCGATCTCACATAATGTAGGATTAATCCTAGGTTTACAGGATGTTTAAAGAGATATGACCATGGCAATAACATATTAGCCATGAATTTTTTATGCCGAGATAATTGGTCATATATACTGACTCTTTTTGGACTCCCTACAATGAAACAAATCGTAAAAATTTAGGACTTTGGCCAAAGCATGAACTTTCTAAAACTCTATATGATTGTCGCATAATCCACTACATAGCTTTCCTTCTAGGAAGCAACAGAACCTTACAAACTCATAACTTGATATTGCTTTTCCTTCTTAGTTCCTCCAAATTCGTCAAAGCTATGTTGTTTCTTCACACTGAACAATCTTTACTACAGGCATCAAAACCCGTTGTACATGCTATATCAACTTTTCACTCCGTAACCCTGAACCCATTCATGCATGTTCTTCCACTTGCAATTCTTTATCATATAAAATTCTTGGCAGTGTTTTTCCGACCATTCTATAAAACTCCAGTAACAAATCTAACTCCTTACTTTGAGCATCATGAACCCAAAATTAATTACTTAAAAAATCAAACCAAAAATGAATTCAGTATTATTTCCTAGAAATTTCAGGTATATGAACAATTAATAAGATTCAAAGGATCAGATACAAGGGCAAGAATTGTTAATTAGACACCTCAGTTATCCAACATTTGTTTTTGTTAGACTGCAAACACTTTTAGCTAGATGTTGATTGTAGAAAGTGCATTCCACCTTTGATTTTGGATGGTATGTACTCCTCTGACAAGAATGAAATAGAATGTACAGATAATGCTTCAATTTCAAACTTTACTCCTCTTTGCAGCATGAGCTCTAGTTCAAATCTAGAAAAAATAAATATAAAAAATAAAAACTTGTATTCAATCTGCACTCGTAAAAGGAAAGCAAGAAAGGTGAATAATTCAATAAAACCTCCAATGAGGTGCCTCTCGTTGCAAGTAGCATCTCCATAACATTGATTCAGTTCTCCTTTTATCTGCAAGACGCTCTTTATCACAAAATATGAAGCAAGAGAAAGAAATGGAAGACATCTAAAACTGAAACTACATATGAAATAAACAGAAGCTACCCATGCCTTCTGCTGTCAAAGGAAGGAGGCACTGCTGTGGAAGGTTGAACTTTTCAGAGTCCGAAGAAAATGCTCCAAGCCAACGCATTTCAGGAACACACAGATGCTTCACATCGAAAGCCATTTGCTGTCCCATATAGAGATCAGAAAAGATGGATAGAATGTTGGCATTTGTAATGCGGGACATGTCATATCATGGCCACAATGTTAAGGCAGTGAAAATTATCATGACACAACATGGGTCCTCATATTGGAAAACATATATCTTCAATTTGAAATTTAAATTTCCAAGTAATATGCAAAACAAGTTATTATAAAAAGTTTGTATGTTACAATTTACTACGTTTTGGAAATCTTTCTCATGCCTTCATTATATATACATCAACATATTTTGAGTTTTATACTGATTCCCTCGAAGTATTTTACTCTATTATTTTATGTATTTGTTTTAGATAAGTTAGCATAAATAGAAATCATTATTTCGTGGTGTAATTATAAGTGTTGTTAGGTTATAAAGACAGTATATATAATCAATGTGCAGCTGGCATGTATCCAATATGTTTCTTCAAACAATCGCAAAAGTGCACAAGAAACCAGATAACTTTGACCATATATAACAACTTCGCATACTTGTCATAAACCATAGCTTATTACTATTTCTTGATCTTGTTTGCATGCCAAGTAGTCAGCCCTATGCTAAAGCCTCTAGCAACAAGCCCCTCTATGAAGGTGTTCTGTACAAGTCATGTTTTAAGATTTCTTTTTATGCTGGTTCGCATACCTTGTTTTTCTAAGGTGCATTATCTGCAAAATGGGTCAGAGAATTAAATGGTGACAAAGACAAAGATTATTCAAATAAGAAACCTAACCATTGAACCAAAACGATATGTAGTCAAAATGTCAAAGCCATATGGATCACAGTCCACTAAACAGTAAATAGGCAAGCTCAACTCTTTGATAAGAAGCTGCAAAAACCTGGTCAAGATAATGCAAGTAGTCAAGATGCAGGAGTACATGACAGCTGTAGTAGAAAATCTACCCTTCACTTCTGTAATGAGACCATAACAAGAATTCTTGCCTTCTTGTGGGTATATCAGGGTAGCCTTTTCCCTGAAAAGATTATGCATTATTGATTAAAACAGGTATAAGTACACCAAGGTGGAAATGGACGGAATTGGAAGTAAGGAAGTGCTTACTGTGACAACAATGCAACGATTTGCATTGCAGAACTGATCATCCGCTAGGCGCTGGAAAACTGCAGGTTGGAAGTTAAATGAAAATTACAGCAGTGGCAGAAATAATTGGAGTTTCATAGTGATTATCACAAGATTAAACTTTACCTGATTCCTTCTCTACAACAAGTATATATTGAGCAACACTTACGATATCTATGAATTAGAGTTAAGAAATAATCTTGAAATATTGTGTCCAAAATGAAATATTAGATTGCCTTACAACAAATAACTACAAATTCATAGATCTACTAAAAGCAGCCTTTCTTTTAGGCACAAGACAACCAAGCAAGTACTTCTTCATCCAATTCCACAGCTTGGTTGAAAACGAAAATAATGCTTTTCCAAGGTGTTCTAAACAAATTTTTTGTAAAAAAGTATAAGTAAATTGCTCTTTAGTCATTTGGATGCCTTTGATGTCCTCAACATGCACAGGAACAGGGTAAACCTGCAAGAAACGAGGCAAAATCTACATGTTTAGGAGTGTGTGCCAGCATTGTATGGCTTTCATCTTTGGTTAATCTTACAGAGTTTGGAGCTTTCATGCAATCAAATATCCTTTCATCTTCAGAATATCTTAACCACCCCATCACCAGCCTAGAACATAAAAGGGAATTGATACTTTATGTAAGTAGAAAGCATAGAAATCGATGAAAATTAGTCAAAAGAGTAATTTTAGACATCTATTATAGTTTTAACACCATCAATTTCTAAGACAATATAAGATCCAATCACAGCTCAGTTCATCTCAATAAAGAACTTACCCATTTCCAACAGACACCTGCAAAACAGAAAAACCTGAAGTAAGCAAGCTATATATGCCCTTTTGGCTGTGAAACTATTAAAATTTTGATAACAAACAAAAATATTATGCTACATACACTCCTTTTCCTTATTTCCCTAGCCTTTACATTCTTAGCACTATGCACAGGGTAGAGGCATTCGCTTCAAAGGTTAACACTAACAAGCATTGGAACATATCTTGGCTACAGTCCCCTAATGAAATTCAAGATTTATGAGCATATAACCTGAACATAGTATGGGTAAATCTGCTTTTATCAAGAATATAACTCCCTAAATCTTACAAATATGTAAACCGAATGCATTAAAAACTGCATTCAGTGCCCATTAAATCACTCTCACATTCTTGGTGTACATTAAGTTCTCTCACAGAAGGAACTGTCCTTGATATTGTAGTCAAACCGTTCATCATCTGAATCCTCTAAATTTGTCAGACTCAGCAAAAAATTCTGCTCAATTGTGCCAATATGATTTAATACCGCAGAATCAGAAAGAAAAAGATTGAAAGGCAAGGAAAAAGAAAAGGGCAGTGTCGTGTTAACTACCACGTTTATGTTATGGCGACTGCATTGTAATATAATGCATATATCATTGATTGCCCGGTCTACAAGTGACTGCTCTGAAATTCAGCGTAAACAAGAAAACATATTCAGAAATATGGAAAATAGAAGAAATTGTTTGCCTCATTTACATACACAAGGAATTTTCAAACTAAATTAAAATCAATTTACTACAATATTTAGAAAACTGCTAGCCAAATAAATCACCTACAGTGCAAGATACACTTAAATGGTCCACACAAATTTTCTACTATATAAAAGTAATGAGGTGCATAAAAGCATTCCATATGAATGCCAATTCTGAAAGTACGGGTCATGATAGCAGTGGAAACTCAATAGGACCTCAGCACAATACCTAATTGCTCAAGATTCACCTGAAAATAGAGATGGGTGCATGTAGTATATATCTCTCTTTGAGCCGTGTCTATTCTCCTCAAGAAGTTGTTGAACAATCAGTAGGACTCTTAACAAGACATCTGAATGAGAACAAAGCATCCATATGTTCATTGAGCAATAGAATCAAGAAATTTTATGTTAGATATCTAGAATAACATACTTAGCCTATATGCTTGTGTCTCCTTTTCTAGGGTGAGAAGCTCCTTTCCCTTGGGAACATCCAAGTTGCAATGGCTGCATTTACAAACAAGCCCTCCCATGTGATTTGAATTGGACAATGATAAAGAACTTAAAAATAAAATAAAATAAAATTCCATGCACACATTGTTTGTCACATCATTTTCATAACAAGCAAAAATTGATATCCTACATTTGCTAAATTGATATTTTCAGAAAATTTACCTGTTCAAGATCTTGAACTCCAACAGTAACATTATAAAATAATATTTCATTTCGAAAACTACGTACAATCCCTAGAATACATGCCACAGCTCATTTGTATCAGAAAGAGCCATTTATTTTGCAATTGTTTTTGGATAATAGTTGTCATCTATACATCCTTGGATGTGCACAAGTAAACCTACCAGCCAACAAACAACACACACCATGCTAGCACGCTGGGCAAATTCACAGTCCAACCTCAAATCGATTAGTTGTGTGCGTTAGAGGCATGTAAAATAATGTTCATGTAATTACCAACGACATTAATAAAATTTTAGATTGATTAAAAAGGTTTTATTTCAATTAAAATACTAGACCTTACATATTGTGGGAGATGCTTCATTCTAAAGGGATTGAGGATATCAGTGTGAAGCAGTTTTATCCAAATATTTAAAACTGTTTGAAATTGTAAGGACTCATGACTGGGCATCTTAAGTCTAGATATTGTCACATGTTCTCATCAGATTTAATAAGGAGTTGATAATGTGAATGGACTAGTGAGGCTCATGATTGGAGACATGTGGGCATTTTAGGATAGGTGGAATGAATGTGATGCGGGAATGACAATAGCATGGTGAGTTGTCTATGTCAGTCAATTGTAATTCAGATCCTACGATAGTGCATATAACCTTTTGACATGAGATAATGCATTATTTCACTTTCAGGTGATTAGGAAATTGCAACTATTGCAAGTATCAAACTTTGTGTTAGCCATACATGAACAAATAGGTACCTTGTGACTGTAAGTTAGTTGTGACGAATAGGGATAGGATCCTAGCTAGTTCTCAATAAATTAACTCCTTTGCTGAGGCTGTAAGATAGGATTAAAAAAAATTTCTTATAGAGGTCCTAGAGGTCATGCCAATCGAGAATGATTACTAAAGGAGTTGATAGTAACCATGACCCTAGACAAATACGGATCTTGAAACAAAGGGACTAGGGTGCATATGATGTGCTATCGAGGTTCATTTTTGAATGATAAAAGCATTAATTACTAGTTAGGTAGTCATGATATGATATGCAATACTAGGCGTTACTGATCACTTCTGAAACCCCAAGATTTTTTTTGCAATTATACCTCATTCCAATATCATCAAAGGTTTGGTGATAATCTCGTTACAATTTAGTAATAAAGTTAGAAAGTCATACACAGAGCATTATTCATCCAAGAATTAATTCGATCAAAAATTGAATTTTGTAAATATGCAAATTAAATTTTGTAACGACCTTAACATGTTCTGATATTCATAAGTATCCAAAAGAAATAAAAGAAAATGAGTATTATATTTTCCTAAAGAGTTTTAGGAAATATTTTATTTGAAAAATTTTCTATTTTCAAAATTGTTTCAAAAAGATAATTTTCTAAATTAAAAAAAAAATCCAAAATATTTAATTTAAAAATTTTATATTTTGGAAAGTGTTACCAAAAAGAAGAATAATAATTTTTCTAAATAAAATTAAAAGGATAAAAAGATTACATGTTGGATGTGGGCCCCCATATGCATGCTATACAATGGCACATGTGCCGGCCACATGTGCAAGCGTGTCACACACGTGTGCATGCTGACCAAGGTGCCGGCACATACTCTGCACATGCCTGCAAGCACATGCCACACACACACATGGAAGGGTAAGTGGCATGCCTGCAGCCATTCGTCCTCGTCTCTCTCTCTTGGGGCCTATAAATAGCCCCCCCTCCTCACTTCTCAACGCACCAACTTGAAGAAAATTTTTCTTAAATTCTAAAAGTTTTCTAAGGATTCATTCGTATACAAAATGCTTCCTAATTTAGTGTGGTAGTAAGAGAAAAGTAGGCGTATATGTTCATAGTCTTCCCTTTATATTTTAATAAAGAGATTATTTTCGCATCTTGAGTCCCTAAAAGTTCTCTAAGCTTTAGAGGAAAAGTGAGAGTTACTGAAATATTCTCTAAGAAGAATTGAAATTTTCTTAAAAGTTGAGAAATTTGCTAAAGAGAAAGATAAAATCTCTATAGAGATAGAGAGAGAAAAAACTCTCAAAAGTTGAGAAACTATTCAAAGAATAGAAATATTTAGAATAGTGGTTAAAATTCAAGTTTGGAACTTAGTAAAATAAATTGATAGTGATCAATTTAGGCAGAATTATTGGCATTGTTCTATGTCTTTTAGATCGAATCGGGAGGAGTTTCGATATCTTGGAAGACTTTCATGCAGACAAACCACAGGTTCTACACTTGTGGGACTCGGCTCATGGTTTGCGGGACTCGGCTCGTGGTTCAATGCACATGGAAGAACGACATAGACAGTAAAAAGTACAACATTCTCAAATTCCTCTTTAAAAGCATGTGTAGCATGATATTAAATGAAACAGGTACATATAATATCGAAATATATTTCAAGGTTATGCACAACTCACAGAAAATTTTTGAAATTACACGGTTTTATGAAAACTGCTATACCACCTTCCACCCATGTTTTGCCAAACACACATGAATTTTCCTCTAAATTTCAAAAAAAAAAAAAAATTCCTCAATAGTGCCATTACCAAATATTGAATCTTGAACCTTTCCTCAAGAGACTTAAATCCGCTACTAGCTAAGCAGGGTTTTGGATGCTATGTTGCAATACAAATGCCTGACAAATTAGATATTGGCAATTCATATTTATCCTCAAATGAACACAACAACACGTGTGTTAGATCAGTGATGCCCGTGAAAATTAACTACAAACACAAAATTCAAATGAACATGAAAGCAGAGGAAATATTTCAAATTAAACTAGTAGGTATTCAAACAATTTGCAATGATGTCCATTTAGTATTTCGAAAATTATATATAAAGAACGAGAATTTCAGAATCAAACTATGATATCAAGGCATTCGTACCAGTTTCCAGAAGCATCCGTGCAATAATTCCTAAACCGATCGATCGAAATAACTGGAGATCGTCCTTCGCTGAGATCCTTCACGATGGAAGCCGTGAACTCTGTCGAGAAATCAAACGAAAACGAATTGATTTCAAATCCCAAGAATCCGATGGAAAATGCTTTGAATGAAGTAAGTATTGTGGATGATTTGGGTGATACGAATTAGGGTTTTAGATAGTGAATCACCTTTGATCTTCCTGAGCAAATTGAAACGTTGTTGCGGACTTGACGAGTTTCCCTCCATAATGCTGTAGAATGGATCAATTTGCCCGTTCAAAAACAATTTGGGGCTTTTTATAGTCTCGTGGCAGTGGGGACTTCAGAAGAGCACGGACGGTTACCGAAGTTCAAGCCCGGATAAAAGTATGGGTCTAACCCGGAATTTCTCAAGCGGGTCAAAACCGATCCAAAATTATTTTTTATTTTATGCCAATTAAATTTCGAAATTAGTAGGCCTGCTTCACTGCGAAGCGGGTTTCCGTGAATTTTAGTTATTAATATTAATATTGTTGTAAATTTTCTTGCAAAGTAATTTAACTTCTCTTATAAATATATTTCATGAGATTGAAAATATATTTGATAGTTAGTGAATCGTTTAGTAATTTTATTTGCCTAAGTTTATAAAATTATCGTTTTATTATTTTGATTTTTTTATCCAATTTTTTTTATTCATACATAAATCATTGTTCCTCCCATTTTTTTTATTTTTTATTAGCACCGATTTTTCCCAAACTAGTTGATATTTTAAAACTTTTTTTGTAGAATATATTTACCGCTTAGAAAATTATTTAGCAGTTTTATTTGCCTAAATATGTGACATTAATGGTTTCGATTTTAATTTCATAAATAGGTGTAGTGTTTGGTTTTTTTTTTTTTTTGTATTATATGTGGGAAATACCGAGTATATTTATAAGTTTTATAATTTTTATTACCCCTTTTCCTTTTTTTTTAATTGCACCTGATTTTTCCATTCTTAGTTAATTTTATTTTTTATTATCTTTTCCCCTTTTTGTCCTTTGTTCTTTTTATATTTATTCCCCCTTTTACTAATTTTTATTCCGAAGCTTTTCTGTCGTATCCTGTCAATTTTGATTATTGATATTGGCATTGTTGTACATTTCCTTGTGAAAGTGAATTATAAATTATTAGATTAAAATTTTATTAGTTAATTAATAATTTTGGAGGTGGGTTATGATTTCATAGATATTGGTTCTTTATTGCTCCGAGCAATTGCTGTAAAAAAGATATGATACCTGTAAAAACCGTTGGAAGGTACTCCGACGGGGAGATTCCGATACTCAAGTCAGAAAAAGCGGTTTTCGTATGAAAGAAAAACAGACTGAGAGCTCGAGGGAGTAATTCCTGGTGATTAGAGTACATAATGTGTAGGCCTAAACAGCGTACCTAATTTTGAGAATTTTGAGATGTTTTATACCTGTGAGAGTTGTACGTCACTGCAGTGTTTCAACTCTACCTTCATTATCGAGCCGATCTGAAAATTTCAGGGATTCAATATTTCGAATCAACTGTGATCATCATCTTTTGAAAACTTTTGTACTCTGGAGGGAACCTTTCCTTAACTGAAAGATCCTAAAAATGCTGTTCGCTGTGAGAGGACGGAAGTTAATAGGATATTTTGGTCTTTCTTTAGAATTATTGGAATCGTTAGTTATTGATCGGTTGTTCGACCGATAAAGGGTCTTCAGGGCTCTTTCAATTGAGGAGCCGACCATTGAATACCCGATCAGAGTGGTTACCTTCACTTGATGAATTACGTTCGGCTAGCGAGATGACTGAGATCCTATCGTTTGGGAGATTTGGGTGACTAAGACCCTTCGGTAGATAATCGCATTTGAACCTAGATCGATAGCTATCCTTCATGGACTTTTCATGTGGGCATTTCCAAAACTTACTAATGAGATCTGATTTTTTGGGGCATGTTCCATCATTTACCCCTGACTCATGGCCCTCTTGACAAAGAGGCGTCATGAATAATGATTGTTGAAAAAGGCGCGGAGCTTTTTAATGTGACTCTTGTTGCTTCGATTTTTGTGAATTATTTTCAATACACTTTATAGGGGTTTACATTTTTTAGAGAGTATCGCATCTCAACATTCTCACTGCCCTTTCAACTTTTCTTCGAAGAGCCTCTCCTTACAGATAAAAATGTCGAAAGACGTTTCCTCATCGCACAATATAGACAACATTCAGAGTGCCATGACCGAAGAGGATTTGTCGGAAGTCAAGAGGGTGATGTCGCTCGGAAGCGACTTTGAGTTCGTGTTACCCGGTGAAGGGGACAGAGCGAGTTTTGCCCCCAATGGTTGTGTTCCTGTCACGCCCCGACCCATAGGTCGAGCACGCGAACAAACCACCGCGACTCCTAGAGGCATGAGTATACCCTACTCGCATATCGAGGTGATGCAAGACTAATATTATGACCCTACTCAATATTATTAAGTCAAAATCATACAGCGGAAGATTTAAAAAAAAAAAAAGAAGATAGTTTTCGATAAAAATTTTCTTTAAAACATTTACCTTCAATTTACATATAATATCTATATGTATGGTCTAATCGTAAACAAAAATGAGTATGATCACTCACCCGATAGCATCTCTCAGTAAAACTCGTGGGATAGTACCTCAATGTATGTCAAGTACTGTATAAACTGAAAATATTAATATGAGGGGTGAGTATAATCCACATACTCAGTGAGTGAGGTGCAATGACTACATAATAACAATAAATGAATTTATGAAAGTGGCAAGTCAAAACATCATTTCAAATTCATATTTCATTCATTTGCAAATATATCATGTAATTCAAAATAATATGCATCCTTATCATTAAATCATACATTAATAGGGTGTCAAAAACGTATTCTACCCATAATTTGACCTAATTAGGGTAAAATCTACCAAGAGGTCATCACAATATCATAAAAATAAAACACATATATCTCCCCCTTCCATTGGTGTTGACACGGTCCTTACGGGTGCTCGTCTATTGGATCCATTGCCCAGAGACTGGGGACTCAAACTCATGCTCCCGTGTTACCCCACCACGTCACCCCGTCGGGTAAACGCTCAATACCGTGCACTATAGTCACTATGCATCATCCCATAATCATACACATGTGTCATATATCATCATTCATAAATTTTTATTTGTAATAAAAATACGACACTATCAAGTTATCATAATATCAGGATGCAATTTTTACATAACATCATTTCAATACATGTCACAAACACTAAAATATTTCTAAATCACATTTCAAAATTTATTTATAAAAATCATGATCAAAATTATTTTTCATTTAAAGTCAAAATAGATCATCTCACTTACCTCGACTGGGGAGGGTACGCCACTCCCCCTAACTGTCCTCGTTTCTCAAACGAGTCACCGTTCAAATGACAACGTAACCCTACACCTAAATTAAATAATATGGATTATTTGTCAATTCAATATCATATTGTTGGTTTACAAAATAGGTATAGAAGTATTTTTTTTAAGATAAAATCTTAAATTCCATAGTTAGAGAAAAATTTCCTACAAAACCTATCACGCGCAAGTTTAGTAAAATCATGATATCTTCTAAAATCTTGATCAGATTCAAATAATTTAAATTTTTTCTTAAATTTAAAATATATATCTTCAACTTTTATGTTCAGACCATCTTCAAATTCTAAATACACGAATTTATAAAAAAATTATCACTTTTCATACTAAATTCCTAAAACCAATTCTGCATAGTTTTGGGATAATTTTCATATCTCCCTACGTACTTCTCTAATTTAAGTAATTATTATCTCAAATTAAAGATAATACATAGATCTAAAACTTTCTAGTTTTGACCATCCTCAGATTCTAAATGTATAATTTTATAAAATTCAGTTTTCATTTCGGTTTCAGTTTTAGAACTACTTCTGCATAGTTTTAGTAAAATCATCATAACTTTCTGCATACAACTCTGATTCAAGTGATCTTTATCTCAAATTAAAGAAAAGACATAGAGGTAAAAATTTCATGTTTAACATTTCTCAAAATTTTGAACAGAAGATATCTCAAAAATTAATACAAGTTACTGGTCGTACACAGGACATAAAACAGAATTTGTGAAACATGTTAAATTTTGAAAAATCACCAAAAATCGATTTTTTCATGAAATGCCTCACATGATATACCATTTTAAAGTTTAGGAAGTCTAGTTTATAGAGAAATAAATATCTTAGATTTTTTATTTCTACAGAATGAGATATCCTAAGAAAACTATACAAAACTCAATCTAAAAATTAACATTTAGCATGCTAGTATCGATACCAAAGTAACTACTCATCAAATAATTTAATCTTAGCATAAGTTAGAATATGTTACCTCCTTTGTAGGATCTTTTGCTAACAATATATATCACCACTCCTTTTAAATTTTTGAATTTTTATCACCTTAGAAAAAAAAAATCAAATCACAATAAATATAAAATTCCTATACAATACCTCTATATTTCCAATTGAAATTCAAGAATTCTCAAAAATATTCTTACCTCTTTGGCTCCATAGTTGAACTCAAAATGGATATAGAACCCACAAAATTTCATTCAAGGGGAGTTTGAATGAAGAAAATAGGTCAAACTCTTTCTAAACAAGTTCTTTTATAAACCTAGCCAAATATCCTTGACCATTGGATCATTCCATGCATTATCTCAACTTTCTACTTGTCCTAACACTTAAACCATGCAATTGTTAATTCAAGCAACCTCCATACACTCCATCAAGTGTCTTTGGACGTCCATGTCAAGGGAGAGAAGTGTTACAAGCTAGAACAAACTATTCTAATTAGTTTTCATGTAAAAATTTCTATCCAATAACCTTTCATGCATAAATTTCTGTCAAATGAGTTTTCTTGAATGTGAAAAAATTCTATGTGGCCACTAACCAACCTTGCTTCCCTCTTGACCAATCATTTGGCTCCAATTGTCCATCCTTGAGTGGTTTACAACTTAGTCCCCTCAACTTTCCTTAATTACATTTAAACCCCTAACTTTTAATAAATTACATTTTTGGTTCCTATGAAATTTTGTTTAAAATTTCTTAAATATGTAAAATTTCATTTAAATATCTTTATTTAAGTGTGTAAGCCTTCTCTTAACCATTTTTGACTTTTTAGGCCTTACCGACACTTTTCGAGAAGGTTTTTGGCTTACTGATAAAATTTTTTATTTTAGCGATTTTGAGGCGAAATCTTAAAATAAATAAATAGATAATTAAATAGATGTCTCAAAAGGATATTTAGAATCATGAGGAGTAGCACATGATATATAGTCACCAAAAATCGGTGTTACAGTTCCAGTGTACAAGCAGTGTGTGAAGTACGGCTTGAGGATCCCGTACACGAGACCACTGACAGAGGTTTTGAGGTTTTGGAATATCCATCCCTCGTTACTTATTCCAAGTGTCTGGCTTTTTGTGATTGCCTTAATTTTCTTGTTAGGGTTTTTTCGTATTCGTTTTGACTTGGAGATTTTAGGGACCCTTTTTTTAGGGCGATGTAGTTCCAAAGGGTTTACCCACGGCTGGTATAAATTTCAAATCTGTCGGGAGTCTCGTTGGAAATTTTTCTACAATAAGTCTCAAGATAAACACTGGATACAAAAGTTTTTCTATGTAAAGTTTTTGAACAAAGATCTCCTTCTCGTGTTTCTGGATGCCAACCAAACACCTTTTTTGAACGTGAAGATCTTGAATCTTCTCCATCATTCTCGTTTTTGCGTGTTGTGGCCCGCTATTGTGAGGCCTGTCATAGGAGCTTATGGATAGACCGTTTGATAGAAGACGAAATGCTCCTGTTGTCCGATTTGCTGATAGATTAAACTAGACAGATCACCAGACCTCTCTTATTAGAGTGATAGGGAATGCCGTTGGTTGATTCCGTGCCAGTTGTAGACACTAATCTTCTCGATGAGATTTCTACCGAGCAAAAAATGCGGCCAAATACGAAGAGGAGGACAGATGATGCTTTTCATCAATCCCAACAAAAAAGGTCAAGAGCCCGATCACCCAGCCCTCCTGTGGGAGAGGAAGAGTCTGCAGAAATCGAAGGGCATGAGCCTCCCTTAGTGCATTCTAAAATGGGGGAGGGTTTACCGGTCAACAATCCGATGGCTCTTGATGCGCCTTTTGAAGTTGGGGAGAGAAGTGCACCGGACGAGGGTCCCTTCAAGGCGACTGGAAGTGCTCTAGTTCAACATTCGCGATGGCAAGAAGTGGTGTATGCTTCTTCTCCCACTCCAGAAGAAGCGTTGGAACGGTCTCCTCAGGAGTCCCAATACCTTTTGCAAGACATAACGGACGAGTACTGTATTCCCCTGCCTATTCCGATTGAGTTTCTTTCCAGAGAGGAAGAGGATTTTGAAGAATGATCGGTGGCGGTAAGTGTAGGGAACCGTCAATTTAACTTCATCAATTCTCAAATGACACTGCAGATGGCCGAACGGTTCGAGTTTTCTCCGTAACTTGCCCTTCGAACAATGCCTCTGGACTGCGTTGATAAGGCCATCCATTATCTCTGTCTTACGATAAGTATCTTCTCTATTCGAACCATGTTTGGTTCTTATTGTCTTACGATTCTGATAAGTGTACTTTTTCTCAAGTTTTAGCCTTGACAGGGCTTCAAAGGAAATGAAGGAATGAGCGTGATAAATAGTTTGCCCATATGAGCGGTCAAGTGCTAGCGTTAAAGGATGCCCTGGAGAACCAGGAGAAAAACAATGGAGAGGAAAAAGATCGGCAGATCAGGGATCTTCAGACGAACCTTACTTTAGCCCGAGCCTGTTGCGAGAAACTGGAAGCGAATACGCGCATTCGAGAAGTACGGTTAACAATTGCCGAAACATTGGCTTGTCTTCGGGAGGAATCCCTTCAAGGTGCCGAACAGGAGATGGCTAATCTTAAGACATCTATTGCCAAAGATACTATCAACCTCCAGTTTTCCCAATGCAGGTTGCTTGAGCATTTGAATTGTGCAGAGAGATTCTTCAACATGTTGGCCAGTATAAGGCTTTTCCTCCTCTTGAGGGGTTAGCAGATCCGGATTCTACCCTAGTTGCTTCTATCATTCCTTCTGCTCCCCCGTAACTATGTATCGTTCTGATATAGAGAAATTTTTCTTCTTCATGCTTCATTGAGATGTAATAGTTTTCTGCGAAAAACCTTTGAATGTTTTGTTCCGTGTGTTCGATGAAGTCAGGGTAACTTAGACCCATCATATGATAAAAGACCTCTGATGTCAGGACCATATCCACTCGTTTGGGGGACTCACCCCGTTATGATGTCGTGCCCGATCGGTTAGGCTTGAGTGTCCAAGATCTGACGTTCGATTGGAAACTCTAAGATTAGGGGCATGTCCGCCCGTTTGGGTAGTTTCATCCCAATTTAATGACACATTTGTTCGGAAAAACCTGGGCGCTTGAGGCCTAGCGATCGATTAGAGACTTTAGAAATTAAGGTCATGTCCGCTTGTTCGAGGAGTTTTATCCCAACTTAACGACACATTCGTTCGGAAGAACCTGGGCGCCTGAGGCCCTGCAATCGATTAGACATTTTAGGAATTAGAGTCGTGTCCGCCCGTGTGGGGAGTTTTATTCCAACTTAACGATACATTGGTTCGGAAGAACTTGGGTACTAGAGATCCAACGATCGATTAGAGACTTTAGGAATTAGAGTCGTGTCCGCCCATTCGAGAAGTTTCATCCCAACTTAACAATACACTCGTTCAAAAGAACCTGGATGCCTGAGGCCCTACGATCGATTAGAGACTTTAGGAATTAGGGTTGTGTTCGCCTATTCGGGGAGTTTCATCCCAACTTAACGACACATTCGTTCGAAAAAATCTGGGCGCCTGAGATCCTGCGATCGATTAGAGACTTTAGGAATTATGGTCATGTCCATCCGTTCGGAAAGTTTTATCCCAACTTAATGACACATTCATTCGGAAGAAATTGGGTGCCTGAGACCCTGCGATCGATTAGAGACTTTAGGAATTATGACCATATTAGTCCGTTCAGGAAGTTTCATCCCAACTTAACAATACATTCGTTTGGAAGAATCTGGGCGCCTGAGACCCTGCAATCAATTAGAGACTTTAAGAATTAGGGTCGTGTCCGTCCGTTCGAGAAGTTTCATCCTAACTTAACGACATATTCGTTTGAAGAACCTAGGAGCTTGAGGCCCTGCGATCGATTAGAGATTTTAGGAATTAGGGTCGTATCCACCCGTTCGGGGAGTTCCATCCCAACTTAACGATATATTCGTTCGGAAAAATATGGGTGCCTGAGGCCCTGCGATCAATTAGAGACTTTAGGAATTATGGGTCGTGTTCGTCCGTTCGGAGAGTTTTATCCCAACTTAACGACACATTCGTTCAAAAAAACCTGGGCGCTTGAGGCCCTACAATCGATTAGAGACTTTAGGAATTAGGGTCATGTATACCCGTTCGATGAGTTTCATTCCAACTTAACGACACATTCGTTCGGAAGAATTTGGACGACTGAGTTGCGCTGTTCGATTAGGAGCTTTAGAAGTTAGGAGAGATGCTTTCTCCGTGGGTCGCTAAGAATCCCGTACTATGTGCCATCAACAAGTAATAGGAGAACAACGAAATCTTTATCAAGGGAAAAGCGCAGGGAACTCCGGATCATAGGCCGGGTAGATGCTAGTAGGAACATAAGGCTCGTGCCAACTGTCTTCATCGTGGACTTGGAAGATCACCCTTCCTGGTTCATCATGAAGCGGTCTAGGATCCGGCCTATTAGGCGGCCTATTCTCTCGTGGTACATTGCGCCTGTCAGGGGAAGGTAGGTTCCTTCCTCCATACTAATGAATTTTTGTAGTTTACCACTACGAACCAGAAATTCTAATTCGTCCTTAAATCTTTTGCACTCGTCAATTGTGTGGTCGTAGTCCCAATGGAAATAGCAGTATTTGGACTTGTCTTTCTTAGGATCTTCTTCTGTGGGTCGAGGGGATCATCTGATATATGATTTATTTTTTATCCAACATAAAACCGGCTTGGGGTTTCATTCAGTGGAGTGTAGACACTAAACCTTCGCGAGGGCAGAGCTCCCAGTTTGCTCCTCTTCGAAAAGGGCTGATGAGGTTATCGGCTGCGTTCTTTTCTGTTAAGGCATTTCGCTTGTCGATCGAACACCTCTGCATCTTCTCCCGCAATATATTTCTCCGCTCGGGAGTAAAATTTTTGAATGGTTGCTGGGGGCTTTTTCGTGATAGAGACTTTCATGTACGAAAAACGCAAACCCATTAGGAAAGCAGCCAGTGCGATGTTGTGGTCCAAAGCGGGGACTTTCAGCATTTCTGTCTTAAATCTTTTCACAAAGTCCTTCAGAGACTCTTCCCCCCGTTGCCACAAGGATAGCAGAGAGGTGGACTTCCACTTGGCTCCTCGACTGATTACAAAATGAGTCTCAAACTGTTGTCGAAGCTATGCAAAGCTCTTGATACTGAACGGAGGGAGATGGTTAAACCATACCAGGGCATTACCCTTGAGAGTGGTAGGGAAGTACTTGCATATACTGTATCCGAGAGGTCTTTAGAGACCATAACTGTTATGAAATGGGTGACATAGTCGCGAGGGTCATTGGTTCCATCATACCACTCCATGGGAGGTAAATGACATCTCTCGGCATTGGTTCTGAAGAGATCTTTGAATCAAATGACAATTCGCCTAGGGGATGTAGAGGATATTCCCTACCCCTTGCACTTACTCCTTTAAGTTTAGTGGCCACGAGTTGTTTGATCAGTTTTTTCAGATTCTCGGGGTCATTTTGGGAGACCGCCGACGGTTCAGGAAACTCTCGTCTTGGCGATCGCTCGTATTTGGACTCTGCCGCAGATGAGTGGCCGTCTGGGCCGAGGGCTCGACTAAGTCCCTCCAATTGTTTACTCATTTTTTGGAGCTCAACTCCAATCTCTCCATTTGGGACTGGTTCACCTGCTCTGGCACTAGCACTGAGGCCATGACCGGCTGCTCTTGAGTCGTAGGTTGTAGGATTTGCTCCGAATGGGACAGCCAGGGAAAAAACACGTGATCATGAATAGGATGATTAAGTGCCGGAAAGGCGATAGATTCGACGGGCATAGGGGCATACCATTCTACAGTGGGGGCGACCCTCAAGGTCGCTCTAGTTCTCGGAGGCATGGTCGTCTGAATAACAGAAATCGCTCTAGTCTGTTCCCACAGACGGTGCCAATCTATTAGAGGTGGGTTATGGCTCTATAGATACCAGCTCTTCGTTGACCCAAGCAATTGTCGTCAAAGAGATGTGATACCTGCGAAAACCGTCGGAGAGTGCTCTAACGGGGAGATTCCGACGCTTAAGTCAGAAAGAGCGGTTTTCGTATGAAAGAAAAATAGACTGAGAGCTCGATGGAGTAATTTTCGATGATTAAAGTGGCTAATGTGTAAGGCCGAGAGAGCGTACCTGACTTTGAGGGTTTGGAGATGTTTTATACCTGTAAGAGTCGTATGCCGCTGCAGTGCTTCAACCCTACCTTCCTCATCGAGCCGATCCGAAAATCTCGGGTATTCACTATTTCGAATCAACTGTGATCCTTATCTTTTGAAAACTTTCGTATTTTGGAGGGAACCTTTTCTTAACTGAAAAATCCTCAAGATACTGTTCGTCGTGAGGGACAGAAGTTAATAGAATATTTTGGTTTTTCTTTAAGATCGTTGGAATCGTTAGCTATCGATCGGTCGTTCAACCGATGAAGGGTCTTCAAGACCCTTTCAGTTGAGAAGTCGACCATTGAATACCCGATCAGGGTGGTTATCTTCACTTGATGAATCACGTTTAGTTGGCGGGGTAACTAAGACCTTATCATTCGGGAAATTTAAGCGACTGAGGTCCTATCGTTCATGAGATCTGGGCGACTAAAATCTTTTGATAGATAATCACATTTGAACCTAAATTGGTAGCTGTCCTTCGTAGGCATTTCATGTGAGTATTTCCAAAACTGACTCATGAGATCTGATTTTTGAAGCCATGTCCCATCAAGTAACATCGAATTTGTTGAGACGTAAAGTGAGAGAAAAATATGAAGAGAAATAAATATGAGATGAAAAAAAAAATTGCTCTCATTTGATTCGGAATAAAAAGAGGATAGGAGTTAGAGAGGGATGAAATAGCATCCTCTTCACGCTAAAAAAAAAAAAAAAAAAAAAAAAATCTTTTTCTTGTGGATAGATTGGGACTATAATAAGAATTTATGGATAAAATTATTATCTTATTTTTTTCAATATCATATGTTTTAAAAAGAGCAATATACATTTCATTTCCCTTTTTTCTCTACTTTTTACTCAAACTAAATAAGAAAAAGTAATATTTATTTTTTTTTCTTTCATTTCTATTGAACAAAATAAATATATATATATACTTATTTTACTATATGAAATAAATCTCCTGTGAATCAAATTTACTCAATTATTTAATAATTTCATTTGTCTAAATTTATGAAATCACCGCTTTGTCTGAATATGAATGTTCCTCCACCTTTGCTTTCCCACCCACCGGGTTATTTCTTAAAATACAGTTAAAGTTTCACGAAATCCCAGAAAGAGGGTGATTTTTTTTTTGTCTTCCCAAACTAGTGAAGTTGACATCCTAGATGTCGTCTTCAAAATCAACATCCTAGATGTCGTCTTCAATCTGCCCCAACATCACTACCTGTCTAGGAAAAAACAAAAGGAAAAAAAAAAAAACAAGAAGTCGACATCCTGGATGTCGACTTCACGTGATTCCTGACCCTACAGAGATTCCTGACGACTGACCTGACAGCTGACACCTGCAAGATTCCTGACTTTGAAGTCGACATCGATGATGTCGACTTCAGGCTTTTAAATAGCCCCCTGACAGCCCCAAGGTGCACGCCTCTTCTTCTTTTCTCCCACACTTCTGCTCATTTCTTTCGGCCCAGCGAAACCTTTGTTTTTTTTTCCCAAACCCATGTCTTTTTTTTCTCATTTAATCTCTCGCATATAAATCCTTTGAAGTTGATATCCAAAATTGTAAGCAGTCTTTTCAATCTTTAAATATTATTTTTTCTGTTGCAAAATTTTTTTTATTAGAATAATAGTTTTTTTTTTTTTTTGAGTTTTTGTTTTTAGTTGTAGATTTGGTGAGCGGACATTGAGATTACAAGCATAAGGTATGTTCATCACCATTTATGTATTTTTGTTGAGACTTTACAAATTTTGTTATGTTTTTTTTTATGTTGATTATTTGTTAATATTTGTTTTGGACATTGTATTTTTTGCTTTATATGCTGGTTGTTTGTATTTGGCCATTACAAAAGTTTTAATTTTTTTAAATGCATTTTAGTTTAAGAGATGCTACTTTAGTTTAAGAGATGTTGGTTATTTGTTTAGTTTAATGTTTTTTATATGTTGGTTATTTCTTAATTTTTACAAATATTAAAAAAATGCATTTTAGTGTAAGAGATGTTATTTTAAAATTTTGTAATAAAATTTAAAATTTAAAAAACAATATATATTAAATAAAAAATTTTGTGATACAAAAAATTAAATTAAATAAAATAAAAAAATATTTAATAAAAAATTTTGTTATGGATTTTGTTATAGATTTTAAAATGTAAATAAATACATATTCATTAAAAAATGTTTATTAAAAGTTTTGTTATAGCTTTCTTATTTTAATAAAAGATGTGTATTAATTAAAAAAAAAATGTTTATGAAAAATTTTGTTATAGAATTTAGATTGAAAAAAAGGATATATTAATTAAATTTTTTTTTTTTGAAAATTTTATTATGAATTTTAAATTTTAAGAAATTTGTATATTAAGTAGAAAACGTATATTAAAAAATTTTGTGATAGATTTTGTTATAGATTTTAAAATGTAAATAAATGCATATTCATTAAAAAATATTTATTAGAAGTTTTGTTATAGATTTCTTATTTTAATAAAAGATGTCTATTAATTAAAAAAATGTTTATGAAAAATTTTGTTATAAAATTTAAATTGAAAAAAAGGATATATTAATTAAAAATTTTTATTTTTTGCAAATTTTATTATGAATTTTAAATTTTAATAAATTTGTATATTAAGTAGAAAATGTATATTAAAAAATTTTGTTATAGATTTTGTTATAGATTTTAAAATGTAAATAAATGCATATTCATTAAAAAAATCTTTATTAAAAGTTTTGTTATAGCTTTCTTATTAATAAATGATGTGTATTAATTTAAAAAATGTTTGTGAAAAATTTTGTTATAGAATTTAAATTGAAAAAAAAGGTTATACTAATTAAAAATTTTTATTTATAGAAAACATATATAGATTTTAAATTTAATAAATTATAGATTAAAAATTTTTTGACCCCATTTAGTTAAAGATTTTAAATTTAATAAAATATGTATATTATTTAAAAATAAAAAATGTTATAGAATTTTAATTTATGAAAAAATTAAATTAATTAAAACTATAAATAATATGTAATTAAAATTTTTCTATAGAATTCAATTTATAATAAAAAAATGTATATTAATTAAAAATAAAAGTATGTTTATTGAAAATAAGTTAATATAAAAAATAATTAAAAAATTGGTATATAAGTAATATATAAAATTAAATGTAATTGTGAATTGAATAAATTTAAAGTAGTATAACGTAAAATGTTGAAATTTTTGTACTTTTGATAAGAAATTTAGTTGATGAAATTATGTTTTGCAGATTCTGACGATGGTTGCGGCTCATAATTATGACGACTTACAGCCCAATCCATGAGATTCGGGCGTTTTGTACCTGCAGCCTTCACATCACTCTCAGCGTGTGTGGCAGGATGGGACGGATCCATCGCTTGATATACGTCGTGCTGATCATGGCTTCTGGTCTACATGCCCGTTAGATGTCCGTGTACAGCATATCCTATTACGAGCTGATTTTTATGGGGTGTATCGGTGTGGTCACATTCAGCTTGATCACTCTTTGATTACATCCCTGGTGGAGCGATGGAGACAAGAGATGCATACGTTCCATTTCCTCGTTGGTGAGACGACAGTTACGTTACAGGACGTCAAGATCCTAAGGGGTTTACCGATTAACGGAGATGCTGTTACCGGCATTGATCAGCAGCGGAGTATTGCTGAGTGGCAGCACCTGTGCCTAGAACTAATGGGCTTCATACCCGATCCCCCTGACTTTGATGGTGATCGGCTTAAAGTGAGGTCCATTACGGTTGCGCTTAACTCGGAGCCCCTACACGCTGACTCTGATTGGGCTATGGTATTATTTCATGCACGAGGACGTATCATGCAGTTGTTGGCCAACCTACTGGGGGACAAGTCAAGGTCCAAAGTTAAATTAATGTACTTGGATTTGCTTCGAGATATAGATAACTCTGGTTGCTTTAGTTGGGGTAGTGCAGTTTTGACTGCATTAGACAGAGTTTTGTGTCGTGGGTGTACCGAGACGGTCAGATCCATTACAGGACCACTGTTACTTTTACAGGTATAAAATAAGTTTTACACAACTATGATACCATTATTCTATATAAATTTGGACCTTAATTTCCTTTTTATCCTCTATGATCAGCTTTGGCGTGGGAGAGATTGTCAATGTTTAGACCGATCAGACGTCGTATGACTGATCTCATACCTACTGCACCAGATTTACCAAGTGGCCCACGTGGATCACTGTAAGTAACATAGACATATACTGACGTTTACGTCTACTTATAATGTATGTATATTTACTTTCAAATGTTTTGAAATAGATGGAATGTTCGACGTAGTTTTGCTGACGTCGGACATCATGTTCTGAGAACTTATCGAGATCAGATGGACCACATGATAGAGGATGGGGTTAGTTAACTAATTTTATGCATGAAGATGATATTTTAATTGAATTTTATATGATGTCCACTATTATACGTTGTATTGACTTATTTTTGTTTTTTCCGGTTTCAGTTTGTCTGGACGCCGTATTCAGATTTTGATTTAGATGCATTACCGTCTTACTGTCGACAGAGTCGCGACATTTGGCATGCATCCGTTCTATTGATTTGCTTTGACGTTGTCGAGTTACATACACCAGAAAGAGTGTTGAGACAGTTTGGCATCCAGTAGGGTATACCTATAACTTCTGATATTGGGGTAAATTTACATCGCATTGATTGGCGTGGACGAGTAGGTCAAGATTGAAAGAGATTTCATGCACCATATGTAAAGAGGTGGGAGAATCGTCGAGATTACATTGTCGATGGAGAACCATTCTATAGTGGTGTAACGATGTCTCCAGAGTACATGCCTTGGTATTGCGTCATCACACGTTCATACGTGGGCAATCTGGCTCATAGTTATACCCTTGGTTTCCGTCCTATCGCAGCGCAGTTAGAGGTTTCCATAAGTCTAAACAACTTACCTAATATTATCTCATTATTTATCATTTTAAAAAAAGAAATTAGTTGAATCTTGTATTTATTATAGGGTCGCTCAATCGGACACATCCACTAGATTATGAACGATGTGCTGGCTATGAATCCAAATGATTCTATAACTATAAATGTCAGAGAATTAGCATCACGTGCACTTTTTGGATTTGGTGGCGATCGACCATCTGCCTCTGATATGTCGGACGATGAGGGTCATCCATCAACATCTGGTCAGGCATATGAGGATGATATGACACAGATGCCGATGGACTCTACATATCCGAGGGCGACTCCTTCCACGCCTGATTTCGAAATTACTTTTGATGATCCTTCACCTATTATCCCTCCACGTATGAGTGTTCACCAGCGGCATCGTAGTCGATTATCTCAAATAGAAGACTCACAGCTATTCGTTCCAACGTTTGATGAGACTACGGAGCCATCTAATAGACAGGATCCTCATCCTACTAGACGCCAGCCTCGTAGAAATGCGGCCCGTCCTCCATGTGGAACTTAAATTTATGCATATCAATTGTAAATCTAAATTTGTCAACCTTATGTATATATATATATATATGTACTCCGCTAATCAGAAGAGTAAAAATGACTATATTATGTTTTATTACAATTATTTTTATTATTTTTAATTTAAAAATGTGTTTGGAGTGATATTTCTATTATATCGACTTCAAAGTTGATCTTGTTGAAATCGACTTTAAGGAGACATTTTATTAAAGCCATAAAAGGAGCTCTGGGCAGATGTGAGAATTTTAGAAATGTGGCTTGATCAATCTACATATATTCCAGAGTGGCACACTGAAACCGAAATTGGCCTCACTAGCACGTAGAGATCTTGAGATAGCCCACGAAGCATGTGTGGGTTTGATAAGATGGAAAATGATGCAATGAAAAAAGCAATAAAGAAAGCAATAATATTAAAAATGATATTCACAATAAAACAATGTGTCAAACCAATATTGTGATAGTAACTCATATATAAAATATTGAAAAGAAAGAGATACAGTATAACAGGATGGACCCCGACACAACTGTATGAATTATACAACTTCTCAATATGCATTATTTACATAGAAACAAATTTAAGAGTATCTATTAAACCGACAGGTCTTTCTTAATAAATCACGCATCGAAATTAGAGGGTCTTCTTCCTATACTAGTTCTACTTTGGTGACCATAAGTAGCATATGAAGTTCTAAATATTATGAATTTAGACTACTATTTCCTTTTTCAGAAGATTTCTTTGCCTTTTTACCACTCGCACTAGTTACAAAACTGGATTTGATATTGACAACTAATTCTGCTTCTTTCCCCGAAGGAAAAAATTTTGAAACCAACGAATTTACAACAATCTCTCTTTCCCCTGAAACTTCCAAACGGAAGGAATTATATGCTGAATACTTTCTCTTGACACTTTTTCCTTGCACACAGCCGTAACTCAGCGAGAGCGAAAATGTTGGTCTGGTGAATCGACCTGTTAAGCCTTTGAATACACACCTTCATAATATTAATTGCACGGTCTCTAACTCTCACTGTCTATCTCAATCTCTATCTCTTATTGCCCACGAGAGTGAGAATGAGAAATTGAGAATGATAGAGAGAGTTAGAGACTAAGCAATCAAAATTATAAAGGCATGCACTCACCGGGTCAATAGGCTGACTTACAGAACAATCATTTCCACTGTCGCTGAGTGACAGGTGAGCGCGAGGAAAAAAGTGTCAAGAGAAAGTATTCAACATATAATTCTTTTTGCTTGGAAGTTTTAGGGGAAAGGGAGATTGTTGTAAATTCGATGGTTTCCAAATTTTTTCCTTCGGGGAAAGGAGCAGAATTAGTTGTCAATATCAATTCCAGTTTTATAACTAGTGCAAGTGGTAAAAAGGCAAAGAAATCTTCTGAAAAAGGAAATAGTAGTCTAAATTCATAATATTTAAAACTTCATATGTTACTTGTGGTCCCCAAAATAGAACTAGTACAGGAAAAAAACACTAAAATTTCGATGTATGATTTAAAAATAAAAGCTCAATGATCTAACAGACACTCTTAAATCCGCTTCAATATAGCCAATGCACATTGGGAAGTTGTATAATTCATAAAGTTATATCGGGATCCATTTTGTTATACTGTAGCTATTTCTTTTCAATGTTTTATATATGAGTTGTTGTCACAATGTTGGTTTGACACATTGTTTTATTGTGAATATTATTTTTAACATCATTGTTTTCTTCGTTACTTTCTTCATTGTATCTTGTTCCATTTCAATTACATTGGTACTTATATCATTAATTACATATCATTAGACGGATTTTACTTGAAAATAATGACTATCGACCACAATACCCTTTCTGGGAGGTTTGTTGTACTCACAACCATTTTCCGCGGTTATCATTTCCTCACCCCAATAAAGCAATATTCTAACTCGATTCTCCGTCATCCTCGCTTTAAATATCATCACAACAAAAAATAAACACGATATTAGAATTCGAATAATAAAAATATTACTAATTATTCTTTTATATTACGTAGTTTCTTTTTTTTTCTCATAATTTATTCAATATTGATTGCTTATTCACTTATCTACTTTTATCTATACAAATATCTCAAATTTACTTATATAGAATATTTTTTAATTATTTTTATATTAACTTAATTTTAATAAACAAACTTTTTTTTAATTAATATACACTTTTTATTATAAATTAAATTCTATATCAAAATTTTTATTAAACATTTTCTAATTTTTCTCAAATTTCTAGTCTATAACATTTTTTTCATTTTTAATATTTTTAATTAACTTAAAGTTTTTTTTTTTAAATTAAAAATCTATAACTAATTTTTTTAAAATTTTTAAATGCATAACAAAATAAATTTATTATTATAAATTTTTATTTAAAATCCATTTTGAATTAAGATTTTAAATCTATAACAAAATTTTTGATTAATCATTTTTTATACTTCAAATTAATTTAATTTAACTTAAATTTAAATTCTATAACAAAATTTTTATCATGTTTTATATTTTTATTTAACAAACATTTTTTATTAACATTTAAAAGCTATAACATAATTTTATAAAAAAACATTTTTTATTAATATATTTTTTTTTACATTTTAAATTCTAAAACAAAATTTTTATTAAACAATTTTTAATTAATATACATTTTTATTAAAATTGAAAATCTATAACAAAAAATTTTTAATCATTTTTAATTAATATACATTTTTTTCCAAATTAAAATCTTACACAAAATTTTTTATATTCGTTTTTTATTTTTATTTAATAAACATTTTTCTTTTTTAAAGAAAGTAATTCCATAGCAAAGATTTTATTACATATTTCCTATAGTTTTAATTAATATTCTTTTTTCCTTATGTCTAAATTTAAATTATATAACAATATTTCTACAAACATTTTTATCTTTTCGATTAATATACATTTTCTTAAAAAATTTAAAATTTATAACAAAATTTTACAATCTGTAACAAAATATATTTATTATATTTATTATTATTATTATTATTATTAAACATTTATATATCTATAAAATTATATTTTTTTCCTGTACACTTTTTTATATTCATTTTTATTCAAATTTAAAATCTATAACAAAATTTTTTATTAAATATTTTTTTTTAAATTAATATGATTTTTCTTAAATTTAAATTCTTTCACAAAATTTTTTATCATTTTTTTAATTAACATACTTTTCTTATAAAATTTTAATATCTATAACAAAATTTTTTAATAACATTTCTTAAATTAATATACATTTTTTCAAACATTTTAAATCATTAACAAAATAACAAATAACATTTTTCGTTAATATAATTTTTTTACAAATTAAATTCTACAATAAAATTGTTGATAAACATTTTTCAAATTACTATACATTTTTATTCAAGTTTAAATTCTATAACAAATTTACGTAAAATTTTTTTGATTATTCTTTTTCCCAATTTAAATTTGACAACAAAATTTAACATTACAATTCTCTATCTATAAACATTTTTATTAAAAATTACATTCCATACCAAATGTTTTATTACACATTTTTTTATTTACTTTAATTTTTTCCTCACTTTCAATTCTTTCGATTATTTTTATAAACATTTTCTCATTTTTAATTTATATACATTTTCTTCAATTTTTAAAATCTCTATCAAAATTTTAAATAAATTTTTTAAACCTATAACAAAAATAACCCCATTAATATACATTTTAATTCTCTCTCTCACCATTTTCCTCAACCTTTGCATGTCTTACGCCACTTTTTCACGATACCATAACACACAATATTTCAACAATTATTTAACATATATTGTCTCGACAAAAAAATATCTATTATTTAAACAAATAACTATCATATAAAAACACAACAAAATTATTACAATGCCCAAACATAAATACACAGAAAATGGTAAACATACCTTCTGTTTGCTCCCCGATACGTGGACACACACTCTGCAATCAAAAGCAACAATTTAAATAAATTAATAATTTTCAAATAAAAAAACACATTCTACCTAAAACAAATTTATATAAAAAATACCGAATATAAATTTTGAAATCTTTATATTTGGCTAAGATGAAGTTATATTGGGGGTGAGATGAAGTGAGAAAATAAATTTAAGGGTAATATGAAATAAACCTTTCACACGAATCGGACAGAATTGAGAGATTAACAAAAAAAGAAGAACAGACGTGAATTTAGGAAAGAAGAAAAGAAGAGATGTGAATTTTAAGAGCCGAAGGGGGGGCATTTATAGGCCTAAAGTCGACATCCTGGATGCCGACTTCAGATAGTCAGGAATCCGTTCCGCGTCAAGAATCCATCATGAGTTCAGAAATCTCTTAAAAATACAGGATTCTCTGAAGTCGACATTTTGGATATTGACTTCTTATTTTATTTTTTTATTTTTCTTTTTTTTTGATAGATAGACAGTAATATTGAAACAGATTGAAGTCAACATCCAATACATCGATTTTGAAGAGGATATTTAACACGTAGACTTTACTAATTTGAGAAGACAAAAAAAAAAAATCACTCTCTTCTTGAGATTTCGTGAAACTTTGAGTGTATTTTGGGAAATAATCCCACCCACCTACACTCATTAGGAAGTACCATTGGCGGTCACAAAACTTCAAAATAAAAATTGATAAATGCCATTTTCTTAATTTATTTAATCGAAAGTAACAAAGTGGTCGGCGATTGGTTTTTTGGACTTAGGCATGAATTCCAAAACAGAACAGTCATGCTTACGTGGAATTCGTCAACTTTAGTAATTTTACAGACATGTCTAGTCATCAACCAATCAAAACATTACACATCAGCACCAGCCATGTGGGTTCACAAAACGACATGGAATCTCAACTTTTGTCTGACCAACTGAATTGAACCGTGCTATATGATTGCTTAATATATACCCAATTACTTCTTTTTATTGACATAAATTTGAATTTTATTAACAATTTTAATTTATTTAATAATTATATAAAATATAATTATTATATAACTCCATAATTTATAACTTATTGATAAATAAAAAAATATTCGTAATGTTAAACTAAATTCAAAATAAAAATTTCAATTATAAAGATAGGGTATGCTGTCACAATCTCTCTTTTAATTCAAAAATTATGAGTTTAAATCTTATTTGAAAAAGAAAAAGAAGAAGAAAATGATAGGGTGCGCATTTCACCCCATGCGTGATCTGGCGAGTCCCACTGGTCACATCACTATAAATATCAACCCCATCAATTCACTAAAAGGAAATCCCCTTTTTCCCACAAGAAAAACCCTATAAAAAATAATTTTGAGACAAAGATAATTCAAATGCCAATTAAATTACTGAGAAATATCATATATTACGAAAATTTTACTCCATGGCATTTTTATGAACTTGAGTTTAAAACTGATTTTCAAAGTTTGAATTGCCCAATCATTTCAAAATAGGAATGCTCAAAAAACTTTCCTAATATCTTCTCACCAGAAAGTATTTTCCCAAACTCCCACGGAGAGAGAGAGAGAGAGAACCACTTCAAGCACAGGAAAAACGAAACAGAAGAGAGAGAAAACAGAGGATCCAAATGTCAATAAAGTTATTCATCTGCGAAATTTACATTTCACATCCTGTCTAAAATTCTTCGTTAAAAAACAACCAAGAGGAAAACAAAAGAAACATAAGGAAAGGGGCTACATGGATTTTTTTTCCCCTCACTCAGATTTGAAACTCATGAAACTGCTCATGTTGTCCTGCAACATAATCCAAGAGCCCTTCACCGGCTTTGTCTCCGGCCGGCGGAGAAATCCTTCCAAAGACAACAACAGCAACTAAAACAAGCGCAGTAGAGAGAAGCAGAGGCCAGAAATAAGCGAGAATGGTGAGAAACCTCGGAGCTATGATGAAAACAGAGGAGATGGTGAGAGAAATAATGGCTCCAAATATGAAGTGGTATTTGAACTTGAGAAGCTTTTCATGGATGTCCATGACTTTGTTGTGGCAGAAATCCAAATGGGTCTTTGTGGGTTTCTGGGGAAGGGGGGAGAGGGAGAGAGGGAGGTTGTGGGAGGTTATCTCTCTCCGAGGCGATTCTCCGAAGAAAATGTGACTTTAAATAATATAAAAATGGAACCATTTATTTATTTATTTATTTATTCTGACAATATACGGTCCCTACCCATCAGTATTGTTGTGTGCTTTTCTGTCACACGATTAATTTGGACGGGAAATGAAAATAATAATCGTACCATATTTTCTTTTTTATATATATTAAGAGATGTAACAAGTAGGACCGTATTGAAAACGGGAGGTTAAAAATGGGATGACACTACCGCGGACATCGTACTAGTTTGTTACACCCAACTCATGTGAGATTTTGAAATTTGAAAATAAAATAAAAACCTATGAATTAAATTTTTAGATTAAGCCCGTTTGATAGGATTTATTTTTAATTTTTTTTCTTCTAATAAAGAGAAATAAAAATTAAGAATTTTAAAAAGAAATTAAAAGTTGTTTGGTAATTTTAATTTTAAAAATAAACTTATTTGATGACTTTTAAATAAAGTTAAAAGTAAAAAATTAAAAATTAAAAATTAAAAGTAAAAAATAAAAATAAAGGAAAAAAGAGGATATGATGGTAAATAAATTTATAAAATGGACATATTTGAAATTTCATATCCTTAAAGTGAGGATAAAAAATGAATAAAAAAAATGAAAAGCTAGATTTTTAAAAAAAAAAAGAAACAAAAGTTCCTCCAATGAACTTTTGCTAAAACTTTATTTTTTTCATTAAAAAAAAAACTATTTTTTTTAAGAGTTTCTTCAAAATGGTATTTGACAAGTTTTCTCCTTAAAATGAGAAGATAAGCAAAAAAAAGCTCTACCAAACGGGTTTTAAGTAACAAATTTTTAGCTTAGCCAAAAAAAAAAGAAAAAAATTAGAACATAATTTGTTTCGTAACTTGCTATTATTTTTTTAAATAGTATAAAAAGGAATTAATTTCGATTTATACTGATTTTAAGAAATTTATTAAAAAAAAATAGAATTACTTTTACATAAAATCAATTATTTTTATTGGAAAGATAAAAGTATGTATAATATTTTTCTTGAAATTTATTTATTTTCGCATCCTAAAATACGACCCCCAGTTATATTGCTAATGTATAACAGAACAAAAAATTTATTATAGCATAATTCAAGAAATATCGAAATATTAATAGAAATAAGAAAAAAATAAATATTGAAAAGAGAGATTGCGTTTTTTTGATCTACATCCCAATGAATTTTGTTTTTGTTCCATATTTAGAGAGAAAAATAAATTACGAAGATTCGTGATGCATCGAGAATGATAGCACTAATACCCTTTCCGTGAGAAAGGACAATTATTGTGTAAATAACTTAATTAATTTTGTATATTTTATATTTAGAAAGTGAAATAAATTAGAATTGCTACTGCCATAGCCAACCCACCGCAATGACCCCCCGCAAATTTCTCCTCAAGGTGTCTCTCTCTCTCTCTCTCTCTGTAGCATATAAATCACTAGAACTATTCCAACATTTAAATTAGTTCGACGATAGAACACTAATATTTTTAAATAAAATTTTAAATTTAAATTTTATAGATAAATAAAATAAATATTAAAAAAAATTATCTCATAAACTTAATTCAACTCAATTCAGATTTACTCAAATTTAACATAATTATCAAATAATTTATTAAAAAAATACTCATTTTCTCCTTCACCTTCTTTTTTTTAAACGAAATTTGAATCTATGAAATTATAAAGGAAGTTGTAATAATTAAGCTGTGCCCTTAACGGACGACTTTCTCTTTTTCTTATGTAAGGAAAGTCAAACCATTGATTAAATTTTTATATTCTAGTTATTAATTTAAAATTTATTATAAATGATTTTGAGAATAAATAATAATGTCATCATTAAATTAGTGTAAATATCTTCAATTAGCTCTTAGTCAAAAATAAATTACATTATTGTAAACAAAATTATTTAACACTATCTTTAAATTATTTTTTAAAATTTTTCTTTGAGAAAAAAAAAAATGAAAAGCCC
Source organism: Dillenia turbinata (assembly GCA_037126225.1). Lineage (NCBI taxonomy): Eukaryota > Viridiplantae > Streptophyta > Magnoliopsida > Dilleniales > Dilleniaceae > Dillenia > Dillenia turbinata. The sequence goes on from JBAMMX010000008.1 coordinate 6,845,132, forward strand.
ATTGGGTTCAACCAAACTAAAAAGAAGAGGGTGAAAGTGTCGGTGCAGATAAAGTAGAAAGGGATTCTTTCGGTAATTTCCATTTGTCCTTTCGGGGAAAAGCTGTGGGCCCAAGTAAGACTCTTTTTGGGCCGAAATTCCATAAGCGGATGAGCTTGACATGACTAGCAAGCAGCGATAGCAAAGCAATACCATTATCTCATTTTTGCCCTTTCAATATTAATAAATAACTATTTATACGATATTAATAACATTTTATCATTTTTAATCATTTTAACATAAAAATTATTATTTCAAAATACAAAAACAAATTATAAACCAACATAATATTTTTTATAAACTGTTTAATCTTATTTTATCTAATTATTTTAATAATTTATTTTTAAAATAAGATATAAGAGTTTATAAAATCCAAAAACATTTTATAGACTTTAAGAATTTATAAGCTATTAAGGGAAAAAAAACTTAGCCCAACAGACTTTAAAGTAATACTTGATGGAAATTTATCCACAATAATAATTTGAAAATTAAATGTAGTGCAATTTGAATTATAATTTAATATTGTAGTGATATTATAGTAACAAACTCATTATTTAAACCATAAATACAATGTAAATTAAACATATAATAATAACTAATAACTAAAAACTATCGGTGCAAGGATATTCGAATGATAAAGAACTTTTGTTCAATTGTTTTTTTTGAAATCTAATATTCAAAATCTTGTGACTGTGTGTATTTTTGCGGTCTCTATATATCAAAAAAATAATAACTTAAAACTTTGTACTTTTCTGTTCAAAAAAGATAAATGACCAATTTATAAATAGAAAGATTGAATTGAGAATGTTAGGGAAGGCATATGTTCTTTTTCTTGGTTTGGAGGCCAACTGTTGTTTAGAGTTGCTACAAAGAATTGAAGAGGGGTTGTGCAGTGTCGTGTTAGCTTGAGGACTAGACAAAGACATCTTAACCTTTTTGAAATTTGCGTATTAAAGCATGGCTTTTGAGAGAATTAAGGGATCAAGTTGGTGTACTTGTCTTGAAGTTGGAATGCTTTGGTTCAACCTCTGTTCCAACATCATTGAAATGAGTTCTATAGTTGTTTTCTTTTTTTTTTTTTTTTTATTTTACACCAAAGTATGTATTTGTGTGGCCTACCAAAAAAAATAATAATAATAAATAAAACGACAGGATGGAGTAAGAAAGAAAATTTAATGGGATCAAGTATAAAAATTAAATGGAGTCAAATGATACGAATTTTTATTTTTATTTTTTATGAGAAATTAAGTGAGGTCAATTAAATATATTTTATATATTTAATAAAAAATTTTAAAATTACAATATGCTATTTTACTTTTAAATTAAAGGACAGCCTTCAAAAGTGGATTTAATCAAGTATATGAGAATATCTTGTTGTAGCTTTGAAAGATTAAATTTAAGAGATAATGTAATTTAGTAGTTGAAATGAAATAAAGTAAGGAGGTGACGTGGGGGTGCATTTGGCTTTCTCATCCCATCTCATGTTTGGTTGGAGAAAACCGAAAGGACCTTATCTCTTCTTCTTAACAGTTTATAGTTATCCAATCAAGATTTAATTTAATGAGTTATATTTTTTAATCAATCATCGAATTCAAAATTTAAAAATAAAAAGATTAAGTTGGGAGAATTTTTTTTCTAAATTGAACTCGATAATATTCAAACTGAATTAATTAAAATATGACTTTTATTGAAGAAAAAAAAATGATTTCGATGGATCATCCTTCTACCTTGAACGGAAAGCTGGTGAATAAAAGTTTTCGTAATGATTTTAGATGTAAAAACCTGAAAAACTCCGTCGGAGTAGATTCTGACGGAGGAGATTACGACACTCAAATCAGAAAAATAGTTTTAAAAGGAATAACTAAAAAAGTATGTGTTTTATGTGGTCTCGTGTGTAGTGTGCATAAAGAGATGCGTATATGGTATACTATTTTTGTTTGATATATATATATGGTAGGTATGGTAGTACCGTATGCGTTTGGAGTGTAGAAATTCTACATGCCTTATAGAGAAATTGTGTGAGATCTTTCGAGATTGCAAAAACTATACTTGTAAACTTTCTGATGATCTGAGGATCTTTTTAAAATAAGAAAATTATTATTGTTATCGTGAAGATTTGAGTCATTATAACATTTACTTTCTTATAGAAAAAAATAGCAATGAAATTGTATTGACTTGGTGAAGGTTTGACTTATCATAAATTTCTTTTCTTATCAGATAATTACAAGTGTGACTTGTTACATTGGGGGTCGGTTCAGCTCAATAAGTATCGAGAGACCGAAAAATCAAGTGATAGTTTGGTGTTTTCTGAACCTGATTATAACTTAGTAGGCCCAGTAGATATTGGGTTTCCGTGGATTTATCAAAATCATTATCATTGACTTTAAATATCGATTGAATAAAAAAAAAGAATTACATTTAAGTGAAGAAGCAAAAGGAAAATGATGTTATTTATATCTATGAAGCACACCAAAATCAATCATCGCATTCTTCAAATCCTAGGTATACTTGCATTGCAGGTATTGAAAATTGTTTTTGTTATCAAAAAATGAAAACAACCTCCACCCATGAATTCATTTTTGAGCATCAATACCATTAAATTTAGAAAATACATACGTAGCTGCATATCTACACCCACACACACACACACTAGATTAGCAATTTACAAAAAGATCTTTACACACACACACATCACCTAATAGATTTTGTAAAAGGGGCGGAGAAAATAGGAAGATTTGGCATCTTCGTGTCAGCACTTATATAGAGTGATCAATAGTATTTTAAGAAAATAGTTTAGTGATTATATTTCTTTTTTCAATTTCATGATTTGAGATACGAGCCTCGAAAAAAAAAAAATAGAGTGATCAATGGTACACAAAATTGCGGCATTCCATTTGAAATTCTTATATGTCTGCACACAGCTAATCATCAATTAATCATTCTTTTTTTTTTTTTTTTTTCCATTGAATTCTTATCATAATGATGCAAGATACAAGCTCAATTGACTCTAAGGGAAGAAAAAAAAGGGAGTGTAGGGTAACATTATATATATATATATATATATATATATATATATTTATGATCCTCTTAACTATTGAACCAATTGCCAATTTCAGTATATTATTGGCTCGTTGTGTTGTCCTTTTGATATTCTAAGATTGCTTCATCCATTAGCCAATACCTCCTTCATTTCCCTTTAATCTATTAAATTTTAACTTATATATATATATATATATATATATAATCTTGTCATTATTCTTTAGAATTAGTATCATAATCTAATTGGAATGTTGGTAATGAGCAAATAGACTAATGAGAATTAATTTTTTGATCGATAAATTTCAAAGATATTATAAATTTTAATCAAAACATTTAGTATAGTTCCGTATATTTAAAAATAAATTAAAAAATTAAAATTTTTAATAAAAATATATCATCTTTTATCTTTTTAACTTTTTATACTAAACAATTTATCTAATTTCAATTTTCGCAACTTGGGGGAAAAAAAATCACTGTTATTTGGGAGAATGACGGTTCTTACACAATACTTAGGGTTTTTCCCCGGCCGAAGAAGCCCAAGCAGGCCCAAATTGTGAAGGCAAAACGCACCGTCTTTAACGTTCGCCGCCTTCACCAAACTAGAACCTTGGTCTCTCTATCTCCCACCTCTCACCACTGTTAGAGAGAGAGAGGGGAGTTTTGAGCAACAATGGCGCCTGTGAAAATCACAGGAGCTATTGCCGCTGCTCTTTCCATGGCGGTCATCTCTTACTTGATTTGCAATTGCAGATCAAAACTAAAGAAAACCCGTACATCCAATTTCACAAGAGAGCCAAAAAATGGACTTGTTGGTGCAATTGGAAATACCCCTTTGATTAGAATCAACAGCCTTTCTGAAGCCACTGGTTGTGAGGTAATACCTACTTTTCTTGCTGTCTGTCTCTTGTGTGTGTGATTTCATGATCCAGGTTAAGTTTAACATTCCCAACAACCTTCATCTAGTTATGACACACATGTTGGGTAATCTTACGTATTTTCTTAATTCTTTTGGGGGGGGGGGGACATTCTCTCTCCTGATCATGTTTGTATTTTTTTTTCCTCCTCTTTTTTTTTTTTTTGAATTTTTGAATTTTTGAATTTTTTTCATGTTGCTTTAATTTTTTTATTCCATTTATCCTCGGGAATTTATTTTCCACCTAGTTTTTGTTCTTGTTGCAATTCAGATTCTGGGAAAAGCAGAATTCTTGAATCCAGGAGGGAGTGTCAAAGATAGAGTTGCCGTTCAAATTATTGAAGAGGTAAAGCTACCTTTAACTTTTCTAGAAAAATTTTCACTTTTTTTTTTTTAAGTTGTAGCTGTGGAATCCCGAAATGCTTTCCCATACTCTCTGCTATTCTATGCTGCATAGCATTGACACCTCTAGATATAAGTGTATTTAGGTTTTATATATTGTTTGGACATAAAATTGATATGGCACTTTACATATAACATATAGTAAAAGCTGCAAGTTTAAGTTGTAGCTGTGTCGGTGTCTACTTTTCGTGCTTTGTAGATGTTGGCTTGTTTCATAAGAACATTGTTCCTTCAATGAATTTATTTTATTTTTAATGGTGGTAAATTCGTAATTGACGTCCAGTGTCATGTTCATATGAGATATTGGAGAGGTATACTCATGTAATGGTTGCTGCTGAGTACAGTGCAGCCAAAGAATAAATAGTTGGTGGTCAATAATAAATTTGATAGAAAAACTAAATATTTTGAGGTCAGTAATCACAATCTAAGTTATCCAGAGGGAATCTTGCCATTATTCATGGCAGGAGTCATCTTTATCTGGTCCAATTTGAGGCTGGCGAAAGGATTTTGTTTCAGAGAAGTCCACCTAAAGCTACCCTAGTCTAACTCGATATGTTGTTCTATCTGGTCTTGGAACCTGGAACTAACACTCTGGTAGTTTTTGCTACTCTAAAAATTGACAAAAAAAATTTTATAGAAGTAAAATGGGATTCATGTGTGGTTATGGAGATGAGAGTTGACTTCAAGTCTCAAATTCACAAGGATCCTACAGCATAAAAGTCCTGTGTTTTCTCAGAATTCTGATGAAAGGTGATGGTTGGCACTGGCATTGTAGCGGTGCAATATAAATGACATCTAGAACCTTTCTTTTGTCATCATTAGGAAATTTTCTTTTATTCTTTGAACTGTCTCTCACATTTTTAGGTGTTAAGCAAGCAGTCTAACCAATTTTTACACTTTGTTGAATATTTCAATTTCTGGTTCTTTACAGGCTTTGAAATCTGGTGAATTAGCTCCAGGTGGTATTGTCACTGAGGGGAGTGCCGGAAGTACTGCCATTAGCCTTGCTACGGTTGCTCCTGCCTATGGCTGTAATTGCCATGTGGTCATTCCAGATGATGTTGCCATTGAAAAAGTAACACGGCACTAGCAATTTTCTACTTTTCTTAAATACTCTCAGATTTCTTATCCTAATGACTTGCACCAAGTTTTCAGTGCCAACAGATATGTTTGAGAAGTCCAAATGCTACATGGAAAATTTTCTTTACATTGTCATAATTTACTTTGCTGATAAACTAATAAAAATTTAAGTTGGGTTTAGAAAAGGCAAAATGCAAAATACTCCCCTATGGTTTTCCTATCTGGCTACTAGCCCTGGAGATTTCAATACTGACAGAGACTCCCCCATGGTTTACTTAATTAGCTAATTGCCCTCTCTTTGTCACCAAGTCTCATTGAAATTTGTCTGCACTCGAGTTTGTTGCCTTCTACCTAGACTGTGCAACTAGAATTTTTTGTTAATTGATCTACGATGTCTATTGATTTATTTGGAAGTAGTTGGAGAATTAAGGGGAAGTGGTTAGAAAGTTAGCTTTTAGGAGTGACAGCAATTGGATGGAAAAGGGCTTAACATGCGAGGCGTAATTAACAGGACAACTGAGGAGAAGGGTTAGCTTGCCACAGAAGTAAACTACAAGGTGTTCTGTGCTAGTTTTGAAATCTCTAGTTGCCAAACTGGCAAGCCACAAGAGAACATTTAATAATTTGCACCTTAAAAAAATAAAAATGGAGGGGGACCTGCTCTTAATACAGTATAATATTTCTAGTAGTTATGGTGACTAATACCTCACCTCATGGGTGCAAAAGGCCAGGATGAGTACTTGCTAACTCTTGGAATTTGGCCAATTTAAATGAAACAATATTGAATTGTATTACCTGAGAGGGACTGCACTTGGATAGTGCATGCTTGATGGCATCTGTATGCAAATCACCTCTGAGAGTTTGACAACTGGTTTCAAGCTTCTAATACTTTAGTAAGCTTTCCTTACTCATTCAGCCTGAAAGCACTTTTCTTCAATCATGACCATAACTGCATTTCAAGCCAAAATTTGAGTTGGAAGAGAGATTACTTCTTTTGTAGACTTTATCACATGGTTTGGAGGATTTCAGGTAGGCTGCTTGGTATCTATGACAAGATTTGGGTGTAAATTTTTTTGATATATTCAGGTGGAAAGTAATGCTTGTATTTTTACTGATCAGTTCTCGACCACATTTGTGTCCCTCATGCGGAAGAAGATTTTTCTTTTTCTTTTCTTCCTGGCATCCCATGCTTCAGATGGCTTGAAAAACTTTAGTTTGGAGTACCTAAAAGAGGCGACCTTTTCCCTATTTTCTGGTTTTTTCTTCACATATATATATATATTTTCTCTCTCATCTAAGAGGATGTCATCCTTTCTTCATAACAAAATTGCTTGCTCACTTCTTTAGTAAGACTTGTTAAGAAACCTTGAGGGCACTGAATATTCCAACTTTTTATTCAATTTGGATTTGAATTTCAATTGAAGTGGGATATATGAAAAAGGGCCTATTTATGATGTTATGGACATCCTGATAGAAGTTCTATTTGAGAATATAGTTCTTCTATCAAGGAATTTATATGGCACTTGAGGATAAGAAATCCTTCAATCTGTTTGTCCTCGTATCCATTTTATAGGTTATTCGATGAGAAGGGAACATGAGGACTTCTGAACCTTGAGATCTGTTATTTGGCTGAGGAAAGAAAGAAAAAGGAAATGGGGCAAATCTACATTATGGTCACTCCTTGCCAATACCATTATCAGGGTGAGATCTTCAAATGGGAACCTAGGGAATCCAGGCTCAGTTAAAGAATACCTTCCATGTCATATGGCAGTGGAAAGTTTTTACAGTTATGTTCAAAACTTAACATGATTATGATAGCATTTGATGGAGTAACTGGAGGTTAATGGGGAAAGAAACACTCACACCTCTGCAAAGATTGTGACACAAGTTTTCTTCTTGATTGAAATTGGAGTGTCTGCCTCACATGAGTCAAGCCAGTGCACCCTTTAGTGTTTCCACACCACCATTAATGATTGGTGTTATTGGAAGAGGATTTGTAGTAAGAGAGTTGATGCATTTATTACAATTGCTTGAATGTTTTCCAGCAACTGTTACACCCAATTGGTGTTGCGAGTATTGCAGATAGATACATCATAATTGCAAGAGTTTTCATAACCTCTGACAATGTCATTACTGTAGACGGTATTACAAGAGAAGTGGTAGTGAATTGGTAGATGAATATATTGTGCTTTCTTAGCATATGCTTTTGCTGATTGTACCATATGGATATAAATTTTGGTACACAGGTAGGGATAGAACTAGAAATGGTGTAGGAATAATTGTTCATAAAGATTTACATGACAATATAGTGGAGATTAAAAGAAAATGAGGTAGAATTTTACTTATCAAAATGGTTAATGGAAAAGATATAATTAACATAGTCAGCGTATATGCGCCCCAAATAGGTATAGATGCAATTAGTAAAATACAATTTTGAGAAGATTTGGATGAATTTATACAGATTATACCTAGTATAGAGAAATTATTTATTGGAGGTGATTTTAATGGACATGTAGGGAAGAATAACGAAGGATTTGAAATTGTACATGGAAACTTTGGTTTTGGTAATAGGAATGAGGCATGAGAAACCATTTTAGAGTTTGCTATAGCATTTGATTTGATACTCATAAACATTTTTTTCAAGAAAAGAGAGTCGCACATAGTTACATATAAGAATGGGTTGAATGCTAGCCAAATAGATTTCTTTCTAACTAGGAGGAGCGACAAAATGACTTGTAAAGATTGTAAGGTTATATCGGGAGAGTGTAACAATTCAACATAGACTTTTAGCTATAGATGTGCGTGTGCCGAAAAGGCAAAAAGAATATCGTCCGTTAATAGAACCTAGAATTAAGTGGTGGAAATTGAAAGAAGAAACACTAACAATCTTTAGAGAAAAATTAATGCAAGAATTAACTTGGTCGGCTAATGATAATTCAGAAACCATGTGGTAAAAATGTCTAATAATATTAAAAATGTAGATAGGGAGGTTCTTGGTATATCTAGAGGGCGGGTTCCAATAGGCAAGGAGTCATGGTGGTGGAGTGAGGAAGTCCAAACTGCTATACGAATAAAACGTGAGTGTTATAGAAATCTTAAAAATAAGAGAAATAATGAAACATTTGAATTATATAAAAATGCGAAGAAAAAAGTGAAAAAAAATCATCCAAGATTCAAAAAATAAGATATATAATAAATTATATAAGAAATTAGAAATCAAGGATGGTGAGAAAGAGATTTACAGAATTGTTAAATTAAGGGAGAGAAATAGAAAAGATTTAAATAATGTTAGGTGTATTAAGAGTGAGACTAATAGTATACTAGTGAGGGATGAGGATATAAGAAAACGTTGGAGGGATTATTTTGATAACCGGTTTAATGCGGAGGGTACAAAAAACATTGGCAATATTACCATACCTATGGAAGAGATCAATAGGGATTTCAAACATAAAATTTATTCTCATGAAATAGAGGAAGTTTTAAAGAAAATGAAGAATAATAAAGGTTTAGGACCTGATGGTATCCTTATTGAGGTGTGGAAATATTTGGGAGAGGTCGGTATAGAAATGTTAACAGATCATTTTAACAAAATTTGACAAACCAAGAAAATGCCCAAAACATGGAGAGATAGTACACTTGTATCGTTATATAAGAATAAATGAGATATACAGGATTGCTCTAATTATAGGGGAAATTAAACTTATGAGTCATACTATGAAGTTGTGGGAAAAAGTAATTGAGCATAAATTGAGATTAGAGATAAGCGTGTCTCAAAATTAATTTGGATTTATGCCAGGAAGATCTACTATCGAAACAATCCATTTGCTGAGAAATCTGATGGAGACATTTTGAGTACAGAAAAGAAACTTACATATGGTGTTCATTGATCTAGAAAAAATGTATGATAGGGTACGAAGAGATATATTATGGTGGGCATTAATAAAAAAGTGGATTTCCATTAGATATATCAATCTTATTAAAGATATGCATAATGGAGTTGTCACCAATGTAAGAATTTGTCGGGAGGTAAGTGATACATTTTCAATAAATATTGGACTCTACCAGGGATCAGCATTAAGTTCAATTTTGTTTGCAATAGTGATAGATGAAGTCACAAAGAACATTTAAGATGAAATACCATGGTGTATGCTCTTTACAGATGATATAGTGTTGGTAAATGAGACTAAAGAGGGTATTAGTACTAAATTAGAGTTATGGAAGGACACATTAGAATTCAGAAGATTTAAATTGAGTAGATTTAAAACGGAGTACGTGAAATGCACATTCAGTGATAGTCATCGGAATGATGAAGAAACAATTAGGTTAGAAGGACAGAATATACCAAAAAACGAACATTTTAGATATCTTGGGTCCATTATCCAAAATGACGGCAATATAGATGGGGATGTAAATCATAGGATCCAAACGGGTTGGATGAGATGAAAAAGAGCATCTGGAGTTCTTTGCGATCGCATGATACCACTCCATCTGAAAGGGAAGTTTTATAGAACCATTTTAAGACCTGCATTATTATATGATACCGAATGTTGGGTCATTGAACAAAAACAAGTGCAGAAAATGGTTGTAACTGAGATGAGAATGTTAAGGTGGATGTGTGGTAAAACTTAGAAAGATAGAATTAGAAATGAAGAGATACATAATAAATTAGGAGTGAACTCAATTGTGGATAAAATGCAAGAATATCGTTTGAGGTGGTTTGGTCATGTACAACAAAGACCCAAAGATGCACCAGTTAGGAGAATCAAGAGTTTAAATATATGAGATTTAGTAAAACGACGAGATAGACCATTAAAAATCTGGATGTACTGTATTCGCAAGGATATGACAATTAAGGGGTTAACTAAAGAGATGATTTCGGATAGAAATGAATGGCGTAGAAAAATTAAAGTAACTTAAATCATCACTTTTCGTATTGTAAAAATGTATTTGAATTTTTTTATTTTTATTATTATTTATTATTATTATTTTTTTAATCATCTTACATTTGTTACTTAAACGGTCGACTCCAAATTTTGAGATTAAGGCACATGTTGATGTTATGCTTTTGCTGATTGTACCACTAAATTTCGAGTGGATCGATCCTAAAATCATAATTTTCTAATGAAAACCATGGGTATATCTTGCCATTTTACTGATAGAAAAGCAGATACAGCCATTTTGTGGGCACCAATTCATATCCATGTTCACATCACCATACTTCTGTCCATATTATAACATTTCTTTGGCAAAATGTTCAGTCACAGATAATTGAAGCCCTTGGTGCTACTGTTGAAAGGGTACGGCCTGTATCAATAACACACAGAGACCACTATGTCAACATTGCGAGGAGGCGAGCTGCTGAAGCAAATGAATTAGCATCAAAACTAAGAAAAGCTGACCAAACAGATGCCAAAGTTCTCAATGATATCAATGGTTTCATCTTCAGTGTAGAGAAGAACCCAATTTTCTCAAGTGATTGCAATGGGGGATATTTCGCAGATCAGTTTGAAAATCTAGCAAACTTTCGTGCTCATTATGAAGGAACTGGTCCTGAGATTTGGGAACAGACCGGTGGAAATATGCATGCATTTGTGGCAGCTGCAGGCACTGGTGGCACTGTGGCTGGTATTTCTCGGTTTCTTCAAGTCAGTTTGTTGTCCTTTGTATCGCTGTTGTCTTCTTGTTTAGAATTATCCAATCTCTCAATTCTCATTGTCCACTTTTTACAACAGGAGAAAAACCCTAGCATCAAGTCTTTTCTGATAGATCCTCCCGGATCTGGTTTGTTCAATAAGGTGACAAGGGGAGTCATGTACACCCGAGAGGAGGCCGAGGGAAAGAGGCTGAAGAATCCTTTTGACACCATAACTGAAGGGATTGGTATTAACAGGTTAACCCAGAATTTCCTAATGGCAAAACTTGATGGGGCTTTTCAAGGGACAGACATAGAGGCTGTTGAAATGTCCAGGTTTGTCCACAAACCTGCCCTGCAATAAACCTTTTATGTGTTGTATATGACCTGTGACAAAGAGAGGGGGGGGGGGAGAGGGGTGTGGGGAGTGTGTTTCATCAAATCATGCTACTTAATTGCCGTTCACCATGACATGCCGTGACTCTTATTTTTCATTAACTCTGCTGCCCTCATTTTGAAACAGTAGTTGATTTCATATGGCTGATATTCATAGGGTTTTTCAAAATTTTCACGGTTGCTCAGGAGTTTCCATTTTGTTGACTGAACATTTCAGGTTTCTTCTAAAGAATGATGGCCTCTTCCTTGGAAGTTCTTCAGCCATGAACTGTGTCGGAGCTGTAAGAGTGGCACAGTTACTGGGCCCAGGTCACACAATTGTGACAATTCTATGTGATAGTGGGATGCGGCATCTAAGTAAATTCTACAATGCTGAGTATCTATCCCAGCATGGTTTGACACCCTCGGCATCTGGATTGGAGTTTCTGGGTCTTGGCTAAGATATTGACTCGAGAGTTCCTCTACAAGCGTTTTTGGCACAGCCATAGCCACCCTGTTTGAGGTACACGGATGGTGCTGCATTGCAAGTGTCATTCTCATGTCCCTAGTGTTCCCTGTGAGAGCTCTGATCTGAAACTTGATATCATCTGAAAATCATGGACGGTATAGAGTACATCCACTTTCACCAGAGTTGGATTGCTCATCTGATAAGTATTAGAACTTGGAAGATCAATGGACATTTCACCCACCCAGTGGAGAAAAGGTGGGGGTGGAAGGAATGAATGGGTTAGAGAATCAACTTATTGTGGGAAAATGATTAATTATGGCACTTAGTACTTGCATGACTCGAGTAAATTATTATTGGCGTGCTAAGATTGCCCATACACAATACCAGAAATATTTTGGTTGCTGGATTCCCTATACACCCATTTCAAGATCCATCTACCTATCTATGAAAATCATCCTAAATGCTACTGTCTCCGTCAGACCAAAGATATTCAGCGCTATTCTGGTCCTTTAAATACCAATTTAGGACTAGGCAATCCCTTCAATCAAAGGGCTGGCAGGAGCAAACTGCCGCATCAAATTGGCCTACATTAGTCCATGGAGCCAGAAGATCCAATTTATTTAAATTAATATCCAAGGCAGAATTAGCACCAAATATAGATCCAACTGGAGATTTATAACCGGGATACATAAATAGTAATACTCCTTTGAAAACACAAACAGGCAGAGACGGAGAAGGTTTTTTAAAAGCCCAACACTTAGGAGCATGCGGATCCTTTCTGTAACTGATAGAATGTAAACCCTTTACTGGGAGTACCACTTCTCAAATTGGGATTCATGGCAGTGTGGATCCAGCCAGTCCCTGGCAGCGCCTTTGGACATATTGGGGGTTATTTTTCCACTGCCGCCCACAAGTTCTCTCAAATTCTCTACTTTGTTCTCATGCCCTGCCCCGCTAATCTTTCTATCTGCCTCTTTCAGCTTCTGCTTGAACCGCTGCTTACGATTGGAAGGGTTTAGTTCCTGTTGCTTTGATTGTGAGGGAGGAGCTCCGTGAGGTCCAAGATAAATCTTATCTTCTATCTTATCCTGCAAAATAAACCCATTATACTCATTTATTGTTGGGGGGGGGGGGGCAGTATTTTCGTGCAGTGCATGAAAACATAGTAATTAAACTTAATGAAAATACTAAGGTATAGTTTGTTTAAATTTATATAATTACTTGGCACTCGCTTAACTTTTTGTGCCTTTATTTGCTAGTTAAAATAATGGATGTAATGGATGCAAGCAACCGCTCTTAAGGAAAATAATTGTAGTAAAATATTTGTTTGATTAGGGATAAGCATTTTGTTTAATGTGAGTTCCATAATCACTAGTAATAAATCAAACATTCGTCATACACATTATATCTCTCTACTTTGATGTCAAACTATTTAAATTGTGAAATCAGATATATACATATATATACATATATATATATATATATATATATATATATATATATATATATGAGGAAATGATGTCAATAATTATCTAATAAGTAATAACAATTTTCTTCAATTTTTTTATTATAGAAAAACGTTACTTATTTAATATTGCAAAATATTATTTGGAAATAAAATGTGCAAGGGCTTCACAAAGTAAAAGTCATGTCATTTAGTAGAAGGCTCGTAGGCCTTTCTAATATTTAATTATCATAGAGAGAATATATACTAATATCAATTGGTTTCTAAAATCTATAAGCAACAAATAAAATATATTGTTTATAAAGTATAAGTTTGATGTTACGCGTAAATTACACTAAAGTTGAAAAAATAATAAATTGTGACTTGTTGGTTCTAAGAAATAGAAAATTATCATTTGACGCATTGAATCTAAAATTCAAAAATATTTAATCTATGCAAGGTCAAGATGGGTGACTAACATTGCCACCAGTCTTTCGAAATACACACTCACACACAAATATGGTGATAAAAAAATGAAATGAATTTTTTAGTAATTTCAATACATCATATATATCTAAAAAAAAAAATAATGATCATATAAAATTAACATTTTTTTTTGGGGGGGGGGGGTTCCCTCTTGCACCCCCTCTGCCTTCATTCATGCTCATATAATCTCTCTCCCTTTATCTTTCCCAAACCATTAGCAAATGTAAAATATTTGAGATTCCCACCGGATGTATCAGACTGAGTATTAGGGGGGAGAAAAAAACTTGAGTTGCATGCAAGACCTTGTGTAGCTAACCTTATGCTTGGTGCCAAGGGTGAGAAGCGAATTCACTTCATTTTAAATGAACAGAATTATGGTGTTCATTCACAAATGTGATCCTATACCTGGAATAAAAGAGTAAATTATGGAATTCAATCGAATTCCATAGCTTGAAACAATAAAAGATGAATGAACTCCACGACAGTTCATTCTATACTCAAGAAAAAAGTTCTCTCTATCTTAGGATAATATGATAATTAAAAAGTAATTTTTGATGGGCCTACAAACTCTAGCGAAATTCATTTGCAAATTCCATCTTTTTTTGCTGATTTGGAAATCAAGACATTTTGTGGAATTGGGAATCAACTCCACATTTTTGTTGTGTGTGTGGTTCCAAGCTACAAAACTTGGAATTGGAATGAACTACACATTTTTTTATGGAGTTCATTTGGTTCCAAGCATATTCTAAGGATACTGAGTTGCTTGAGGGTGGCAATTGGACAGCTCATAAAAACAGCACAGTAATACTCAGCTATGAAAAGATATATGCGTAAACATCAGCAAAAGCAAATTAAATTCTGTCCAACCTAGAGATTCCATACTCAACTGACCTTTGAATTAGAAGATTTGAGTTCTTCAACAACTGGAGCGTCAGCTTTGCTTTGATCAGGATCACCAATTTCGAGGCTTGGAATTACAAATCCCTCAGTGTCTAATAAAGGGGGAAAAAGGTACAAGTGATGTGCCATCAGTACAGCTTACAAGCACTAAGCAAAAACTATTCAACAATGTGCAGTAGGTAGATGCATGAAAAAACAAAGTAGGAACTAATCATCATGGGCTATATGCATGATGCTAACATAAATTCTCACAAAAACTGGAAACTGAAAACACATTTAAGCACAAAAAAGACTGCCATGTTTCTTTAAAAAATTATTTCTTCAAAAAATTTTTAAAGAATGGAAGCTACCACAAAAACTATTCCACTCAATAAAGAGTCACTGCCACTTGATGCCATATTTCTTTTATTATTACCCAAGGTTATTAACATTTGAAAAGTATTTTCATCATTCATGAGCTCCACGTACATCCTTGGTGCAAAATATAACTTCTTATGATGCATTTTTGTTATTCCCCAACCCCAAACAAAGCCTACTTCATTGATGGGCACCTACTAGATCCAAAAAAATAAAAAAAAAATAAATAACCCACACACACAGAGAGGGGGGAAAACTGACTTGACTTTCTAATGCAGATCCTAGAGAGTTGAAAGACAGTAACTATTTAATGAATGGACCTCAAAGGGCTGCAGAATGGCGTTGAACAAGCACTAACATTCTACGTTTAAAGGTAAGAATAACTCCTATATAGCAAACACTAAATTCCTGCATACACAACAAAAATATACAAAGATATACACCACACAGTAGCATTCTTTTTAACCACTCAAAGGTGTACGATATATTAGGATTTTAATTTTTTTACTTAATAACAATTTAAGAGATTTGAGTATTTTGGGGACCTTAAGATAGAGATTTGAGTGCACTGTTTGTAGGGGAAATTGGGCACCAATAGACTACAAAGGCAAGTGGTGATGGTGAATATATCTCTCTCTCTCCATGCACATAAATTGGATTTACTCAATACATATTCACAACATTTTTTAATGAACTATAAAGCATGAACACTTCTAAATAGAGGTCAAGATTGTGCATGACACCATGCTGGACACCAATCTTTATTCCTTTCCAAAATGTCGTTTTTGGATGGTTTTATGAGACTTCTCAAGAATCCAAGAGAATCACAGAATCAATATTGCTAACATTTAGATGCCTGTGGTTACCGTTCAACATATTTATAAGAGTTCTATTCAAGAATCAGTTGTAAGAATAGTTGCATTAGGATTACTTAAATTGTTTTTAAAATTTTAAAATATTTTAGAAAAAAAAAAAAAAAAATTTTTAGGGGAGGGAAAAAATTTTTTATTATTTTTTTTTAAAAATTTTTTTTTTTTTAAGGGGGTTTTTAATATTTTTTTATTTATTTATTTATTTATTTATTTATTTATTTAATTATTAAAAAAAAAAAAAAGAAAAAAAAAAAAAAAAAAAAAAAAGAAAAAAAAAAAAAAAAAAAAAGAGAGGGGGGGGGGGGAACATTTTTTGGTTGTAGATTGTCTTATGTCCAACAGTCCTAAAAAGATCTGATTTCTTCTTTAAAGTCATTCTTTTTAACGCCTTTATTGAAGCTAATTTCATGGAAAATGCTAGATTGTGATACTCTTTCCTTTTCTTATTCTCTTTGTCTCTCTTCACTTTGCTTTATCACTGAGAAAGACGGTTATTATTGTGAAGCTATTGACATGTGACAATGGTGATTATCAGATTTACAAGAAACAATCGATTGTTTCCACGAAATCCTTTCATAGCAATTACCCCCAAAGAGTTCTGACTATATTTTATTACTGTTAGATTAAGTCTGCAACTGAGAGATATTGTACGTGATGACTTACACTCGTATAGATGGGTCCTCTATATATGTTCATACATTCATGTCGTTTCCCATTTTTAAAAAATTGCTATATCACCACATTCTTCTCATATCTATAGTCTTGTGTTGGTGTGCACGTTCATATCCATATCCTTCATAAAATAAAAACTTAAACTTAAACTATACAATTCTATTGAATACTAGTTGATTCTTGCGTTATTAGAGTTTTCCTTTTTTTTGAACTCTCCCATTTCTCTGCAGTTTATGAATCTCTTCCTCTCTCAGTTCTCTCTATATCTCTCTCTTTCAATCCCCCCCCCCCCAAATAAACTTTTTAAGCCATTTTCAAATAATAATTACCATCACTCTTTCAAAACAAGCAAACCCATGATATCACAACACAGAAAAAGCAAGACTTTCTTTTCATGTCACCATATTATAGCACAAAAAGCGCAAAAAAAAAAAAAAAAATTGTCAAAAAGTATCAAGCAATACAAGTGCATTGACTTGTTTCCATTTCTATGCATATAATATTACGACATTAATCACTCCACGTCTTTTATTTTTACTTTCCCTTTTGAACAATTAAGTCCTAACATTTTCCCTACATACACAATCAAACCCTACACATCTAGTTGCCATCCTATCTGGAATGATATGAAGTAGACAGAATCAACCAACTTTTTTAATTTAAAAGCTTTGATCCCTACATAATTCTCTTAATTTTGTGCACATTCATTCATTTGTATCCTAGGCCGATCAATGAAAACTTGATGTATTAATGGATGCCTGATTCCTAGGGACTTATCAACACAATATATTCAAACAAAAGGAACAGGCAATCTCATCACATCAACAATCTGAATTCCCCTCAAATCAATAACCAACATAAACCAAAACTCATTAAAAGAATCAAAACGCCGACAACTGCAAAGATTAAAAATCTTCAACATCATTATAAGAAGACAAAAAACAATAATTCCCGGATCAAATTTGAACCACAACCTATTAATCCCGTACCAATGACTGCGGATAACAATTTGATAACAAATCTGGGGAAAAAAAAAACCCATAAATGAGGAAGAAAAATAAAATTAATTACCCCACTCATCTTCAGGGCTTGAAGAAGTGGATTGCACTGGAGCGATATCCATCGAGTGCAGCTGATCATCGAATTCAACAACCACAGGGCACGAGAGCCCAGAACTCGCTCTCAGAGACACACCAAAAACCCTAAACTCGCCTTACTTTTATTTTTCGGTCTCAGATCAAACGCTGAAGGGAATCAAATCGGGGGCTTTGTATTTATAAAAGGCGAAGAAAGTTTCAATCTTTTTCACCGAATTTGGACGACAGAATATACCGCAAACGAAACCCTAACCCTAGAGATCTGTGGGTGTTTTTTCTTGAGGTGGACAAAACCCCCCAAAACGGGGCGAATCTGTTGTTCCCCGCTCTATTTCTCAAAATATCCCCGGAATTCGAGCTTTCTATCCGCATTATGCTGGGGTATATTTGTCATTTGAGTTGATTAATGAGAAAATGCAAAGAATTGGTGCGTGCGTTTGAAGCAATCGTTCGTAGACCGGGCGTAGGCGATGAAATAAATTAAGGAGCAAATAAATTGAATTTTGTGAAAATTTATAACAGTATATTTTAATTAATTTTAAATTAATAAATATATTAATAATTTTAATTAAGAATTCTTAAGGAAAAGTTGACGTGGGTGGGCTTAGTGGTGTTTTTATTGTGCTGGTGATTACGGTGGGTTGGGTCCACTAATGATTTGATCTCTCAATTTCATTGTCACTGATTTTGAATTTTGAGCGAACTCGTCATGGTTGGATCGTGTCACAATCCGACGACAAGGAGCGGAATTGAAGTTTATTGGGCTACTTAGATCATTGAAACAACAAAACAGAGCATGAAAGATAAAAAGAGAATACGAAAGAAAACTCTGATTTGTACATAATAATCGATTTAATGGTGAAGAAATATTTTAATGTTGGAGTAATATCAAATGGAGGAAGAAAGGTAGAATCAGATAGACATAAAAGAAGGGGGAGAGAGAGTGGGAGAGAGTAGAAGACACAAAAGAGAGAGAAAAAGAGCAAGAACTTCATTTTGTTTTCCTGGGTTTCCTTTCTAATATATGCATAATTTTTAATAGTTTCTCAATGACCTAAACAACTTTAATTAATCTTGATTATAATTAAAAATTCGATTGTTGTAATTGGGTTTACTGAATGTTAGTTGAACAACTAGCTGTTATATTTGAAATCTTCAAATGGTCATTACAGTATTTTCTCATTGAAAGCATCCTTGTTCTCAAGAATGCAAGGTATGAAACTAAGCTCTGATGAAGTCAGATCTTCTCAAGTAGACTCCTCTAGGCTGAGATTGATGTACCTGATCAAAATCTAAGTCAATAGTTGGTTATACCTCCATATTACCCTCTCCTTTTCTAGTTAGCTTAAGAGACTATTGTAATAATGCAATCTCGACAGCTTGTAAGAGAGTATTGGGTTTCATCATCCTTAACATAGGTTTGATGTCTTCTCTTATCCCACTTATGAAGCTAGAAATGAAATACGGTTCAAGAAGTTGTGAATTTTTAGGTAGCATAACTGACCAGAGTTAGGGATGGCAATGGATCGGTTATGGTTCGGGTTATACTAAACCATATCCGACCTTAAATCTTAAGTATAATATCTATATCCGACCCTAATCCGATTCGGGTTAAAAAATCAAAAACCATATATGACCCTATGGATTTTTCAAAAAATCCGATCCGATCCGATCTACTACATATCTAAAAAAAAAAAAAAAAAAACCGATCCGATCCGATCTTAAACCGACTTGTACCCGACCCATACCCGACTTATACCCGATCTAAACTATAATCTAATACAATTTTTAATTTAATAATATTTTTTCAATAATAAAAATGAAATTTATAAATTATTACAAATTATAAAAAAAAATTTATTTTATTTAATAATATTATATTAAAATAAAATTTTATTTTATTTTAAATTATTATTGGATATGATCGAATCAGATTATTTATAACATAAATCCGAACCCGAACCGACCCGACTACTTTAATATTATAACCCGACACTAACCCGACTCTAACCCGATTTTTGAAGAAAAAAACCCGATCTATCGGATCGAATTTTTCGGGTATCTGTCAGATCGGATCGGATATTGCCTTCTCTAACCAAAGCCCTTCAAACCTCTCTTTGTACTCGGCTAGGGAACCATTCTGTTGGGGTTTGTTGAACTCTTCTACCTCATCTTGTAATTTTTTTGCTTCAAATCTTTGCAACAACATTTGAGAGAATTCTTCCTAGCCCACCTCTCTTTTTACCATTTTGAGACCTTAATACTAGATTTTAGGTTTGCTATCCAGATACATTTCTATGACTTTGACCCTTTGGTGGTTGGATATTTGATGCACATTGAAGAACTTATTATACTTTCTCAACCATGCTTAAGGATTCTCCCCGATGAACAAGGATAGTTCAATCTTGGGAGGATTAGGGACCCAACTGCACTAAGCTGAGTCTTTCTTGATTACATGAGAGTCCTATCTACCGTTATTCTTCCTTCATTTCGGGTAGACAACAATGGAGAATTCAAGATTTTGTCATCACAGGGTCCTTCATTTTTGTCTCTTTGAGTCGCTTTTAGAAGAATGCTAATCTTGGCTTCCATGCTAGTCATCAGCGATTCTATTCTTTGATTTTGTTTGTTAACCTTTTGGTGGATTGCTTTAACTTCACTTGCCAATCTTGGATATTGGCATCTTGTCTTTTGAGTTGGTTATCGATGAGCTTTTGTTGGGTGCCTCCTGCCATCGATACCAATTTGTAATAGTATGATTAAAAGACAGGGAAATTAGAATGTTGGGGAAGTAATCTTAAGGAAGGAAAGGGAAAAAAATGATTATGAAGAAGCAGAAATGTGAAGATTGAAGATCACAGAAGTAATTAGAGAATGGTTTGCAGAGGGTTGAAAATCGAAGGGATGAAAGAGAAGAGAAAGAGAGAGTTACAGAGAGACAGAACAAGAGAGGGAGAGAGTAGGGTTTAGAGAGAAAGAGAAAGAGAGAAAAGAAATAAAGTATGACCAATGTAATGATTCTTCTTAAGGCTGAGGATTAGTGGCTCTGATACAAATTTTATCATAATATGACAGCAAGCAATGGAATTGAAGCTTATTGGGCTACTGAGATCATTGAAACAACAATATAGAGCATGGAGGATAGAAAACAAAGTATGATGGAAAGCTTTGGTTTGTACATGATAATCGATACAATGGTAAAGAAATACTTCAATGTTAGAGTAATATCAAATAGAGAAAGAAGGTAGAATTAGAGAGACAGAAAAGAAGGGGGAGAGAGAGAGAGAGAGAGGGAGGGGGGGAGAGAGAATAGAAGACACAAAAGGGAGAGAAATTAGAGAGAGAAAGAGCAAGAACTTTATTTTGTTTTCCTATTCTTGTTATGGGTTTTCTTCCTTATCTTTAATAGTTTCTCAACCACCGAAGCAATTCTAACTAATGTTGCTTATAGTTACAAATTCGATTGTTGCATAGGGTTTGCTAAAGGTTAGTTGAACAACTAGCCATTCTACTTGAAATCTTTAAATGGTTGTTATGGGTTGGGATCTCCACGGTCCCTCCAATCATGCGTCATACCATGCAAGACTAACTCACTTGCCAAGCCTGTTATGCACCCATAGGAGTACCTTTAAACTTTGAGTAAAAATAAATAAATAAATAAATTAAAAATTTAAAAATTGAACTCCCTTATTAAAAAAAAAAAAAAGTTTAAGTATCAAATTATTAAACTTGTACTTTGATTTTATTAAAAATAAAAAATTATTTAGATTAATTTTGATTGACTCTAAAAAAATCAATTCATTTTAACTCGTAGTCAATCTTAACTCAAACTCGAATTTATTTATTTAATCTCAACTCATTTACATGTGAATTTGAATCTATGCCTGATTTGTTTGATCTAATCATTCACCTGGCCCTTTGGACAATTTTGAGGCTAGTCTCATAGAATGTTAGTGATTATAGAATCGAACTTGGATATAGATCGATATTAATTGGATTGAGTCTAAATACAATTTTGATCTTATCTGATTCA
Organism: Dillenia turbinata; assembly: GCA_037126225.1. Classification (NCBI taxonomy): domain Eukaryota; kingdom Viridiplantae; phylum Streptophyta; class Magnoliopsida; order Dilleniales; family Dilleniaceae; genus Dillenia; species Dillenia turbinata. The sequence continues at coordinate 6,866,942 of JBAMMX010000008.1, forward strand.
ACAAGCCAAAAATTAGCAATTATGTTTTGGGTAGAATTAGCTTGTTTTCACTCCAATGTGGGAGGTTGAGCTTGCATTGAGCAACCAGAACTTATTAGCAATCATTTGAATGAGTTTAAATGATTATTGATATTTTTGGACAGCCAAGGAGTTCTGATCAATTCGAAATTGATATATTGGAAAACCCAAAGTAACCCCGAAAAAAAAAAAAAAAAATCTATCGGTGGTAGTTGGCCTAATCCATTTCGGAGTTGGATTTAGTAGGAATGGTGCAAAATGTTCCATACAGCAAGAACTAGAATGGGAAAGATGCACACAACTAGGGTCGAGATGGGCTTAGCTAATGTTAGGGGTGAGCATCAGTGAGGTTAGTAGGTCGGGTGTGGATTTATATCGGGTTAATGAGAAAGCAACCGGCAAGTGACAGGACGAAAGGACTAAAAAGATTCAGTTGGGTTTAATCAGGTTATGATTACAAAAGGGTGAAGAGAGAATGAAAATGAATAAATATCCCACCACCAATTTTATCACTTATCACCATTGCCTTGAGCTTCGTTTAAGGCCGGCATGAGGTGTTGTTTCAATGTTTTGACTAAATCAAATTTCTTTGTAGTTCTAAACCTATTATCCAGTCCAATTGTATTATTTTCTTCCTCCCTCTTTTAATACTATTTCTTGATTTAATTTATCTAGTCGAATTGTATCAATTTAAATTTTATCTTATTGTACCACACAAAAATAAAATTTAAGACCTTAAAATTATACACAAGAAAAATAAAAATATTGTGAAGTATCATTTTTCAATTATATTACTCTAATAAATTTAACAAAATTCACGTACTTTAAATACCTCCTTATAATGTTTTCTTCACTAAAAATGCAAAATTAGAATTGAATACTAATGGTATTTGCCTTATCACCAGAAAATTTTCTTATTCCCGTGAGATCCCAACTCTTTTATAATCATCCAATAAGAAAAGAAATCCCTAATAAATTCAAATATTTCTTAATCTTCTAAAATTCTAATTCTCTTAAATTCTCCATGAGGAAGGAAATTCTAAACCTTCCTTAATTTCAAAGGATTTTATATATTTTAATAGTCTTTGATCACAATTCCTGTCATTTTGAAAGTTCTCATACAGAAGGAAACTATAGTTTTCTACACCTTTTGGAGGACTATATATATACAAAGCAAAGGTAACTCACTCTGAATAACATACAACTCTATACACAACTACACATACAGTAGAAGAAGGATGCCTAATTCTCCACATTAGAGGTATGCTTTCATGCCCAACTATACACCATCAGAGGTATGATTCCTACATCAATTCTATACCATCAGAGGTACGACTTCTTGCATATTTCTATACATCGGGTATAACTTTATACTCACTCGATTATATATACGTAATGTGTTAATTATCTTTCTCTACATACGTATCGCACTAAGACCATCCAGGGTCATATCCAGAGTTCTCTATACACAATACATATGGCGTAAATTCTACACACATGACACAGGGCCATATCCATGGTTCCTTAGTTTTCTATTATTACACTTACTGACTTGATTATCGGAGTTCCCTCGAGACCAATCTCGGCAGAGTTTTTTGCAGGTTTCTCCATTGATGGCAACCGAGTTGAGCATTGGCACCGATCAACTCTATATATGGCACATAGAGACAACACACGGTTATAGTTCAGGCTCTCTTCAAGTTTCCCATCCAAGAAGATCTGACAAATTCCTCAGTACTGGATCCCCGCTTGAATCAAAAGAGCAATTAACTATGTAATCCAAAAATCACCTATAACAGATTAGCGTTGTTCATGAAAAACAACTAACTGACTAACCGTATAAATTTTACACCCTACTTCGTTTTCTCTCTCATAACACCATTCTACCGAAGAAAAGAAACGAAGATGATGTCTCTAAAGCCAACTACAAAGTGGGGGACGAATGTCTAACTTTTTACCCTGCTCGATATCGATAGCTTAGTCCAGAACATCTCTCGGTATCAAAGCGCTCAACCACGATCCAAATCCACTGAATGCCACACAATCAAAAATGACCTTCTACTGGCGATAACACAGTTAGGGGTCCCCCTCCGTTAAGCATTCTCTAGGCTCCATACCTCAAAATGCGGCTTTAATATAGTTCCTAGCACCCAATCGGGTAGACGCGATCCCGTCTCTTGGTTTCGCGATCATTCGACCTCCCAGTCTTACCTCTTGCCCTACTCAACACCAATAAATTAACACCGATAGCCTAGGTTCACTCAACACACCTCTTGGTACCAGAGTGCTCAATTACAATCCGAATCCATCGAGTCAACCAAGCAACAATCAAAAGCAATTTTCAATTAATGATAATACAGTTAGGAGCACTCCTTTGCAGGGTAACTATGAAGATTGATCCTATTGAACCCCTCCGAAATCCAATTCTATTGAGCAATCATGAGATTTGGCCCTTATGCCCAATAATCAACAGCTTTGAAAGGCAACATTCTCTTGGTAACGGAGTGATCAACTATAATTCAATCCATCAAGGGCGCCGGTTAGGCTCCAGTCTACCATGTTTTCTTTTGCAGTCTCATACTCTCTCGGTAATATCTTTTCAACCTTATATGGATAACCTCTTGGCTATTTGTCTTATGGTACTCTCTTAACTCTAATGCCATGAACATGTTATCAATAGGAGATGTATCTCCTAAGCAGGTAGACATGTTTCACTCTCTCAACTTAATGAACATGTTGTTAATAAAAGATGTATCTCCCAGACGGGTATATGTGACCCACTCTCTCAATCGAATGAACATATCGTTAATAAGAGATGTATCTCCTAGGTGGGTAAATACAGCCCGCTCTCTCGACCGATCGAACGTGTCATTAATAAGAGATGTAACTCTCGACTGGGTAGATGCAACCTACTTTCTCGGCTTTATACCTGATTTGACACGAGATCTAACTTCCACTCTCGACTTTATGCCTCAGATGGTATTCTCTCGACTATATGCCTCATATAGTATTTTCTTGACCTTACGCCCTAGACGGTATTCTCTCAGCTGTATGTCTCATATGGTATTTCCTTGGCATGGTCTCATATGGTATTTCTTTGGCTTTACGTCCCAGATGGTATTCTCTCAACTATACGTCTCATATGGTATTTTCTTAGCTTTACTTCTTGGATGGTACTCTCTCAGCTATGCTCCTCATATGATGGTACTCTCTCGGCCGTACATCTCATATGATATTCTCCTGACTCTACACTTTAGATGTTATTTTCTCGGCTCGATCTTCTGTTTATATATGGGTCCCACCTCTTAGACGGGATTTGATTTCTTTTCTCTTAGTTCTCTATGACTATTATTGCACCGGATATGATCTAACTCCTTTTCTCTTGGTACCACATCATACCAGTTACAACATTACTCCAGTATACTCTCTTGGCTCTGATGCTTGGTATACTCTTGGCTTCAACACCTTCAATGACAACCCAATGTTCAAGTCACTCCAATATATGATGAATGCAGGAATAAGAATGCAAAGAATCTCTTTTATACAAGCTCTTATACATTAAATAGTATAGCAGAGGAAGTAAATTCTCTATGATGAGATGACATTGCTATCGGTCTTTTACCAATCTCTCGACAACTTACAGCCTAGTCCCATTCTCTCTTACTACGGTCTCTAACCTCTCGCACTTACTGAGAGCCTTGACTCTAGGTCAGTTTTCAAATCTTCTACTTCTATTTTTCATAACACTAGCACTACGCACTCTCATCCACTACTTGGTTAAACATTCCCATTCAAGTCTCTTGATCCATTTGTCCCCCGGTCACTTGATCTCTTGCTTGAATCTCCCGACTTCTCGGTATCTTGATCATGCAGTCACTTGATCTCCTGGTCATTTGACTTTTCGGACACTCGATCTCCCAGTCATTCAATTTCCTGGACACTTAATCTCCCATTCACTCAATCTCCCGTTTACTCCATCTTCTGATCACTTGGTCATTCGACCTCCTAGTCATTTGATCTCTGGATCACCCCATCATTTGGCCTCTCAATCACTTGACCTCTAGTTCTCCCAACTCCTCGGTCCCTCAACCTCTCAATCTCTCGTTCACCTCATTTAATACTCCACTTTTATGCCTCTTCTAGTTTATTAATTCACTATACTCATAATACTATTTTTTTTTAAATGCTATTAGAAGTGGGGACAAATGATGGTATTTGGCTTAACAGCAGAAAGTTTTCTTATTCTCGTGAGATCCCAACTTTCTTATATTCATCCGATAAGGAAGAAAATCCCTAACAAGTACAAATCTTCCTCAATCTCATAGAATTCTAATTCTTTTGGACTCTCGATAAGGAAGGAAATTCTGAACTTTTCTCAATCTCAAAAGATTCTATATATTTTAAAAATCTTTGATCACAATCTCTGTCATTTCGAAAGATCTCATACAAAAGGAATTAGGGTTTTCTATACCTTTTAGAGGGTTTTAGATATAGAGCAAAGACAATCTATTCTGAATAACATACAACTCTATACAACTATACACCATCGGAGGTATAATTTTTACATCAATCCTATACTATCGGAAGTACGATTTCTTGCCTAATTCTATATATTCGAGTACGACTTTATATTCACTCGATTATATATACGTAATGTGTTTATCATCTCTCTCTATATACGTATCGTACTGAGACCACCCAGAGTCATACCTAGGATTCTCTGTACACAATACACACGAGGTAAACTCTGCACACATGACACAGGGTCGTATCCAAGGTTTCTCAACTTTCTATTATTACACTTACTGAATTAAGTGTCGGACTCCCCCCACCGGGTCAGCCTCGATAGGGATTTTTGCATGTTTCTCCATTGATGGCAACCCAACCAAGCATCGACACCGGTCAACTTTACATACAGCACACAAAGACAATAAGTGCTATGTTCGGACTCTCTCCAGGTTTCCCATTCAAGAAGATATGATGAACACGTCAGTATCAGATCCCTGCTCAAGTCGAAAGAGCAATTAACCGTGGAGTCCAAAAATCACATCCAACAAATACTACAAAATTTGTGAAGATTTTTAAGATATCTTGTCATGCCAACATCAGGGACCAATATGGCAAAATTGAATTGAGAGTAGGGGTATTATGACATTCGAATAGAGTTGGGTAATATCAATACCCGAACTCGATTGGAGTGTTGTTTAGATGAGTTTGAGTTTGAGTTCGAACTCAAGTTCAAACTCGTTGAGTTTGCATTTCTCAAACTCGAAATATAATCGAGTAGTGTCACTTATTTTAAAATTTTAATTTATTTGGTCGTCAAGTTTTCAAACTTAACACAATTATGTTTAAACTTTTCAAACTCGAGCTAAGTTTTGACTAAATAGTGTCATAACTATACGTAAAACTATTCGAGTTTAACGCAAGAATTCCTGTTTCTTGCCGTTTGCTGATGAAACATACCAGGAGCTTTGAGGGGAAACCATAAACACATTTGACCGATCATTTCCTCGTCTCTTCGCATCGACTCCACGACACGAGTATCCATTTGCAGTGTGAACATATTTTATGGACACGGTTGGTCAAGACGAGAAATATGTACCAGTGCAATTTACAATTATATCAAAATATCGTGCATAATTTCCCCTAATCAATTTAATGGTAGAAATCTATTTGCAGATTTAGAACTAAACTAAAAAAATAAGTAGAAAATTTAAGGCGACATATGTATTTATATCTCTTTAATTTAATTTGTTTTATCTTATTTTTATATTATTAGTATTGTATTTATAATAATTTTCATATAAAAAAAATTCAAGTTCCAAATAAAAGATTTACAAATAAAAAAGAAAATTTTTATAACAATTAAAATTATTACTTTATAAATAACTTTTGTATTAAAATTTTATCTAAATACAAATTTTTAAATATCTCCACTGTCCTACCAGGATGAGTTATAAATTTAGCATCATTAGATAAACTAATAAAAAATTTTAACTGAAACGATGATTTAAATAACCTGAAATCTATATCATTAAAGTTTAAATCTATTAAATAGGGTACCATCAAAACCAAAAACCAGTGCAAGTTAAAGTAAAACACCTCTCGAGTCCTACATGTATATCATAATATAGAGAAGAAGGTTAATTACGATTTTATTCTATTTTTATGAGTATTAATATTAACAAAATTGATAATTATTATATTATTATTCAATAGATTATTTTATAATTTTATTTTAAAAAAATAATAATTCTTAAAATTATTTTATAATTTTATTTTTAAAAAATAATAATTATTAAATACCAATTCAATGACTAAAAACTTTGGTAATACGAGTATTGGTAAGATTCTTGAAAACTCTGTCCACCATGGTAAAAGCCGGCGAAAGATATTCAGCCCCATTATTTTAGGTTCAATGTTTAGGAATAATGGTGTGCAGAGGATCATGAAATATTAATGGAAGCCCATTATGAGAAGGATTGCTATGTCCGGAGGAGGTGCCCCATCTTTTCCTTGTTTCCATGTCCAACTACTTGAATTATTGGTAAAATATGCCATGAAAGATTTTTATCATAAATAAATTAATTTAAATTTTAAAATAAGGATAATAGGTGATTAACTCATTATCCCCAACTTCCCGTAGATTTTTCCCTCTCTCTGAACTCATCCAATAACGTGTGTTAACAATTTTAATTTTGAGTTTGAACCAAATATTCTCTCTTCACTTTATTGAGAAAGAGAGATTGAGAGAAAAATGATTTTAAAGAGATATACATTAGGATATTGAGAAAATTTCAAGTAGAAAATTTTCTCCAATCGTTTGTGATTCATCGAATTATAGATTGAGATATCGTGATATTGTGGTGGTGGTTCGATATCATCATTCTGACTGTACGATTTGTTTGAGAGATTTCATAGTTTGAATTTTTGGTAAACCTACACATTAAAGTATCCCGAAAAATTCTATCTAATTATTTTTGTGAGAAATTTTTATTTTTCACATTCTATAGCATAGGATAAATTGAACACCAATCATTGAGCACATTAAAACAAATCCACTGATACACTGGTGCATAGTTGAAGAATACTAAATTTTTTAATTAAATTTTGAATTCGAAATATGAAAAATAATAAAAATTACGGACGAAGAGGTCTTTTTAAATTAACTTTGATAACATTTGAACTGAATTAATTAAAATATAATTTCAAATATCGATCAATATATATCAATAGATAACACTTGGTTAATTAGAATGCTGTGTGCAATAATAAGAAGCAGGGTGGTCTGGGCATCCGCAAGATACGCGAGAGCAATACGGCAATGCTTGTAAAGCTTGATTGGATGGTGATGAAGGAGAAGGATGCTCTTTGGTGTCAAGTGCTTAGAGCTAAATCCTTAAAAGAGTGAGTCTGCTTGATTACAGGAAAGGAGTTGGTGGATCTAGTGTTTGGAGAGGCATCTTGAATTGTAGAGATTGTTTAAGAGCTGGGATTAAGTAGAAAGTGGGAAATGATCAAGATATTGATTTTTGGAGAGATAGGTGGGTAGGTGAGGGAAGTCTTTTGGATTATGCTGTCCACCCCTAGGAGAGAGTCCTGCCGAATTTTAAAGTCGATAAGTTCATTGATGGTGAGGGTAGGTGGAGAACTAAGGAGCTTAGGAGATGGATTTCTGAAGACAAGATTGAGGAAATTCGTGGAATCATGATCGCCAATGGGGGTATAGAGAGGGACACCATGGTGTGGGGCGAAACTAATAATGGAGACTTTTCGGTTGCCAGTGTTTATAGTCTTCTGGTGCATAACCAATTTGTCAACTCCCATATTGAGAGAGAGTGGTGCTGGATTTGGAGGTCCAAGATACTAGAGAGAGTGAAGTTTTTCATTTGGATAGTAGTTTGGGGTAGATATCTAGCCAATGTAGAAAGGAAAAGAAGAGGTTTCACTAGTGAAGACTCCTGTCAGTTGTGTGGGGAGGGCAAGGACACTCTAATTCATACTCTTAGAGACTGCAGGGAAGTGAGAGAGGTGTGACAGTCCATAAGGGCCGTCGTGAGGGAAGAGAGGAGTTTTGGGAGGATCCTATAGTTAATTGGTTAAGAAAAGGCTTGGGCAACAAAAAGGGTCCAATGCAGTGGAAATAAGGTATCTTTTTTGCTGCTTTTGTGTAGAACATTTGGAAGAGAATGTGCGTATGGGTCATAGAAAACAAATTGGAAAATAACAATTCTCTTCTAAGGAAGATCGATGCCAACTCTGAGTACTGGCTGCAAGCCTTTGAGGTTGACCACATCAATAAAGAGGCTTGGGGAGTCTGGGTTAAGTGGATGCCTCCATATGAAGGGAAGATTAAGCTTAACTCAGATGGTGCTATTGACTGCCTTTCCAATAGTGCTACCGCAGGTAGATTGTTAAGAAGAGAGGACGGGAGTTGGATCAAAGGTTATATGATCAATATAGGTAGATTCGATATCATGACTGCAGAGTTGTGGGGTCTAAGGGAATGTTTGAAGATTGCTAGGGATTTACATTTCAACAATCTCCAAGTGGAGGTGGACTGCCTCCCTTCAGTCCATCTTCTGGAGAACCAAACCCACGAGAACCATCCTCTTCAACCGTTATCAATGAGTGTAAATGCCTGCTAGATATGCTAAGGGTCCCAAGAGTTATGCATATGTTTAGAGAGGGCAACAACTGTACCGATCGTATTACTTTCATGGGAAGAAATGTCACAAAAGGTGTGACTATATTGGAGCACCCTCCTCAGGAGTTAGCCAATCTTTTGCAGAGAGACAAGTGGGGCTTAGGAATGAATCGGGTAACTAACAATTGTATTCTCGCAAGGGAGAACCCATGTGCTTAGTTGGGTGGTGTTGGGCTTTTCTCTGTTTCTTTTGTCCTTCTTACCAAAAAAAAAAAAAAAAAATCCATGCCATCACAAGCTTTCTAGTTCCAATCTCAAGAAACTTGTTTATGGAAGTACACTTGGGAGTCTTGGAAGTATTTAAGGCTCAAGTTGCCCAAGTTATAGAATCATCCCAAAAGAAGTATCACTTCTTAATAAACTCACTCGTACTGTTATAAGAGCCTAACATAATAACACAAGGGGAGTCGGTTAATATTTAATTGATTCAATGATAAAATATTGATATTTTTTAAATAAAATCTTAATTCAAAATTTGTATATAATGAAAACAGATGCGAGAAGACTTTTGCTCTTTAAAAACTTAATCTAATTCAAATCAAATTTAATCAGACTCGATATACTTATCGTCGATGGTTTATTAAAAAGAAGGGTTATACATGGGGTGCTTTACTCATCTAATATTTAGGTTGTCTTTCATAATAATTGTCAAAAAGAGTAGCAAAAATTGATAACCCCCTCCATGGTTTCATAAAAAATTAAAATTATATAGTAAAATACTTTTGAATCATAAAATTATTATTCACATATCCAATTTATTTATTTTTATTAATATTTCAATTCATGTAATTGTGAGGAGTGGTGGTTTTTTTAAGAACAAATAATATATATCTTAATTTATCAATCATAATCAATGATAAAAAAATAAAAATAAAAATAAAAACACAAATAAACATGATCATGAAAAACAATCATGAATGAACAAGAAAAAATTAATTTTTATGATAAAATGATCGGTAAAAAATTAATATTATACATTTAATTTTTCTTTTCTACCATATTAGTTTGAATATGTATTTTCTATCGATGTAATCTTCATTAATATAATACAAATAACTTTAACTCAAATTTTCTTCCCTATACACTAACTTAATATCAAATATGTTTTTCAATTTGCGTGGGCAGATATTTATAGGAATAGATTCATATGTTTTTTAATTTATCTTTTTGACTTGACATGCTCAATTAATCAAATGAGTTGAGCATCAACATAGATTTTAGTTTCCTTTATTGACATAACCTCAATTCCACGTTTTCCATTTAATAAAATAAGTTATCACTTACAAGATTTCATTTACAAACTTGATGTCAGGTGAACAAAAATTAGACGAACTATTCATTACAACAAATTTATCGGTAGATTAATTCAAATTGATTCTACTAATAAAATTCTATATTTTTTTAAAATTTTTAAAAATTAAAACATATTATAGTTCATCTGCTGATGAAATATAGGGGCGTTATGATACCCGGGTCGATATCCGAACTCGGCTAGAGTATTTTTTAGGTGAGCTCGAGTTTGAAGTGTCATCGGGTGTGTCGTTAAATAGTATAATCTAGATTCGTATTTCTCAAGTTCGAGTTCGAGCTCAAAGTGTCGCGAATAGTATCATCGAATCGTATCATCGATAGTGTCGTCAGATATTTAATATATAAAAAATATTTTAAAAAATATTAATTAATTTTTAGATAATTCGTTAAACTTTCAAACCCGACACATTTGAGCTTAAACTCAAGCTCAAGCTCGACGCATACTAAACCCAGAAGAAAAAATAAAATTTAAAAAAAAAGAAAAAAAGAAAAACAAAAAAAAAGAAAAAAAAAAAAAATAAAAAGAGAAAAAAAAAAAGAGAAAAGGAAAAAAAAAGAAAAAGAGAAAAAGGAAAAAAAAAGAAAAAAAGGGAAGGAGGAGGGGAAAAAAAAAAAAGGGAGAGGGGGGGGGGGGGGGGGGGGGGGGGGGGGGGGGGGGAAAAAGATGGGATTTAACGAGTGGGGGGGAGGGGGGGAAAAAAAAAAAATAAAAAAAAAAAAAAAAAAAAAAAAAAATAAATTTGTTTTTGGAAAAAAGAAGGGAAAAAAAGGGGAAAAAAAAAGAAGAAAAAAAAAAAAAATAATAATAATAAATTTATAATAAAAAAAAAAAAAAAAAAAAAAAAAAGGTAAAATAGAAAAAAAAAAAAATAAGTACTATCAACAAAAATCAAATTTAAATTTGATTTAATAACTTTTACAAGTTTATATTATAGATAAAATTCGTGTATTTAATCATTAAAACGGGCAAGAAATTCAAGTTATCCAGGTGATTACCAAAACTTTTAATTTTATTTGTCATATCATAGTCTTAAAATGATAAGTGAAGTACATGAATATATAATTTATTTCTTGAATAAAAATGTTAATACATTAAATATTAAGAAGTTAAGAAAATTGAACGTGGATTAAAGTCTCTAAGCCAGTATAGATAAGTAGATTTAAAGCCAATAAATAGCATAAAGAATGAAGTATTAACATATTTTTTTTGACATTTTATCGTTAAAATTTCAATAAACAACTCTGATGGGTTTGAAATTTAAGTTTTAGATTGATTCATTTAAATTTATTTATCAAAATTATATTTTTGGATGATATCTTATATCACAATAATGAAAAGAATTTATTTGTTTTCCATTGAGAAAAAGAGAATAATAATGATTTTTTTTTTTGTAAGTGCAATAAAATAATAAATTTATGACTATTATATATGATACCATTATTTTTAAATATAGTAATTTTAGGCACGAAAAAGGAATTTAAATATTTAAGAAGCTAAATATTTTAAGCTCTTGTCCCTGTTCTCATCTAGGGAATCATGCATTTTTTTTTTTTTTTGGGCTAGACATAAAGATATACGATTATAAACATTTTAAGTGATGTATTACCATATTAACCTCTTCACTTACAAATTACAAAATTTCCTACTTCATCACTATCATTTAAGGATTGGTTTTGTTTGACACATTAATAATTTTCCTTTTCTTTTGTCAAATCTCAAGGAGGAGGGTTGATTGGATTTATTGTACCCAAGGTGGGTAAAATTTAAAATCTTGAGTCGGTAATTAAATTAATCTCAGCAGCTGAGAACCAATGATTTTACGTATTCTTGATGATTTTGTGAAAATCTCAATAAATAATTTATCATGGGTTATATGATTAGATTCTTTGTTGTTAAAATCTCGACAAATAGTTATTTTTTAATATAGTAATTTTAGGCACGAAAAAGGAATGGAAAAATATAATTAAAAGGGAAAACGTACTTATACAACACTTTTGTAAATCATACATTGGGATATGTGATTTTGTGTAAAAATCTTAATAAGTGTAATTACTCTTGAATGAATTACTACAAATCTAATACTACAAATCTAATAACGGTACTTGTTCTCATTGCACTTATTCTAGTTGTATGTTACCAAAATTATTTATTTTAGGATTTTGAAAGAATAATAATAGAATACCGTTGGAAATAACGGTAATCAAATATTAATGGAATTATGATCATTTTTTTTTTTGGTCTATTGGAATTATGACCACGAGAGGTATTAATTATATTCACTCATTAAAGAAAAAATAACTATTTATATTTTTGTTAATCTCAATTTTTTTTTAAAATTCTTGGAGTATGTATTGGAGCTGATTTGGATGAAATATGCCATAGAATATCGTCAAAATGATTTTCTAATTTTGATTTAAATAAAACCAATGGAACGACGTCGTTTCGTAAAATCGTTTCCATTATTTGACTTTTCGGGCAACGATCGAATTATAAAAAACACTGTTGATCTGTGTGAGCGAAAGAATATCAAATCGCAGCCCTCGTTTTCAAAATCGTGGACAGAAACAAATCTGGCCCGGTCATTTATTTATTTGGCTTCAGAAATCTACAAGAATCTGACATGCTCATCCAACGTGGCATTTATTTAACTGCTTTTAAAATCCGGATTTGAAGTCCGAGCCAAAAAGCTCCCCTTTTAGTCCAAATAATACCAGGAAAAATTAAATATCAATTCTCTCCTCTGAAGAGTTTTTGTCAGAGACTGAGACTCGAGCTCAAGAGGAAAACCTTCACCGGGTGAGTTTGAATTTCTCGTGTTATTTACTTTGAATTTGTCTTAAATTTCCGTTAGGTTTTGTCTTGGATACAGCTCTTGTTTCTTTTTCTCTCTACCCATCTCTCTCATGATCGTGTATTGTTTTTTGAAACTTAGGGTTTTGAAATCTTTCCTATGAATTTGGTTCTCTCGCTGACTTTTCATGGTTGTTTTTAGTGATTTTGTGTGTTATGCTCAAAGCTGTTCGTTTTTCTGTAGATCTCGTGACTGCTTATAATCTTGTTTAGGTAACATTACTTAGGTTTTTAATGCATAATTTATTGCTGATTCTTCCTTTCGATTTTGGATTTTGGCCCCTCCCCCAACCAAAGGACTAGTTATGTTAAATTTTATAATCATTTCTCTTGATTCTTAAAAATTTTGGCTTTAGTTTGTTCCCATGATTTACTTGCCGAACATGTTTTTTTTTTTTTTTTTGAGTTCAATTCGACTAGAACGTAATTTTCATGTTTTACTTCTACAGTTTATTTTGTTTTTAAGGAAGCTGTTCGAGTTGGAGCATTTAATTTAAGTTTCTGAATTATGGGTGAGGAAAAGAAGGTTGCCGAGGCGGCACCAGCGGAGAATGGTGAGCCCGCGAAGGCCGGTGGTGACGCTACTGTTACTGAAAAGAAAGGGGAGGAGGGAAGTGATGGAGTGAAGGAAATGCAAGAAGACAAGAAGGGTGATGAGAAAGTTGTGGAGGCTGAAAAAATGGACAAGGTTAAAGCAGTCCAGAAAGATAAGGAAAATGGGGAAGAGAAGAGGCTCAAGAAGGATGATGAAGTGAAGGAGGGAAGTAAAGCTGAGGATAGGGAGGGAAAAAATGGATCGAAGGTGGAGAAGGAAGGGGGTGAAGGAAAGGGTGAGAATGAAGAAGACACTAAGGAGGAAGAGAAGGAGGAAGAGGGTAAGGAGGAGAAAGGGTCGAAGAAGCATGGCAAAGGGAGGGGTGGTGCAGAGAAAGCAAGTGATAAGACAAAGAAAGTGCGAGTCAAAAAGATGCCCGAGCCAAAGTCTCCTGTTATGCCTGCTATTGACCGCCCTATTCGTGAGAGGAAATCTGTTGAAAGGCTTGTGGCATCTATCGAAAGGGATGCAGTCAAAGAATTTCATATTGAAAAGGTGTTCTTCCTTTCTGGTTTGTTTTTTTTTTTTTTTTGGGGAATCTTAGTCGATGGGCTTGCCCTTTATGTTCTAGTTAAAATTAATCTGATAATCTACTTTGGAAATTTCAGGGCCGCGGTACTGCACTGAAAGATATACCAAATGGTGCGTTTCTTCTCTTTGTCTGTTTACTTCTTTAGTTTATCAAGAACATAGAACACTAGAATTGGAGTCTTGCTACAACCAATATAAATTATAGAGGTAGAATAAACTAAGATGAGCCAATATTTGAATTTGTCACAAAACTTGAAAACCTTGGCAAAACACAAAAATAAACAATTATTTCCTTTCCCTGTCCACAAGAGCAGATTTGTATCCCACTAAGAGATAACCTTATTTCCGTGGTGCTCAATCCCTTTCAGTCCTTTGGGTGAGGGTTCTGTCACAGCAACCAAGAGTAGAGTTCTTCCTTTGCATTTTCATGCTCATTTCTCTTGCATGCAATGCAAACCCTAAACCTTCTTGGTGCAGATAGGATTCCCTGTGGCCAGATTTGCATATTCAGCTTGATATGAATGGAAATGAAATAAAGTGAAGCATGATCATTTGGGAACAAAATCATTTGGATGCCACAATCTGATGATTATGATTTTGTCCAACAAAATGGATGGAAATGAAAGTGCTTCACTTTATTTCATTTGGAAAACAGATGTTTAAATGGATGCCATAATCATCAGCTTTTGTCCAACAAAAACCTGACTTGATTTTCCAAAATAAAGTGAAGCTTTACCTCGTAGAATCCTCGACTCTCTAATTAGCTTTTGAGGTCACTACAGATTACCATATTTATAGCCAATTCAAACAACCGGTGTTTCCATTAATGATTTATGAATGCTTAAAGACTAGAAAAATCACGTCAAATCTAACAAGATCATAAATATAGCGGTGAAGTGCGAAAGTTAGATCGCAGTGGCATAAGGAAACTATATTTGATAATTATTGAAACAACCCTATGCATCCTTCCTCATTTTGTTCATATCCAGTCTTGATAATAATTATCATGCAGTATGGTAGCCAATTGTTTCCATGGGAGAGAGATTGCGATGGGAGAGAGATACATATCTTGACCAGTTGTGATGGGAGGAAACCAGTCGGCAATCAATCAAAATCGTCTAAACGAGAGAGAGAGAGAGAGAGAGAGAGAGAGAGATGGGTAAAGTTGGAAAGATCTGAGCGACGAACAAGTATCCTCGATGAGAGAAGCATTCAACCTCTTTGACATCGACTAGGACAACAAGATCGCTGTCAGATCGTGGCTCAGGAAAACCTCACATCCCCCTTCGATTTCCCTCATTTTCTCCTGCACATGTCCACCCGTCTCAAACCCAAGCCCTTCGATCGTCAGCTCTGTGGCGCCTTCAAGGTCATCAACAAGGATGTTCTCAGTTTCGTTGCCATTTTCGATCTTAGGCATATGACCAACATTGGGGAAAAGCTCAAGCCCGATGAGTTTGATGAGTGGATCCGTGAGGTGTCTGCCGGGTCTGATGGGAGGAGACAACAACAATAACAATTTAGACATTCTATCCCAAATTTTGGAGTTGGCGGCAAATACCGAAAATTAAGGAAAAAGATAAAACAAAATTAAAAAAATTAAATTAAAAAATTAAAAAAAAATTGATTTAATTTATGCGGATTCTCTTTCGTCATTCATTCCTATCTAAGACTATCTTTTCAGCTAAATCCATATCTATCATGTCTTTACAAATATATTGTATCCAATTTTTTAGTGGTTTACCTTTACGTTTTATTAAATATCATATTTTTAAGTTTTCGATTTTCCTAACAGATGCGTCTTTAGGCCTTCGTTACATATGCCCAAACCACCTTAGACGGTTATTTCTCATCTTATCTACAATTGAACTAACTCTCAACTTATTATGTATCTCATCGTTTCTAACTCTCTTTTCTATTTTTGTTGCATATCCATCTAAATATTCTCATTTTAGCAATAATAATTTTTTGTTTTTGTTGTTGTTTAATAGCTCAACACTCAATGCCATACAATAGCATAGGTCTTACTGCGATTTTATAAAAAAATATGAGGAATTCAAACCCCCCATTAAAAAAAAATTGTTGAACTGGCCCGACATGGGCTTTGGAAGGCCTTGGAACCACGACCGAATTGGCCTGCGGTTCCTGGGCTCGTCTCGGAATGGTCCGGAACTTGCCCAAAACGGACCGGTCCCAACTCTAGGCTTGATGGTGCCAAACACTGATCCTCTCAATTATCATCATTTAATATGACTACAGTTTGTTTCCCTTATCCACTGCTGCCTAACTTCCATTCTTGAAATATGATCCGGTTAAACTTGGTGTACTTTTGATGGTCGTTGGGCATTTATACATTATTAGAGCAAGTAGTTATTTGAGTTGGCTTAAGATGGGGTGAACGAGACTAGCTTGGGAAGCTATAATTTGTGAGCTGGGGCCTCTAGAAGTCTTTGTAAATTTTTACAGTTATGACTTGACTCCGTTTGGAAAACAGACATTTACAATTATCAGCGTTTCTTCTTTCAGAAAAACCTGACTTGAAGTCTCACTATATCCTCAATCATACACAAATTTTGATTTGTATTCAAGCATATTTTTAGGCACAGATATATTAGGGGTAGGTTTTGGATTTTCTCCTTGAAGTTTGAAGGTGGAACTGGTGAATTATATCATGAATATGTTTATAGGGATATGTGTGGTAGTTTTCACCATCTACATTGGGTTGATGGGGCCAAATACTAGGTGTTGGTATATGAGATAGTGATTTTACTTACATTCCATGTTGTGATGCGATCTGCACAAATTTATGTGCATTATGTTTGAAATTTGAGACATGATCTAAACATGTGGCCTTTCATTGCCCTTAATCAAGTTAACTCCCTTGCCATGATGCATAAGTTTTAAGACCATGCTGATGCTTCTAATGTAATACTTTTTTCGGACCTGCTGAATACATAGGAGGTTCCACCAGGGGTGAGTGGGGGTTTGTTAAGGAAGCATATCTGTTAATTCTTTCCTCAAACCTTCATAAAGACTTGTCTAGCCTCTAAAATGTTGTTAACTAAATTTTATAAAAAGGAAAATGATGTAAAAAAAGGAAAAAAGAAGAGAAAAGAAAAGATCCCGTGAAGTCTTCTATCTAGTGGATTCCGTATAGCTTCAATGAGTTAGCGACGCTGTGGAACTCTTATTTTTTGAGGGAATAATTGGTCTGATTTGGTACATGAGTTCTATAAGAAATTTAATTCTATACATTTTTAGTTGCTAGATTTTAAACTTGTGAGTTTTCTTGTGGAGTTTATTTGCAAATTTCATTTTTCTTTTTTGGATTTGAAAATTCATATTTTTTGTGGAGTTAGTTATGAAATCGATATATATATATATATAATTTGTTCCAAGCAACAAAATTTGGATTTGGAAATGAACTTCACAAAAAAATGTGGAATTCATTTTAATCAAAGAAGAGCCTTACTACATTTCAAGTTTAAGTAGTTGAGGCTTCCTTAATACTGAATAATGGGATGACCTATTATTAATAACTTTTATAATACCTTTTCGAGTGGTAATTTATCTTGAACCCTTTATATGATTTGATATGTGAGACTTTCAATTCAATTAGTTATATTATATTGCATTACTTAAATTAGTAAACGCTCTTAATACAGCTCAAGTCAATCCAGCCTTTTTTGCTTGCCCCAAATTGGTTGCTGTAAGAATGCTATCGTTAGTTTTAGTTTTTATTTTTTTATTTTTTTTAAATAATTTAATTTCTCATTGCGATATAAGCTTGTTAAAGGATTCAGTCACGTGGCTAATACTATTCATGCCATGAAAAAAAATCTTTATTTATTTGTGTGGTGTTTATTTATTTATATTTTCTATATATTTGTGATTGTATGACCTTGTATTCTGAACTTTTCTTTTTAGTATTATTTAGTTTTTGAAAACTATTGAGATCAATGAATTATGATGCCAAGAATTACCCTTAATGTTGGTTTTGTTTCCTTTCATATATGTAACGAATAAACAATTCTCCGGCAAATTGAAATATTTTTTTCTGGAATCATTTTGTTTAAAATGTCATAACTGATTCTGTGCATGGGTTTCTTTAATTGGTACATTTCTATCTGAGAATGATAATCTCATGCTATGTTAAGTCTAGCTATAATCTAGAGTTTGCACGGTTTAGTGTTTGCCTATTTGAAATCAATTCTAATTGGAGAACAATCAATTTCTTTATCCTCCCTCCAAAAAAAGGGGAAAACAAAAGAAAACCTACACTTAAAGAATGCCACTTGGTTCCAGTTGGTTCTTCTGAAATTTCTTGTATTGAAATGGTGAGGCTGAAGTGGATGAATGGTGTTGCAAGTAAGGTAGAATAGGAAGGAAAAACTTTCTGATAGAAATTAGTTAGAAGAATTCTTGCATGGTTGAAATTGAGATAAGATGAACTTGGATATAACCTGATTGCCATGAGAGAAGAAGGGCCATCAATTTCTATCAGAAAAGGGAAAAAAAAAAAGAGATGGGCATTGAATACCCTGACTTAGATGGCTTGAGGTGGTTGGAAAATACATAATTAAAAAAAAGGAGATGGGCATTGAATACCCTGACTTAGATGGCTTGAGTTGGTTGGAAAATACATCATACTTTATAGGGAACTTGAATCTTGCCTCTAGTAGAGCATTAATGCTATAAAAAGGGAGTCATTTTGATTTTTATGGTTATTTATTTAAGGAAATGTAACATCTAAGTAGGATATATCTTTTGTATTTAAGATTCAATCCATCCTAGTTTCCCTTCAATTCTTGAAAATGTCACCGTGGTTTAATACGTGGCTAACCTTTGTTATGTAAATGGAAGCAATACAAAAGCAGCATTAAAGTAAATGTCATTTCCTTATTTCTTCCCTTTTCTCTTTAAATTTCCAATTAGTAATGTTCTGTTGGGAGGATAAAAAAGACTAGTTCAGGAAAGTCACACATGTTTGTGGTGAAAACATGAAACTATATGAGGCTTGTGAGAAGGACAAAAAGAGGATTAGAATGTATCAGTACAACAGACCCGTCGCGAATTAATTTCTCAAGCAAGATGATCTTTATTTTGTTATCAATTTCTTTTTTGCATTTAGTAAGATTTCATTTCTTTTAGTCCATGAAAATTAAAGTTAGCAGTGCTGCTCATCCAGCACGATCTTCATACCCTTCTTGTGCTGATTCTCACCTTTCCGATCAGCAAGATGATCTTTATTTTTTTATCAATTTCTTTTTTCATTTAATAAGATTTCATTTCTTTTAGTCCATGTAAATCAAAGTTAGTAGTGCTGCTTCACCCAGCACGATTTTCATACCCTTCTTGTGCTGATTCTCACCTTGCTGATCATAAAATCCAATCATGACAACTAGGATGGCAATAATAATCAAAACCTGCACATCCTGCCACTCCTCAGTTATGGGTATCGTTTTGTGGCAGTAGGGTGGAATTGTAGCTTCTTGCCACTTCCCTGTTTGAGTGGAATATCAGGCGAAAATTGTTTGGCCAAAAACATTGCACCACAGTGTCAACAATTCTCTCCTTCTATTCTCAGTGGAATGTATCTGTCTTCTCTTGCTGCAAGTTTGATTCGATTCCGTCTTTGCCATTTCTTACTGCCACTGAGAGGCCGATATTTGATAGCCACCACAATTTATCTCAAATTGTGAGGCCCTTTGTTGGGACTTGCAGACCCCACCTTGTGGGGTGGGATGGAGAGGAGGGTCTCATTGACTGAGATATTCCTTGTTGGAGCCAAATCATTTGGTTGATACGGTAAATGACCACTGGAGTTGGGGTGCTTCTTTGTTTGTCCTACTTTTCTAAATGCAGCATTCTGCAATGTACCTTCATGCAACCTCTTATTAAATCTTCATTGTAGGATCAAGGTGCAATGAATAATTCATGCTGAAGATTACAATCAAACAGCTTCATTCTGTTAGATGGTCAACTAACTTCTTTCCTTCTTGTCCCAGTCCCAGTTTGGACCATAAAATGTCTTTGGTGCTTTATGGTTTTTTCATCCCACATTCTTGTTCATAAATCAACAACTGGGTCGTCAGATGCTGTCATGTACATCCCAAGTTGTCTATTTACTACTTATACTTGCAGGACTATTTGTCCTAGGTTCCATTTTGTTTTGTTTTGTTTATTTTGTGTTTTTTTTTTTGCTGCCACATTATCATTCTTGATGTGAGGTTTCAATTGGGGGCCCCTGTGCGCGCGCGGGGTGGGGTGGGGTTCTTTTGTCATTGGGCGAGCCTTGTTATCTGGCTCAGGCTGTCCCTGCTGCTGCATTTTCTGGGACTGTTGTCTTTGGAT
This sequence comes from Dillenia turbinata, assembly GCA_037126225.1. NCBI lineage: Eukaryota > Viridiplantae > Streptophyta > Magnoliopsida > Dilleniales > Dilleniaceae > Dillenia > Dillenia turbinata. The sequence goes on from JBAMMX010000008.1 coordinate 6,887,312, forward strand.
GCAATTAAATGATGATAAACTGCAGAACAAAGAATAATAGACCTTCTCTTCTCTTTTCTGTTGCAGCAGTTCTTGAGTGTACACAAAATCTCTTAATGATGGAAGTGTTTATTGAGTCTTCAACAAGCTTTTGACTGGATGAAATCCTCTCATTTCTACTCCAATTAGGGTTTTGCCTTTCAGAAGTGCTTTTCTTTAGACTTACCCAACACTGCTATGGTATCATAAATGAGAATCGTAGATGAATGGCTGGCAAACAAAGGATGTAACCTTGATCTAACATCTTCTCATCAGCACCATTTTGGTATTTTATAAAGTTATGAGAATTGTTATGTTAGTGGAGACTCTTTGAGTTATAATTTTTTTTTTTTTTTGGTTGCAGTTGCTTACAAATTGTCAAGACGGAAGAGTGATGAAACTTTCAAATTGCTTCACAATATTCTCTTTGGAAGGAGAGGAAAGGTATTTTAACGAGGTTTACTTGTCTTCATGTTCAGCTATTTTATTATTTGCGAAATTTTTTCCCATGTTTCTCTCCCCTGCTTGATTGGTTTGAAGATGCCATTAGTGTTTGAGCATGTGCATGCATATTTATGCTTGCTTGTAGGGTTTGTAATCGCACTTCTAAAATGACTTCACTTGTCTTAGGTGAAGATTTAATGCTTCACTTATGGCCATCTTGAGGCTGCATTGATGAGAATGTGGTAGTTATGTTTATTGATTGTCTTGGGTGTGACAATATTTATCAACCTGTTTCATCTGTGCGCGCGTCTATAATATTATATATACATATATATACATACATATACATACATATACATATATATACATATATATACATACATATACATATATATATACATATACATACATATACATACATACACATACATATATATACATACATATACATACATACATACATATACATACATATACATATACATATATGTACATATACATATATATAGATATATATATATATCTATATATTTACTTCTCTGATGCTCAACATTTCAAAGGGCTGGAGAGGAGACTTTGTTGTGGTTTATTCTAATGAATGGAATGCAATGTTTGTGTTCAGATGTTACATAAATACGATTCCTTAATCAGTCAGCTTATGCTTTTGGAGCAGATAGTCTGTAGAATTGATCAGTTGAGGTCTTTTTATATTTTATTTTCTCCTGTTTAATAGATTACACCCTGTCGTCATTTTTAAGGCATGGATAATAGATAGAGTTGCTTGTTGCTTTGGTTGTTTGGTAAACTTTTTAATTGCTCTGAAATAGTTGGTAAGCCAAAATCTGCTGCTTTTATAAGATTCTTTTTATCAAGTTTAGGAATTTAAGTTGGTATCATTTGTCGATTCTGCTTAACATCATGACAATGAGCGGTCTTTTGTTCAGATCAATATTAGGGCCTTTATTTACACAGATTTAGCATTTGGATTCTTTGATTTTCTGGAAAGCTTCTCTCATTGAGCAAGTGGTGTGTTACATTAAAAAGATAGTGCTCTAAACCATCATTGTTGAAAGGGAAGTTCTGGCATGAATTTGTTATGATACATGTTGTGAACTTTGAAAGAAGTTCTGGCTTTTTGGATAAGAAACGTGAAGCTTGTACTGTGCTGACTTACCTGAAGCTTGTACAAAGGGTTGCAAATAAAATTTATTCTAAAAATTGTCTTACTGTGTTTATAGAGATGGTTGTTCCTTTCTGCTGACTTATATTTTTCCTCTTTGATTAATGACTTGGATTCTGTCCTCTGTGCAGGCATCTCAAATTAAGAGCAATATATCCCGGTTCTCAGGCTTTGTCTGGCATGAAAATGAGGTACAGAAAACAAGGATAGAAGTTTTATTTTATTTATCTTTATTTATATGGCAAATGTGTCTGTTTTTCAGAATTAGCTTGTCCACCATTTACCAGTGAACTTTGTTGCTTGCCTTATTTACCAGGGACTATGGCATGAGATAAATCTCTATTAAATCTCAAGGTTTTTGATGTGGCTTTGTTTGCAGGAAAAGCAGAAAATGAAAGTAAAGGAAAAATTTGATAAGTTTGTCAAAGAGAAACTTTTGGAATTCTGTTATGTACTTGACATACCAATTGCCAAGGCCACTACAAGGAAGGTTAGTCCGATTTATGTTCTTCTTGGTGAGGAAATTCGGCATATATCATTTTTCAACCATCGTGTTCCATACCTTTTCAATTATGCTATCACAAACATACCTATGAAATAAATAGGTTTAAATCTCAATGGATCTTTCATGGTTATGTTGGCACTCCACTTCAGGTAAACTTTTTATCTGAAGCAAAAGGATCAATACATGTCATAAGTGTATCAAATGGGACCGCAGTTATTGAATTGAACGGAAATGTGTAAAATATGTCAATATGATTAGTTTGATGTACTTGCAGGAAGATATTGTTGTTAAGCTGATTGACTTTTTGGTGGAACCTCATGCTACAACCGATGTGTTACTTTCAGAGAAAGAGCAGGTTTGCTTATGTTATGGCTGTTTAAAAGGAGAAAAAAGAGTATATTGCTTGGAATTTCGTGTGTTTGCTAATATGCCTTTTGTGTTTCAGTCAAGTAAGGGCAAAAAACGGAAGAGGACTGTCAGTCGAAGCTCATCAATGTCCAGAAGCACTTCCTCGAAACAGTCTGCAAAGGTATCACCTGCTTCTTGTAGCCTTTTCATTGTCTGCATAGTGGTATTATCATTGAACACTATGTACAGCTTCAGTTTGCCTTTTGTTCACAGTTCTTTTGTGTGAAGCTTAAATATAGAATGTTGTGACTGTTCTGTTTAACATACCATGCTCAATCGGTTGTGATTGTAGCATGTTGTCCCTTTTCGAGCTTGTAGAAATATTCGAGGCCATCCTTTGCTGATGATATATGGTAATCGATAGAGCAGATGCCTCTGATTTTGCGTGATTGTTCTTAAATATTGTTTTGGGTGCTTTCATAAGATTTGGGGTTTCATGGATTATCAATGTGAATTTTGCACATTCGCCCCCATTCTCTTGCTCAATATTTTGCTGGTACCTGGAAACAATGGGTTTACTGTTTATTTGGCCTAGAACTCATAATTCAAAGTTGGTTACAATGTCATGTTGCATTGCAATTAGCCTTTTATTCCACTTAAAAATTGTTGGAAGACAGACCCAGGCTGCGACCAATATATTAGTTTCTGTGCAAACTGATTTAGTCCAAAGAGGATACAAAGAGAGCAAACCCAGAAAGGCTTCATCTCACTATGGTCTCTTTCTCAGTATCCTTTGTATTCTTCTCAGAGTCGAAGGAAGACTGAAGACGCTCCTAAGGGAGAGGAGAATACACCTGAATCGGAAGATGAGTCAGAAGAGGAGGAAGAAAATCAAGAGGAAAATGAGAATGGTGTTCCAGAAAAATCAGATGACGAAATGCCTGAGCATTCTGATGATAAGGAGAAAAGAGATGAATCTGATGATGAGTCTGAAGAAGACACAAAGAAGCGCAAGCGAACTCCCAAAAAGTCATCGTCCAAGAAGGAATCAGCTGCAAAGGTCAAAACTAAGAAAGTTCCAACACCAAAAAAGTCCAGCCCTCCACCGAAAAGCACACCGAAGAAGTCATCTTCAAATCGATCTAAGATTGATGATAGCAGTGATGCAAATGCAATGGTGTCTAGGAAGAAGGAAGAAGTGTCTAAAAGAAAGTCATCAACTCCGGTGAAAGCTGCCTCAAAAGAAAAAGCTGGTAAATGCATAACTCTTTCTCTGTCTCTCTCTCTCTCTCTCTCTCGTCTGCTATGAACTGCTTTCTACTCTTCTGGAGTTTGGATAAATGTTTATCAAGATTTTTGAGTAACTTTTTTTTCAAATGATTTCCATTTGACATGCTGCGTACTATTTTTCCTTAAGTTATTACTTGTATTATCCATTCTAATCTCATTGAAAGAAGATTGACATAGAAATCTTGGTTTCTGAGCATCAGTCCTAATTGATTATTTACTTAAAATTCCCTTTTGTTTTTGTGAAAGTGAAAAAAGTTGCAAAGGGGAAGGATAAGCTGAAGGAAGAAAAATTAAAGCCAACTGATGATGAGCTGAGAAATTCCATTTGTGAAATTCTTAAGGAGGTTGATTTCAACACGGTAAGTGGTGGCAGTGATGAGAATTGATTGGTGAAGTAGATTATTGGTTCTGGTTTTTGCTAGATTCAATGTTCTTTTGCTTGTACCATGAAATTCTTCCGATTCATGCAGTCCCCTGTTTCTAATAAATCCTATCAACCTTTTATGTCATGCTATTCCATGGTTATGCATCATTGTGGCTCATCATCTTTGACATGATATGTAAAATTTTTCTTTCTTATACTTTGCAGGCTACCTTCACTGATATCCTCAAGCAACTTGGTACGCTCTCTTCTGTTCTATAACATCCTGAATATTTGGCCACTCTTACGGATCCCGGCTTATCCACCTCATTATTAGACCATAATCACTATTTTTATGCTTTGTTGGCCAGACCATGCTGGTGGTTCTTAGCAAAAAGCTTTAGTCAACTTAATTCTCCATGTTCCTGACAGAATTTTGGGATAATTATTTTTATTATTATTTTTTCAGCAAAGCAGTTTGACACAGATTTGATGCCCAGGAAATCTTCAATAAAGTTAATGATACAGGAAGAGCTCACCAAACTGGCTGATGAGGCGGATGACGATGAAGATGGCGATGATGCTGAGAAAGATGAAGCACAACCTGCCAGCAAAGAGGTGGCGACCTGAGTGGCAAAGATGATACACAACTATAAAATTGGTATAGCTTAAATGTGTCATTGACTTTGTCCTCACCTTCATAACTTCCTGAGATTCCCTGTACTTTTTAAGTCTGTGTGCATGTAGAACCAGATGTAATTTATTGTTAGTGTTTTACTTTCCGGCTGATAAAAAACTAGTATCCTTTAGAAACTTATAGGAGGTAGATCCTGCTTAACCTTTGTTAAATTATATGATTGCAGCTTCATGTACACATACATAAAGTTGTAGGAATTTTCTATACCGATAATTTAACCAACTTTTATCGACTTGAAATGGTTTTGTTTTAAGCTTTATTTGAGTTCTCTACCGTAGTTTAATCTAGCAGTGTGCATGCAATGATTCCGTCACCTGTTTTTATTGAGTAATGGTGGAGGCATACTGTGATGCTAAATTAGCAATATCTTCAGTGCATTATTGTGATAGGTCTGGTCCATTTGTTTGGGTCATCGAATTTGATCATTCCTATTATACACATCGAGTTGACAGCACATTGTGTAATTCTTTTATGTTGCTTTTTCTGGTGATTGCCTTGTGCGGGACAGTCCATTTGTTGAATAGTTTGCGGCACTGATATAAATCTGGTGGATGCCATGAATAGGATAGGATCGTAGCTGGGTTGATATTCAGTTTTGATCATATAATGTCAACTTTCGGCACTAAAATGTACAATGCATCTGAAAAAGGGGATGAGTTATCATGAAATGTGTGAACCTCCAATGGCATGTATGTAGAATTTCATGATTATATTCACATGATGATCGATTGGCTATCAGAGTTCATTGAATGATAGCATAGTTTTCTTCCCGGGCCACCGAAAGGGAGACCGATGGCGGTGCGCTTGATAAGAAAGCCATGAAATCTGTGGTTGTATGTCCTTATGATACACTAATTTGTTTTGATGAGTTGTGTAGCCGAGGAGTTTCAAACTGACAAGTTGGATGGTTTTTCGTTATCCCTTTATCCCCTCCCCTCTTTCCCATGCGCATGGTTCCTTTTGTTTTCTTCAAGTTTTTGCAAATAACCGAGGACCGTAGCCAGGGCTCATACTCCATTCCAGGTGGAGGTTCTCTGATGGTAACTCGTAGGAGGGATTAGCAAATGCCTGTATGCCTCAGCCCGTTTCAACCCTTTCTATCATTTTGATTAACGAAACAGAAGAAAAGCTTCTGGGAAACAAGGCTTGAAACAGCATAATTTTGTGGTGGTCTTGGTTTGTTTCTCTTAAGTACATTTGATGGGAACTAAGCTTGTATGTGAGCTTTTAAATAACGTCCTGCAGAGGTCTATATCCAATTATGCATATGCTCAAATAATTATATCCTTTTCATCTTGTTGATAATGGATGCATAGGAGTAGGCAGGTGTCTATGCCTAGGGATAGTTAGATTCTTGACATTGTAATGCCACCCTACGTTGTGGGAAGTGAATTTCCAGTGTGGCCCCTACCATAGACATCCACCCAGCACTGAGGTGGTGGACTAATGCTGCTCATCATTATTCAATTAATTTTATTGCCTTTTTTCTTACCCCCCCCAAAAAAAAAAGCTTATTGCCTTCTAGGGCAAAACTATGATACTAATATATTCTTAAATCATGCCACGGCCACCATTTTGAGACCGTAACCATGAGCCATCAGTAGTTTTGATTCATTATAATTTCACTTATTTTGGTTCCAGGCTCTCTCTAAATTGATTCCATCCTATGAGGCCGATTACTATCGGCTTCTGGACACAGATGAATGTTCTGAATCTGACATTGGTATCGAACATCAAAGAAATCCCGAGGATTGCTTGGATTTGGCACATTAGGCAGTGACTAAAGCGTGGACAATTTTTGGAAACTTGCATAAACCAAATGAAAGCATTATTCTTAAATCGGTCAATGGAATATGTTAAGATTTTCAAGAGAATAGATCAAAATTTTCAAAACTTACTAAAATTAGAAAATGCTGTGAGTTACAATATTTATTATTTCAACAAAAAATTTCTTTTGAACGAATGTTGGTGCAATGGTTGAGTTGCTACGAGTTTCAGACGTGGAAGTAGTCTTTTTGCAAAAATATAAGGAAAAGACTGTGTACATATACGTCTACTCCAAAGTCAACCTCAATTGTTTGGATTAAAACTCTGATTGTTGTTATTGTGGTATAATTTCACTTATTTTAGACCTTAGATTGTTATAGTATGGAACCAATTAGTATTCGGAGTCATGTTTAAATTAATTCGGATTGGTCAGGGCAAAGTCGACAAGCCATTTTTGATATAACTAACTGGTATTCAGAATCATATTTTGACTAATTCGATTTGATTATTGTCGGATTCAATTTAGAGAAAGAGTTTTACTAATGTAATTTTTTTATTATTCTCAAATTTTGAATCCAATACTTGATTAAAAAATTTAATATGTTTACCTGATTGATCGATTGTTTATTAGTAAAATCGGTCATTCGTGCGGCAACTCTCGTGTTGTCGTCTCAACTAAGTCTTGTCCATTGAGGATGGGGCGCCTTCATGTCTGATCAGAGTAAAGTCGTGCCTCATAGTATAATGCTAGGAGTGAGTAGTGACTACATATTAGGAACGTAGGATTATATATAAAATTGATTACTAAGCTTAAAGTATAATTTATCAAGATATGGAGACCCTTTATGGTAACTTAGTCGCAGGAAACCAATTATGAATACCCTAAGAAAAGGGCACAGTAGGATTATACCACAGAGTCTTCTTCCTAAAGTTACAGTGTTGAAGGAAAAGAAAGGGAGGGTAGAAGAACTCTTCATTGCACCCTAAGTTGGGAAACAAATTTGAGAATAGTGGAAAATTGACAACACTGCAAACAATGTCAATGTCAATGCCATTAAGTTAATGACAGTCTCCACTCAGTGTAGTGGAGCACTCTTAATTGACTGTCTAATCACAAAATCACAGAACAAATTAACATTATTATATTTTTGGTGAGTGCAGTGCACATGTTACACGACCCATACCCACACTCTCTTGATTTCAAAAGAGATACTTTTATTGATTTTTCTCTTTCTATTGATTGAATTACACACACAATTTTATTTTTTCTAAAAGAATGCCAAACGGAACCTTGTGGTTGCTAATCTAAAAACACGTTGATGCAAATCCAAAGTCATCACACTAAACATTGTGTTTAAATATTTTATAAATAAATTAATAAATAAATTATAATTCAATTGATATTATTTTTTTTTAATTTTTGATCAATCTTATATATAAAAAGAAAAATAAATTATAAATTAATATTTTTAAAAAAGGTGAGGTTGTCTGATACGAAAGAAATTATTAATTCTTTTTTTATAATTTGACATTAAATTTATTTACAAAAATTGAAAAAAAATGATCAATGTATTGAGAAATTAAACATTGATTAAATAAATATAGGAAAAACTTTGAAAGAAAATAATATAGGAAAAAAATAAACATCGATTAAATACCGAATTGATTTAAGTTTCATTTTAAATATTCTAAAATAATATCTCAAATATTTTTATTTATTATTAATTTTCTTGATACAAAAATTTAAAGAAATAAGAGGCCAAGCATAAAATGTGAAGTATTTTCAAGCAAAAACTTTAGAGTTTCTTTCTTTCTCAAAATTCTCTTTTTAAAATTTAAGACTCTACCTCTAGACTCATGAAAAATAGAAGAAATTCTTTTTTAAAAAGAAAGATAAACATGGAAAATCCTTTTTTTTTTATTTTTACAAAAGAAAAAATCATGGAAAATATTTATTTTATGAGAAGCATAATTAACATGAAGAAAGGGAAGAGGGGGGGGGGGAAGAGGCGAGAAGTCATTTCAGAAGGGCGAGGGTGCAAAGGGAAACACCGACAGCTGCCTGATTCTACATCAACGGTCCTGATTTAACCAGTATTGACCCATCGGGTGGCTCACGATTACTTGGCGGAACGCATACTTATCGACAACCAACGGTCCACATCCTTCCACGTGTCATATACGATTCCCGTTATTAGAACCCCCATCCAACGGACTAATCTTATTCCTTCCTCCTCATCTCTCTCTCTCTCTCTGGAATTATTCCGCCCGCCGGAATTCTATTGCCGCCGACCCTCGCATCTCTCTCTCTCTCTCTCTCTCTCTCTCTCTCTCTCAAAAGTCTCCTTTCTCGCTCTACTGCGGTTTCTGACTATCTATCGAATACTAAAGTCGTGAGTCTTCTGATTTTAATTTCTCTAAATTAAGTACTCAAATTTGACTCCCGCCCCTTCAGGACCTTAATTTTTCTCTCAAATTCGTCTTTTACAATTCCGAATTTCTGGAGTTCTCATCGCTGTAAAAGGCTAATTAGTTTTAAATACCGTCTCTTCGAATTCCGAATTCGAACTTCATCCATTCATTCAAATTCGGATTATTCTCTCGAGATCATCAATGGCCGATTCAGACAACGAATCCGGAGGAGGAAAAACGCACAACGCGTCAAACCACGAGCTCTCACCGCGAGAACAAGACCGATTTCTTCCGATAGCGAACGTGAGCCGAATCATGAAGAAAGCATTGCCGGCGAACGCGAAGATCTCGAAAGACGCGAAGGAGACAGTTCAAGAATGCGTGTCGGAGTTCATCAGTTTCATCACCGGAGAAGCCTCCGACAAGTGTCAGAGAGAAAAGCGGAAGACGATCAACGGCGACGATCTTCTCTGGGCTATGACGACGTTGGGGTTCGAAGACTACGTTGAACCTCTGAAAATCTATCTGCAGAGGTTTCGCGATTTGGAAGGAGAGAAGAACAGTAATGGCCCTTCTTCTTCTGTTTCCGTCAAGGATGGCAATGGCAGCGTTGCAAATTCAGGGAATTCCGCGGGTGGTTTTGTGGATGGTGGAGGGTTATATGGTGGATTGGGGTCTACCGTAATGATGATGGGTCATCCTCATCAGGGACACGTGTATGGTGGCGGTGGGTTTCATCAGATGGCTGCGGGTAAGGGTGGTGGGGTTGTTGGTCTTCCGGGTCATGGAGCTTCTGGAAGTGGGAGACTAAGATAGCTACCTTACCCATCCTCATCATGATCTTCATGATCCCAGCAATGGACGGTAGATGATGACGATGACGGTGCTATTCTTAGTGGGCAGTATAGTGTAGCGGGGCCCACATGTTTATAAACTTTTAATGGCGTTTTACTAGTACTGAAAATGAAATACAAGGGTGTATTAGGATCAGGGGTTTTTTTTTTTTTTTTTTTTTTTTAATAAATAAATAATTAGAAATACTATGTGGAAGAAAGGAGGAGATGGAAATGTTAAGAAGGTGAAAGTGGTGTGATTTTCAGAGGGTAGAGTTTTGGAAATGGAAATAGGATAGGAACTGATTTAGGTTTCTCTTGTTGATGGTAAAGCACATTTTGAGTGTGGGTTCATGTATCATGCTGATTGTTTTTCTTCAATCCTTCTAACCTTTTATGAATTACTTATGTTCATACTCTTTGGGTGTGAAATTATTATTATTATTATTATTATTATTATTATTATATATTTTGGGTGTGAAATTCTTACTTATGTTCAACAAGTGAAAAACTTGCATCCTTAAATGCTGGTTGCTTATGCTAATATTTTGGCTAAGTGATTTTTGGCAAGTTGAGCACACTTAGACTGACGACACCCATCTAAGTTGTTACTATTAATATTATTATTATTGGTTTAGTACGTTCTATTGCAAAATGGTTGTATCATTTATATGTCGAAAAATACCAAAATATTTGTTGATCATGCAGAGTGATGTATTTATTTATTTATTTATTTTTACATATACTGAGATTCGAATCTGAATCTATTATAAGGAGGAGGAGGAATGTGTCACTTGAGTTGAAACTCATTGACGTTATAGAGTGATGTATTATGTTATGGAATATATGAAATCTGAAGAACAATTTTATCTTTAGAAATTGTCTGATTAATGTGGTTTCATTTGTATAGAAATCTGTGTGGTTACCTTAACAAAAATCTTTTAGATCATCTCTTTGCCCTTCTTTGTTTGCAGGCACTAACCTGGACATGGGTGCCTATGCATGGTTTGCATGGGATTTTACTCCACGAGGATGGAACAAACTCAAATTAGGTAGCTTAACTCTAATCGCTATACATTTTGCTAGAGATGGTTGTTATATTTTGTGACGATCAAGGAAGATTTGGTGGTAGTAGAGCAGCAACTTAAAAATAAATAAATAAATAAAAGCAATCAACAGAAATATTGAGTCACGTGGAGTATCAACACCATTATTATGGACATTAGGAGGAATTTCGATTAACATTTTTTATGGGCATATCTTTAGGCAAAGCAATGCCCTAGTGGACGAATTAGCAAAGTCAATTCAAATAATTAAGTATGGTTTCAACCCACTTATCATAAAGTTCCATCTTTAAAATTAGTTTCTTCGAGCTAAAATAATTCACATGATGCATTTCAACACTGCAATGAAAATAGAGTGGACTTCTAGATTGATCGAAAAGGTTTTGCCTATCAAATTCTTTTAAATTAAGTGATCGAATATTCTACTCTCTTAATCAAAGATCTTGACTTTGAATACTGATAATGAAAAAAAATTATTTGAGAGAGTTAATCTCATAATAACCCCAAAGCGTTGAATCAGATTAATCGATACAATTTGGATACCGATCGATAAAAACAATAAAAAAACTTGCCTCCCTTTCAACCTTTCCTCTTTTAGTTTTTATTTATTTATTTATTTTCATCTTTCTCGATCTTTTTTTTTCTTACTCTACTCAAAGTTAAATACTTTTGGGAATTTTTATTTCCCTTTGGGGTTGTAAAAGTAATTACATACTCATTTCCTGCACATACTTGAAAGAAATATTTTTTCTTTACTTTCCATTTCTTGAAGGTAACATTACCTATATAAATTTTCAACATACTTTCCCTCAAAAACAAAAATATCTATAAAGATGGACAAGTGCCTTTTCATTTAGTGTCAATTGTTAGAAATGCATAACTGTAGGGGTGAAACTAAAAATATTTATTAAAGAGTGAAATAAAATATGCAAAGGAAAAGGGAAGGAGGGGGCAAGAGGTTATTATTTTTAGGGATTAAATACCATATTACAGGATTTTAACAACACTTTAAGTAACTTGTGGGTATTTGTTAGAATTAGGTTGTTATTTGTGAGATTTTTAACAATATTTATTGAAATATTATTAAATTTATACAAATTAATTTTTTCTTATCTTAAAATTTTAAAGATACCCTCTCGCATGGACGAAGCCAAAATAAAAACAATATATATATGTAAAAAAAAAGAAGAAAATTTTTTTAAATTGAACTAAGGGGAGGTGATTTTGGGAATACTTAGAATTGGAGAAAACCCTAAAAAATGAGAAAAAAAAAAAAAAAAAAAACCTCTTGTTGCATCATTAATTTTTAAAAACTTTTGTTATATGTTTTTAATATCATTTTAATATATTTTCTTATATTAATTATCTCTGTTATCTTATAATAGATGAAAATGCAACACAGTACACAGTTAAGATTTTATAAATCAGAAGGGAATTTAAAATTTTCTGAATATAATTATTAAAATTAAAATTTTATATATATATTTTTAAAAAAAAAAAACACATATCTCTTATCAATATTTATTTACAGCTGAAGTAGCATTACTCAAATAATATTGTTAGATTGAATTTGGAGGAGACGTTTCTCTGACTGCAAAGGAGAAATAGGTACTTGGCAATCATCAACCATAATTGTTGGACTGAAAACCTGAAGTACAATTATTGGAAAAGTTTCACAAAAATGTGACCCGCTAACCAACAAAAGAAATTGGTCGCAAATGCTGCTTTTCATATTTGATTTCAGACATATAAAACATTAAATTCTTTGCTCCAAGATGTAATGACCCATTGATTGCCCAAATTTAGAGAGCTTTGTATCCAATCTCAATTTAGGAAGTGTAACCTACCCACCCACCAAACAACCCCCTTCTACTTATTTGATTTTCACAATTTATGTACTTTTCTACAACTTTGCCTGTACCAAAAATCTTTGCCTCTCCTTTATAGGCCCATGTCCTTGTCATCTGTTAAGAGCTTTGTGGAGATTTAATCATTTTTTTTTATTCTTATCGACTCATATATATCGCGTCTTAAAAATATGACATGATATGTTGTGATTTGAAAACGTGACATATCATATGTCATGTTTTGAAAACGCGACATATTATATGTTGACCATGTATCATCTCCAATATCACACTCCAATGGCCACAGCAATCTCTCTAAAGTTTGATGATGAGTACCTTCGTTGAGCCCTCTCCGAGTCCAGCATCTCCATCCACTTGACCCTCGACGGTCGAGCTAACGCCCTCATTCCGCATCTAGAGGACTCTCCCCTCAGCCTCGCTTCTGCCCACGTCTGTCGGATGCCCTTCTTCGAGGCTCGACCTGATTTCTTCGAGCAACCACAAAGGCGTAGTGGCCTACCATTAGGAGCAGAATGACAGCTTCAGAAATGAGTATTCGTTGCTGGTAGGGGATTGCAAAAATCTCTATGAAAATCTCTATACTATTGTTTCCTGCATCCATCATTACCCTGCTGGTTGGTGCTCGAAAGTATATCGCGTCTTCAAATCATGGCATATCGTGTCGCATCTTCAAGACGTAATATATATGAATCAGTTTTGGAATTACTTCCTACATCGTATTGTTTAATTTTATTTTTTTTTTAAATAATTAGGTTAAATCCGTATCTATTAATTTCTATGTTTCCATTGGCTTTCTTAAAAGGTTACCTTCAGGTTTTGGAGTTGGGCCACGTGGGACTTGTCCCACAAGATTAATGCACTTCTTGATGGCTAACTCTTTAGGGTGCTGATAATAACTTGATTTGGTGTCTGTTTATTTATTTATCTGTCTAGTAAAAAGGCACAACGAAAAATTAGATTTATTATAACGTTTTAAATCTAGCTATAGAAGAACTTGATTTCTTAGTTTTTATATAAATAAAAAAATATATTATTTTTTTACGACTTATTTTATTTGTGAAATACGGAATAAGTAACTTATCAAATGAATAGTGATCATCAATAAATTTTTATGGGCCACATTGTCATAATAATGAATGATAGCAATGTCCTACTTATATCAAAAGTGACACTCCACATATTTAAGTTAGTTAGACTATATATATATATATATTGGTACAAAAAAATACAATCAATCGGAATCAAACTGAAAAAAATAGGATGAAAGTGGCAAATCTCGACCGCTTGAGCTACCAGGAAAAGCTCAACCGCTTGAGCTATCGTTGAGTGTATCAATACTACATGCAGTTGAATCCTTTAGTTGTGAGTCAAGTTAAATAATAAAATATACTTCTGATTTTAGAAAAGGGTCAAGATAAAAGTGGGCTTCAACCTTCAATCGTCCATCTAAACCGAATTTTTTCATTTTTCTTTTTGGTGGGTTTTTCCTTTTTGGGTGGGGGAGGGGAAGGGTTGTTTAGGCGAGGCAGCCTAGAAGTGGACAAGAAAAACACCTCAAAAAAATCAGCTAATAATGAAGAAAACATAGTCACGCAGAAGAATTTCAAATTAAGGTTGACGATGATGGATCTTAGTATTACTATTTGCTGACCTATTTATTCAGTTTGATAAGCTCAGCTCACATTTATAGAAGTTTTGGTGATGATAAGAAGCCACACTTGCCCATTCATGTGTTGAAATTTAGTTTCAAGAGAAGAATGGGAAAAAGAAAAAATTGGAAAAATACTATGTAGGCCCCAAATTTGGGCAAACAATGCTTAACTGTTGATTTTTCTTTGGCAGCTTTGTTGTGGGAGCACACATGCAAGGGATACATCAAGCCATCTTTGTTGATTTAAAAGAAAGCAAACAAAAGCCATTATGTTTGACAAAAGAAATGGGAAGCTAATAATGTTTGACAATGAAATAGGAAACCAACAATTCTATAGCACGGTAAGATAACGTTGTAGTCATTCAATTTGAATTTGTGTACTTCACAATAATATAAATAGTCATGGGAGATCATTGTTTTGAACATCCCAAAGTATAAAAATATTAAGAAAAAATTATAAAACTGAATGATTATTATTATTTTTTTATATTATAATGCAAGAATTTTCATTATTTCTCTTTTATAAATAGAGAGATTGTTATTATTTTCATTGCTTCTCCTCCTTCGTCACAAACTTTGATCCTTCGATCCCTCATGGATAGCTCAAGTGGTAGAATTTCTTCACTTTCATTTTTTTTTTAGATTCGATTTCGTTTGATTGTATCTCTTTGTATTAAAAAAAAAAAACGCCCGGCACTTTGAAAATTTTGGGCTTCCCTTACCACTTAACTTCTAGACTTGGTTGATCGTGGACTTGACTTAGGCTTGATGTTGGGTTGAATGTAAGCCTTAAACTTGAATTGGACCGAATGTAGTCTTGACTTGATTGAAAATGAGAATGGATTGAGCCTAAACTTGGTCTTAGGTATATATACCAAATATCACTATGTTCATGACCTTATATTAACTGGGAATTCATCCATCTTCTGCTCAGAATTAGCTCTTTCTCAAATCATGAAACTTATATAGCTTGAAACCATCTTTCCAGTGCTACTTGAATCAGATGAATCAGAGTTCTTCACCTCAAGATATGAATTTTCAAAATTGAGTGCTTAGGAAGAAAATTTTGAATTTTCTGCTCTATAACCTATTTTTGATTGTAATTTTCTTCCGTACGTGATCTGAATAAGTGTTGAATTGAAGAATTGTAGTTATGTCTTCAGACTTTCTAACACATAAAAATCATCAAAATCTGACAATTTTAACTCAAGTTATGAATTTCCAAACTTCCACAGTCGGCCACAATGATACGCTATCCAAAAAATGGTAAAAATCATCCATTGATGCATGTCCTTCTATATTCTGAATTCGAACTTGCCCTATTTTAAACCTGAAAGAATAACTAACCAGTCCCCAAGTGACAATCTAGTGACAACAACGTCTCTGTCTATCCAATATGCCAAAAAAACATGATGGGTCCATGAAATATAATCAAAATATAACATAAAAAAAGTAATCTAATTATTACACTTTCATAATACTCATTTTTTTTCATGAAAAGAATTGCATTTTTCTTGATAATTACTCCAACCTTGAATTTGTCCATTCAATTTTTTGGTGGGAAAGGGGCTTGGTAGGTGAATTATATCGTTCCATATGCTACGGGAGGAGCAATGTTTTTGATGAGATCTAAGATTTCCTTTTACGACAAAATAGTCATGGAGAGTAATTTTCTTATAATAATTACTAAATTGTCTAATTCATGTAAGAGTCTAACAAGAAAAATCCAAGGATGCAATGATAGTACGTGGAAACCCTTTTTAGGGTGGTAGGTAATGGATCGCTATCTAGGGGTCCATTAATGGTGTCTTCCTTTTTTTTTTCCCAGCCCCCGGTCCCAACCTTGGTCATCGCTCGATATTTAAAATTTAGTTTCGATTAATTTAGATCGATCTGTTATCGGGTCTTTTAAAAGAGGAGGTCTCCCAATATTAACTTTTACATTCTTATGACAGTTCAAATCCTCAATTATAATTAAGTAACTGAAATCTCCTTCCAATTAATCGTGTCTGTAAATTTGGAAGACATCCACCTCTGAATTGAAAGTCTTGGCCCCGCATTGTTGTGCTTGTGTTGTGTCGGGCCCTCAATCATGCTCCCCTTAACTGATGTCTGGTAAAATTGTTCGGATCCATACTCTTTCATTCTTCAATTTAACGCCCTGTCCTTGAAGGTACTATTGCTATATCCATGCTGCCATTTCATTCTCCACCCAAAAATTATAGGATTTCTCTTCTTTGTTTCTTTTCCTTTTCTTGGTTTTGGGCAAAGGTGTTGAGTAATGCGTGGGTAAAATATCGTTCCTACAATGATCAGTTAAATTTATTTTACTAATCAATTTGAATTATCTTAGGGCCGAGCCTTGCTAGGTTTATGCTGCTGGCATAGTTTTCTTGGGCACTTTCGTGTCCTTTCTGTCTGCTACATTTCGGTTTCTTTTTCCTTCTCCTCTTCCTCCTCCTTCCCATAAAAAAAAAAAGAAATTCCTACCTTACCATTTTGGCCACTGCCAAATTTGTGTGAAGGAATCATCGAAAAGTCAAGTAATGCATAAGTACAATAATGCATAAGTCAAGTAATCATCATTGTTTAGTCAATTAAACATTAATCCTCTTTAATTAAGTTTTTAAATATAAATTTTATATATAAATAAAATAGATATCGAGTTTTAATTCAACTCAATTAATATCAGATTTAATTGAATTCAACGTAATTATCAAATATCAATAATTTATATATATATATCTTGAAAACGGTTAAGAGAATCATTCAAATAATTTAAAATTAGTTAAAAAAAGAAAATTACCCTTTTTGGTTTGGTTCCTAAGAAGGTGTGGTAGCGCCTCACTCTCTGTTCACTTCCTGAGAGTGCACCGCTGCAACAAGCCAGACACCGTGACACCTCGACGGGAAACTCCACGAAGACTTTCCAATTTCTTGCAATTTTAATACTACTTCTAATAATTATAATATGAAAAAAGTATTCTTAAATCCAATAGTTTTACATTCTGATATAGTAATTTTAAAACGGTTACTTTGTCTCATGAGTCAGCGGTTTCTGCCACTGACTTCCTATTGCCATTTTACCCGTCATTTATTTACTCCATTAAATTTCCATTAATTGAGACACGGGCAAGTCACATTCGCTACTCTCTCCCTTTTGCAATTAAAGTTTGAAACAAATGTTATTTCCAAATCCCGGTGAGTAGAGACATTTCCGGTGATCGAATATTCCGATTAACTATTTTAGGTCATGAATGTACTTGATCTCACGTGCAAAATGACAAAAGTGATGAAAAATCGAGTTGCTACAAGTCATGAAACCTCTACTGTTCACAAGTATGCAAATCCTGCGTGGATGGAAATGATTGTGATCTCAAAAAGATCGATACTCATTTGAGTCCGAAATCAGACAGCAAAGGCTTGCTTTAATCAGAAAAATCAAGGTATAAAGCTTGTATATTATACTTACAGAAAAGAATTCCACTGAAGAACAGAATGCATGTTAGTGCTTGGGCCAAAATCAAAATAGGTATCAAGTGCCTAAAAGAAGAAAAAGTTGCACTCTTCAGCCATATCATTGGACCGTGAAAATCTATCTTACTTCTTCCAACTTAGAACCACACAAGGTACGGTAATTTCGTCCCCTAGAGGTTTCATGACAAAAGATGATTTGAAATTGTAGAGTTCCACGTAATTCCCTAACGGCTATATTTCGCCCAATAGCCGCTAAGCCGACAGAGCATCCTCCCCCAATCCCCAACGGTCAAATTGCATCCCAAAACTCCACGAAACCCAACGTTTGGGATTCCGAAATCCTCGACTCTATATAATCTCTCTCTCACTCTTCACATTAACATTCCACACACACAACGCAACAAATCCTATTTCCACAAATCCGTTCGATTACCAGAATTCCAAATCAGTAGGAGATGAATTCCCACATTGCAACATTCTTCCTTGTGGTGTTATTACTTTGTGTTGCAGAATCTAGTAATGCGCAGTCCACCAATGCCCCTGCACCAGCGCCCACCAGATCAACACCCGCTCCCCCTTCTCCGGCTACCACTCCGGTTTCTTCCCCGGCCAGTCCTCCCGCTTCCACCCCTTCAATTTCTCCTGCGACCACTCCAGTTTCTTCCCCGGCCACTCCTCCGGCTACAACCCCTTCAAACTCTCCTGCATTGTCTCCGTCGCCATCTTCGGCGAAAAATTCTTCCACAACCCCGCAAACATCACCGACGCCGAGCATTGCCCCACCAACATCTTCTCCCCCAACTCAATCTCCGGCGACTACACCGGCAACTTCTCCGGCAGTCAGCCCGACCCCAAGCGGGTCTCCACCGGCATTGTCGCCAACAACTTCATCTGCATCTCCGGCGAGTTCTCCGGCAACATCGCCGTCCCCGGCTACTTCTCCAATGACTTCTCCACCGGCAGCAACGGTGGCGCCAACACCATCACCAGAGAGTTCTGCTAGCATTCCGTCGAGTTCTGCTACTCCCGCAGAGGCACCAGAGATTTTTCCATCGGGGGGGAGCCCACCGGGTCCAACTCCGGTGAGTGAGTCGCCGGAGTCCGCAGAGCCTCCGGTCAGTGATGAGTCGGATGCTTCAATGACAATGTACGAGGTTCGAGTGGTTTTGAGTGGGTTGGGTGCTGTATTGGCCTTTTTATCTATTTGAAAATTCTGGGTTTCATTTTATAGTTATAACTATTTTTCTTTTTTCTTTTTTTGAATGTGACAAGGCATTATATATATATATATATATAATTTCGATTCTTTATAAATACATGGTATTTAGTATCATTAATTTAGTTTTATTTTTTTCTCATATTGTGTGTAATTTTGAGTAAGATGTAGCGATTGAGATGTTCTTTGTCGTTACTATCAAATATTACCTAATTTGTTGGCACGATGGGAAAGTCTCTGATCTCCCAATTAAACGTTCAGATTTAAATCTTTTTAAGTATAAAAAAAAATCATTAAGAGATATAACCATATTAATCGAGATATAACCTTAAATATCAGGTGATGATCAAGGTTAAAAGAAAAAATTTACCATGAAACATTCTGTCCATTATGATACTCCATCTTGTTCCATTTTCAAGTGTCTTTAATCTTCACGACTGCTATCTCACGTTCTAATGTTGCACGCGCAAGTTTGTGTAAAATCAATACATTTGATAATTTGCTTGTATCCGGGAAGTACAGACACACCAAGCATATTTAATTATTGAGTGGCGTGTCTTGAAAAAAAAACATTAAATGTTAATTTAGATTTAAATTTATAAAATTAAAATAATAAAATTTATAAAAAAAATTATAAATATTTATAAAAATTTGATTTATACTGCACTATAAAAAAACATACTTTTAGCGACAAATTTTACGATAAACAAAAATTTATCGTCAATTAGCAACAAATTTTTCAACAAAAAATTATTCGTCACAAAATTTACAACGAATCCATATTTCGTCGCCAAATTTGCAACGAACCTTGAGTTCGTCGTAAAATTTTGCTACGAATCAAGTGTTCGTCGCAAAATTTGTGACGAATCTTGGAGTTCGTCGTAAAATTTGCAATGAACCTTTGAGTTCGTCGTAAAATTTTGAAACGAACCAAGAGTCCGTCGTAAAATTTGCAACGAACCAAGAGTTCGTCGCAAAATTTGTAACGAATCAAGTGTTCATCGTAAAATTTACAACGAATCTAGAGTTTGTTGCAAAATTTGTTGTAAAAATTCTATACTTAGAAAATTTGTTGCTTCCGGTCCATTTGTTTTGTTTCATTTGAAAATAGGATTTCGCTCCACTCGGTAGAGGTAAGATCTCTCTCTCTCCTCTCCTCTCCTCTCTCTCTCTCTTCTCTCTCTCATCTCCTCTCTCTTTTTCTCTCTCTCTCTCTCCCCCCTCAATAGGCTGAAATGCAGATCCGGCGGTAGAGCTATCGGATCTGGTTGATGCGAAGGCGGTGGCCCTCGCGGGCCCGCGCCTGCAGCGCCTTCGTGCAGCCGCGAGGGCCGCGCTTGTACCGACCTGGCACGGCCGCGAGGGCCGCCCCTGCAGTGCTCTCGTGCGACCACGAGGGCCGCACCTGCAGCGACCTGGCATGGCCACCGCCGGAGGGAGGGGGAGCCCCTCCCCTCCCTGTTTTTTTTTTTAATTTGTTTTTTCTTTTTCTTGGTTTTATTTAATATTATTTTTTATTTGTTTTAGTGCGGCATGTTCAAAAGTGGGGATAAATCTGCATAAAGGATTATCGATGCTATAAGGTACATTCGCTATTTCATATGTTGTTGTATAAAATTTATACAAAAATATTGATTTTTTATATTGTTTTATAGAATGGAGTAAAAATCGAATCAACTTCAAAGTTTGCTCATCTGAAATGAAATGAAAAGTTGGGTATGATTCTTTTGAGTTATTTTTTTTTCTTTATGTAATGTTCTATCTCATATCATATATTCTCTTATTTATATCATAATTTTTTAATTCAATATTTTAATTTTAGGTTTCTTATAATTAAAAATAAACACTGATTTTAATAAGAAATGAGTCAAACAAAATTAAATTTAAAATTAATTTTATAATTTTAATATAACTAATTGTTTTTTTATTTATTGCAGCGACAGTTCACTTGGGACGAGACGGAGGAGTTTGAAATAAGAAAAATTTTTAACAAGAAATGTGGTCATCACATTCGATGTTGATGGTGGTGGTGGTGGTGTTTTTTGAATGTGATTTTTGTATTTGAATATGTGACTTTGTATTGTGTTTGTTGACATTATCTATACTTACCTTGTTGGTTGGGTCTTCAACAAAAAATAAAAAATTCTTGCTTCTATGACCAATAAGTTTTGTTTCTATGACCGGTTCTATGACTGGTTTTATGACTTTTTTTTTTAATAAAAGCTATCTATTGAATAAAAAATCTGCACACTAAATAAATTGTTTAGAACAACACGAGAAATTTTGTTATCATCAAAACTAAAGAGACAATAATTTTCTTAACATTTACGAATCGAAAGTAAGATATTTAAAGAATTATATAAAAAACTAGAAAATTAAAGATGGAAAAAAAATTATAGAATTGTCAAATTAAGAGAGATGAATGAAAAAAAAAACTAAATGACATTAAATGTATTAAAAGTAATACCAATAGTATTCTTGTAAAAAATGAGAATATAAAAAACTATTTGAGGGATTATTTTGATAATCTTTTCAACGTTGAGAATACAAGAGATATCGGTAATATTATGATACCTGTAGAAGAGATCAATAGAAATTTTAAATGCAAGATTCATTTTTGTGAAGTAAATGAGGTCTTATGGAAAATAAAAAATAATAAAATCATAAGAACTGATGGTATCCCTATTGAGGTGTGGAAGTATTTGAATGAAGTAAGGATAGAAATATTAACGTATCTTTTTAATAAAATTTGACAAATCAAAAAAATGCTCCAACCATAGAGGGAGACTGGGAGAGTATATTTATACCACTATATAAGAATAAAAAAGATATATAAGATTATTCCAATTACAGAGGAATTAAACTCATAAATCATATTATAAAATTGTGAGAGAAAATGATGGAGCATATATTGAAATTAGAGGTAAGTGTGTCTTAAAATTAATTTGGATTTATGTCAAAATGATCTACCATTGAAGCCATTCACTTACAAAGACATTTGATGAAGATATTTAAAACGTAAAAGGGAGACTTGTATATAGTATTCATTAACTTAGAAAAGGCATATGATAGGGTACCTAGAGACATATTATGATAGGCGTTGATGAAAAATGAAATTTTCTTGAGATATATTAACCTTATCAAAAATATGTACGTGAAAATTGTTACCGATGTAAAAATTTGTATGGATTTAAGTGATAACTTTCCAATTAACATTGTATTTCACCAATATTCGGTATTAAGTCTTATTCTTTTTACAATAATGATGGATGAAATCATAAAAAAAATTCAAAATGAAATATTGTATATTTTTTGTAGATGATATAGTATTAGTCGATAAAATTAGAGAGAGTATTAGTGTTAAATTAAAATTATGTAGGAACACACTAAAATTTAGAGGATTTAGATTTAGTCGATCAAAAACTGAATATATGAGATATACGTTTAGGAGCAGCCATCAAAATAATAATAAAAACTATTAAGTTCGAAGATCAGGATATACCAAAAATTGAACGTTTTAGATATTTTGGGTACATCATTCAAAATGATAGCAACATAGATGAAAATGCGAATCATAGGATTCAAACGAGTTGGAAAAAATGTAAAAGCGCATCTGGATTTTTTTGTAGTCGCATGATACTATTGCAGTTGAAGGGAAAATTTTATAGAATCACGATAAGATCGGCATTATTGTGTGGCACCGAATAATAAACTATTAATAAAATGATTATAACTGAAATAAAAATATTTAGATAAATGTGTGATAAGATTAGAAAATATAGAATTAGAAATGAAGAGATGTGTATTAAATTGAGAGTAAGTTTAATTGTAGATAAAATGTGAGAGTATCGTTTAAAATGGTTTGAATATGTGTAACAAAGATCTAAAAGCATATCAGTTAGGAGATGCAAGATTTTAAATGTAGAAGGTTTAGTAAGCGTCGGGATAAACCGTTAAAAATTTGAATGCAAATTATCCGTAAAAAAAAAAAGAATCAAGAGTTTAGTTAAGGAGATGATTTTAGATAGGAATAAATGGTTTAAGAGAATTTGAAATAGTTAAATCATCTGATTTATTATTTTAAGTTTTTAGAAATAGTTTTTTTTTCATTATTTTTACTTTTATTTTTATTTTTTAGTGTTATTTTTTTAATTTTTTATTTTCAAATTTTAATTTTATGTTTTTTTCTTTATTTTATATTTATTTTTTAAACAATCGATTAAAAAATTTAATATTAAGATTTAGATTATTATTGTTGTTGTTGCAACAATGACTTACAATGTCCCTTGGGTTTCAAATTAAAGATGAATGGGATCTCAATATTGATATTGTGTTTGAAATTTGATGTTTATTTTAGAAATATTTCAATGGTAAAATATTTTTATTCAAATATATATATATTTTTTAAATATTATGTTTGAACTTTTTCTATCTACGTAATTTTAATAATTTTCATGATCATTGTATAATAATAATAATAAATATTGTCTTTGAAATTTGGTAGGTGTATCGTTACAAAAAGAGAGTGCGTATTTGAGACAAATAGAGAGAGAGTGCAGCGACTAAGGGCGAGGGCGATGATGACGGACATTATAAGAACAAAAGCAACTATCCCTAACTAGCTTAGACGGCGAGAGTGGCAGGGATGGGACTCATGATAGCTGGAGACGATCGTTGTGGTTGATAGCAAAGTCAAGGGTTGCGAACCATGGTTAGATGTAGGGGAGACAGAGAGAGAGAGAGAGAGATTGAGAAGGGAAATGACAAGATGTTACGAATATGAAGGTGTGATGCCATGGTTCAAATTGAATCTTTGAAATGGATGGTCGAGATTGAGCAAAATTCCAAGCACCAGGTTTACTTGGATTTTCAAGTAATTAAAATGAACAAAGTTTCATTGATATCATTTTTATCCCTTAAAAATCTCAAATTCTAGTCTTTTATAAGAAATCTTGATTTAAAAAATTAAAAAAGAAAAAAAAACTAAACCTTTAGAACATGGGCGAATGGCCTTATACAATAGCTAGCACCTAAACAAGCAGCCAAAAAAAAATGTTATTTTTTAATTTAAACATATAATCATTTTTTAACATGTCATTTTTTTAAAGAAAAAAGTGGTAATATACATATATTTAGATAAATACGATTTTCTTAATTTCTTAACAAAATAATTTTTTTTTTCTAATTAACAGAATAATCTAGAGAAAAATGGTCACCGAATGCGGCGTTAGCTTGGATGTGATTTGAAAAAATCCCGTTATATTTATGGGAGTTTGGTAAACAAAGAACAAAAAAACTATATCAACTGCGATTTTTTATGAGAGAATCCAAACAACTCTAGCAAAATATATTTATCCATATTAGATGAGATATGATTTGTGTTGGGATGAGGTTAATGTTACCTCCCAATTATTGACATTCAATGAATTTTATTTTTTGATTCCCGGATTATGTATTATTCAATTTTTTTATTTTTATCGATCGGTATTTAGATTTTATCTAATTAATCGAGCATTGTGTGGCTCATTGAGGGATTGACTTTTCTAAATTTTTTTTTCTATTCGGAGGACTTAAACTCGAGACTTCTGATTAAAGGAATAGAGCGTCTGATCACTCAATAAAAAAAATTTGATGGATTATATACTATTCATATCTATTATTATCAGATGTCAAATTAAGCAAATTATTAAAAAATAATAATAATAATATGAAAAAAAAAAACAGTAATAAGAGAAGAAATACAAAAGTAGAGTATTACATAAGCAGAAAAGATTAAGATTTTTTGACACGCGCGCGCAAACACGTAAGGATGTTTTACTTGACTTGGATAACAAGAAAGACTGCAAGGCTACCCAACAAATACGTCACTGTAAAAACATTAGGCATATGCTCTCACAATCCTTGCGGTTTTTGGAGTTTGCGTAGGTTCTTACAGAAGTGAGAATCGAAATTCTCACCATTAGCCATTGAACCATTCCTCTGACTCCGATGGTATATAGGGTTGTTTTCGGTTTGGTTCGTAAAATTTTTGATTAATTTGATTTGATTAATTCGGTTTAATATTTTTTAATTTTAAATTAAAAATCAAACATAATTCGTTTAAATTTGAAATTTAGTTTTCGATTTGAATCGAATAAACCAAATAAATCGATTTTAATTTTTGAGATCTAAATTTTTACATAAATCTAATTTAATCAAATTCAAATTGATAAAATAATAAATTTTTTAACTACTATTTTATTGTTTGCTTAAAAAAGAAAAATTATCAATCAAAGTTTGAATAAAAGGAAAAGAAAATAAATAAAAAATAATCAAAATAAATAAAAAATGAGATAATTAAAAACCTTAATTCGGTTTTCGGTTCGAATTCGTATTAAAAATCTCAATTCGAAACTCGAATCGAAAACCAAATTAAGAATTCGGTTCTAACCAAAAATCAATTCAAATCAAAAAATCGAATTTAAATTTAATTCAATTTGATCGAATATTCGATTATCACCAAATATAGCACACCCTAGTGGTATCTTATGCTATTTTCTCTTTTAATAATCTAAAATTAACTAAAAAGAGCAAGAATTAAATTAGTATCCGCAAGACTAAAGAACGAACAAAAGCAAAAATGTAATGTTGATCCATACCCTCTCCTCTCTCTTGAAAATCCACTAAACCCGAATCTTTCATTGATTACCCAATGTAGTACAATCAAGAGTTGAACAGTTGAACCGATCAAAACACACACACACACTCTCTCTCTCTCTCTCTCTCTCCCTCTCTCAAGAATCAACAGTCAAGAATCAAGAATCAAGAATCAAGAATCAAGAATTCAAAGATGCTAAATTGAAAGCTTGATTATCGATATGTAATTATGCTTAAAATATTGTAGCAATGATTATCGATGATTATATGTAATTCCTGGGAAACTATATGTAATTCCTCCAAAAGAATGATTATTGATGATATATGTCACTGTTTACAATGTACCATTTCAATTCTTTTTCTTGGTCAGAAAAAAAAAAAAATCATGTTAATGAGCAGAAAAGTGTAATGTATAAGATCATTGGCGAGACATCACATAATTACAGTGACACTAAGGCCCAAAGCTAACTATTCTTGGGCTTGGGCCCAGTAGGCCTAGTGAGATTATCTGCTTCTTTTTTTAAAAAAAAAATCACATTTTAAATCCGTTTTAAATCGGATTGAACCCTTAAATCGATGTATTAGTGTTCATTTGCTTCATCATAATATAAGATTAAATAGAAAGATATAATATATAATATTATTTATATGTATATATGTATGCATGTATGTATATATGTATGGTGCTAATTAGATAAGTACACCTAGCAAATTCTATATAAATTTTAAATTTTTTTTAATGTAAATATTCTCTAATCACTACAGCCCCATCCCAAAAGTATATGTTTGTATCTTAGATTTAAGGAATTAATACACAAATTATAATTCAAAAAATTAGTTTAAGGAGTTAAGTTCATTAACCAATAAGTGATATATAGATTAAAATTTTAGTTCATATAAAATATGAACCCAATTTGAATTAGAAGGTATTTGATTCATTTGATTTATGATATGTATATATATGTATGTGTGTGTATGTATGATGATTCAATATTTAATATGTATCAAAATTAATTAAATCCAATTTAAAATCCACTGTAACACATTCAAAGGAGGGGGAAAAACGCAAAGAAATTTCTTTTTGATAGATTTGCTCTCTAAATATATATATATATATATACACACAAAAATTATAATATTCTAAATCTACCCTTTTCTTTTTTATTTTTATTTTAAAATTTTGATAATTTTGATCAATTTACTGATATTAATTAACTACTTGTGCTTGCTTTTTAGTGTTAAATTGTTATTTTTGTTCTAGTTTATATTATCTTTGTATAATTGTTTATTTATTAATTTTTAAATTTAAATATTTGATTTTAACAATTTCAATTAGACTGTTGATAGACTCATGAGTCAGGTTGACACTCGCAAACTCTGCTCAGCTGAGTTTGAGAAAAAATTTAGTTTACTGAAATATAAGTTGAATAATGGTTAAATAAATTTGATTGAGATGAGTCCAAACTAACTTTAATTCAACTCAAGGGGCGTTTGGTATAATCTTACGAATCAGAATCAAAATCGAAATCATATTCTCTGAATTCAGAATAGATAGAATCATTTCAATTCATCTATTTGGTTTAGTACATTGGAATATATATCATTACCATATCTGGCATTTGGTTGACTATCTTTTTAAAATAAGAATTAACAATTTTTAAATTTTTTCTTACTCCAATATATAATAAAAACTATAAATAACTTAAAATAAACTGTTTGAAAATATTATATAAAATTAATTTCATTTAAAAAAATAGATATTATATGAATTCATCAAGTAAACTTTATATCATTTTCAAAAATAATAAAAAAAGAAAGTAACTTAGTAATAAAATTTTATATTTTTTTATTTATTTAATTTATATATATATATATATGAGTAATTGGTAATTTTATAATGAAATAAATAAATATTATATGAATTTATTAAGTAAACTTTATATCCTTTTCAAAAAAAAAAAAGTAACTTAATAACGAAAATTTTATATTTTTTTCACTTATTTTATGTTATAACTTAATTAAATATTATAACTTACCAACTTAATAAATATTATATAAAATTTTATATTTTATATATATGAGTAATGGGTAATTTTATTTTTTTAAAAAAAAATTTTATAAGTAATGGGTAATTTTATAATGAGAAAGATAAATATTATATGAGTTTATCAAGTAAACTTTATATTCTTTTCAAAAATAAAAAAGAAAGTAATTTAATAATGATAATTTTATATTTTTTTAATTGTTTAGTTTTATATATATATATATGAGTAATGGGTAATTTTATTAAAAAAAATGTATGAATAATGAGTAATGAGTAATTTTATAATAAAAAAAATAAATATTAAATGAATTAATCAAAATAACTTTATATTTTTTTCAAAAATAAAAAAAAAAGTAATTTAATATTTTTTTCACTTGTTTAGTTATATATATATATATATATATATATGTATGTATGTATGTATATGAGTAATTAGTAATTTTATAAAAAAAAAATGTATGAGTAATGGGTAATGAATAATTTTATAATGAAAAAAATAAATATTATATGAGTTCATCAAGTAAATTTTAAATTTTTTTCAAAAATTAAAAAAAAAAAGAAATAACTTAATAATGAAAATTTTATATTTTTTTTCATTTGTTTAGTTTTATATATATATATATATATATATATATATATATATATATATATATATGAGTAATGGATAATTTTATTAAAAAAGAAAATAATTTAATAATGAAAAGTTTATAAAAAAAAAGAAAGTGTTAGAGTGGAGAGTAATGAGTAATTTTGAATAAGTGTAAGAGTAAATGGTTATTTGAAAATTAAGCTTAGCTTTCTAATAAAACCTACCCATTTATTTGGGTTTTGTGAATTTTTAAATTTTTTGATATGAATGCAAAATGTTTATTCATATAGTATTAATCTAAATATTATCTTTCAGTTCTATTTCCATTCCTTATTCATATATTCTTTTACCAATAACCCTGTCAATTCGAGTCATTTTCATTTCTATTTAGCATGATGAAATTCTGGATCTAATGATAAACCTACAGGGGGCAGAATGGTTTGGGCTTTACATGGAATTTTGGTATCAATCATGGACAAGAGATGTTGATAAAATTAGCAACTACTTTTTTTATTTTTAGTGTCATAGAGCATTTTTTTATCGATTAGTATCCAGAATCATATTTTAATTAATCCGATCTGAATCGTATTTAGTCTCTTTTTAGGGAAGGAGAATTCTCTTAACATAATTCATATTATTATTAAGATTTGAATTCGAGTTTTAATTAATAAATCTAATATTTTTTCAATTAAATCAATTTTTCTTCAATAAAATTAGATACTACTTAACAGGCAAATAAATAAATAACTAATGCTTGAAAAGAAACTGCACGCATGCATGCATGAAGTAAGTTGATGAAATTAGGTGGATGATTCAAGAGTCTACTAAGCCGTTTGTTGATGTACCTCTTCATATTGCTAGTTGGAACGCATGGGATGGGAGAGATTGCCCCATTTGCACACAGACTGCTTGCAAAATGGGGCTAATAAATACCTGGATTCTTGGTCCACCAAGAGTAGCTAATGCGTCCTCAAGCACTTGGACCAAGTCACTTGGTGAAGTAAAATATTTATCACAATTAATTATTTTAATAATTTGAAATTCTTATTTTGAAGTAAACGAAAAAAGTTTGAATCACTTGACATTCGATTATTTTGGGTTTTTTTTTTTATATAAGGAAATACAACCAAATGAAATCAAATTAAAAAAAAAAAAGATAAAAATAAAAATGTTCTATCACTTAAACTGCAAGGACCGATTAATTTGGAGTTGTCAAAGCGACAAGACATCAACATTAACTCAAGATGATACTTGCAGAACTTTCAAAATGTTTTAACCAGTTTGACATTTTGTTGAAATCATAATGAATATTGAAGTTGTTTATAAAATAATTATTATTCACTCTAAATATTTTACAAAATTAGCAATAATGATTAGCATTAACTATTTTCTGAAGAAAAAGAAAGAGAGTAATGTAGTTAAATTAATACGTGAATGGTAGTTTTATAAACATATTTTAACAAATTCATAAAATCAAATTCAAAGTTAAATTATTATATCTAAACTGTTTCATAAATATTAATATTTATTTCTTTTGATGTAAAATTTATTTAAACTATGTATTATTATAGGGAAAGAAGTTCTCTATGGGATAACCCGGTGATAATAGTCTCCCTCCGCGACTTGGTGATCGATAATCCCCCGGTGATAATAGTCTCCCTCCGCGACTTGGTGATCGATCCGATTCCTATCGTAAAAAAAAAAGAGGGGGGAAAAGAAAAGTTTTATAGGATTCCATTAAAGCCCAAGGTGGCATGTGAACAACGGGCCAGACATAAAAGTCCGCAACAAATGAGTAGCCCCTAGCAAGCCCAGCCCAGCCCAGCCCGTCTAACAATGATTTGGAAATAGAGATTTGTGAAATAAAAGCCATCCCATCTAAATAATGAACTTACAAAATAAAAATAAAAATAAATTGAAATTAGGTTAAACCTGGGAATTGACAGTTTGTTGATAAAATCTTCCATCTGGAATCGAAAGGGATAATACGGAAAACTTGGTTGGACTGTTCATCCATCCTTCTCTCTTCCCCCCCCCCTTCTGAGAGAGCCATTCATTTTCTCAATTTCCTCCCACACACAAAAATGTCCATCTCCCTTCTTCTTTGCCCGGCAACTTCTCTCTCCTCACAGAAACAACCTATCTTCTCTTCTTCACTGTTCTCTCTCAAAACCTCTTCCTTTCCCGCTCTTACCAACCACAGACAAAGCCCCAGGAACCAAAACACCAATAGAAGAAGACCCATCACCATTACAGTCCAGTCCAAAGGCCGCAATTCAGCAGATGCACCAGACCGCTTAATCTCAGCCATCTGTTACTTCTACCCATTCTTTGATGGCATTCAATATGGCAAATACGTTTTGACCCAATTCACTCCCATTCAAGTCCTCATAGAGCCACTAGTCCCGGCCATTAAAGTCTTCAAAAGCTTTCCCCTTAATGGGCTTTTGGTGTTTTTGACTCTCTACTTTGTTGTTGTTAGAAACCCCAATTTCAGTAGGTATGTGAGGTTCAACACTATGCAGGCTATTGTGCTTGATGTGCTGCTGATTTTTCCTGACCTTTTGGAGAGAAGTTTCAATCCAAGAGATGGGGTTGGGTTGGATTTGATGATGAGTTTGGATAGCACGGTGTTTTTGTTCCTTTTGGTTTGCTTGATTTATGGTTCATCTTCTTGCTTGCTTGGTCAAGTCCCTAGATTGCCTATTGTTGCTGAAGCAGCAGAGAGGCAAGTTCCTTAAACCCATATCTTTTAGGTCAACTCTGTTGCTTAATTGTAGACATTTTGCTCGGAATTTATAGAATTTTGATTATTGATAATTTAATTTGTGAAAATGATGTTATAGAATATGCTTTTGTTTTCTGTTTCTTGGTATGCGGTACTTTAATTGGTTAAATTAGTTCTTTGTTATCTGTTTTTTTCTTGATTCTGATCAGAGGTTTGAGTTCAAATTATTGTTTTCTTTGTCCTATGTTTGTGGACTTGAGCCATTCTCCTTGGAGTTTTGAGTGTTATTTTACCCTTGTGATGTTGAAGAAAATGGAGAAAGACACTCCTCCCCCTTCATACCTTGTCTGCTAAATGATGTTGGTTGGCATATAATCAACCTTCTTAACTCCTCGTACGAATCAAGCTATAGGGAGAAAATGAAGAAGAAATCTTGTGAACTTGTTGAATCAGGACACTACTCTTTGATCTCAAACTCAAAATAGTTTGCGCCAATGAGATGAGGAGAATAATTGAACTGCCTATGTGGGAGCTACAAAAGAACAAAAACAGAAAAAGAAAGGGGAGTGTTAAGGTGTGGATAAATACTTTTCCTTCTCTCTCTCTCTCTCTCTCTCTCTCTCACTCTTTTTAATAATATTTGGTGACTATACAAATGCGGTTCTCCATCCTTTCATGAGACACAAGCTTAAACATTGAGACCATTAACTTTTTGATCATAACTACATTTGTGTAGAACAAGTTGCTTTTAGGTAAACCAGGAGGGCGCCATTGTGTTACATACTTAAAATGGGTTTTTTTTTTGGTGCATAATTCCCAACATGTTCAAGATTGTCTGTTATCTTAGAATTGCGCTACAAAGGACTACGGGCTCCCCCATCAGCAAATGGTTAGGAAATTCACTCTTCCTATCATTTTGATTTAACAGCCTTACGTTTTATTATTAGGCTGGCTGTGCTGCTTGTCTTTAGTGGGCCCCTTTGACTTTATGCTTAGTTGAAGAATTCTTGCTAGTTGCTACAAAGTTATGAGGCTATCTTGCTTGTAGTTACAAATCCAAAATGGGAAAACAGGCTCTTATAAGATAAAGACACGGTGGATAGACATTTCTTACTTCCCTGATGACGTTGTTTATTCAATGTAACAGTGCTGTACCAACTAGATATTCTACTTCTATGGTTAAGGAACTTGCGTTAAATCTTTGAACGCTGCTTAAACAATTATGGAGTCAACAGAATGTAAAAATGCCAAGAAGAGACATGCCACATGATAACCTTTCTTTTTGAGGATTAGGCTACGTTTGTTGGAATGAAAAGGCAAAGGATGGCAAGATAGGAAGGAAGATCACGCATCTTTTGTTTGGTAAGAAGGAAAGGTGGAAGGAATCCTTCCTACTTTTACTTTTTCTTTCTGGGAACAATTCTCTTTACTTTCTTCTCTTCATCCAACCAATGGGTGAGAGATACCTGTTCCTCTCTTTCCTTTCCATCTTCCTCCCCTTTGCCTTCCTTCCAACTTTCTTTTCCTCTTACCAAACTCAGCCTTAATATTTAGGTATATGGCAGATGAGAACTGAAGTTTTCGAATCTGTGTGACTGAACTTTTCATCCAATCATGGGACAAAGTTCAAAATGCTTCTTCCTGGTTTTGTAAGTCCACAATCATGTGACAAACTGTGCACCTTTTTTTTGGGTTGGGGAGAATTTACCACAAAGGTGTTACAGGTCCATTTGGTACATGGGAAGAAAAATGGTCATGAACAACATGGCCGTTCCTGCATAGTAACAACGCTATGGTCCTTTGCTTCCATTGCCACAATCCCATTGGCGTATTTGTTATCATTTAAATTTAATGCTCAGAGAAGACTTAATCTAGCGTAGATCTTGCTGATTACTTTTCATAGGCTTCTAAGCATCTTAACAGGTCAAATGCTGTCTTGCATATCTGAGTCTAAATTTGAATTTGTATGATGGGACACTGGATATTTCCGCAATTAACAAACTCTGCACAATCAAAAATGACTATGATTGGTAGGCTGGTGTTTTGGATTTTCGCATGTTTCTAGGGGTGAATGAGATCTGTGTGTCCAATGATAGCTTGTTTTCAGAATGCCACAGATGCTAAAATAGATAAAACCTCACTTCAAACAAATATGAACCCTTGTTTTTTTTCCTTCCATTGCAAAGTTGGTTTTTATATTTTGGGGTTCATGAATCTTGTTGAAGCAGAGTGTCCTGGTCTCTATCTTTATGTGCACATAACTAATAGGCTTTGAACCAAGTCTACATGATTGCTATGGATTCCGTTATAATTAATTCAAGGAGATTGTTTGGTCTTGAAAGGCACAAGATTGTCTGGAGACTGCTGAAGATATTTCATTTAGTGCAGGAGAGGTTTTTAGCAATCTAGTTTCTTGAGAATTTGCATATGAGATGTTATAAGTTTTTCTGTAAGAACATACTTGGAGAAGAGAAGAGTTCTTAAATTTTTTTTTTTTTTTCCTTCTTCTTCTTTTGACCCGATAGTGTAGTTCTTAATTTATCTAGAGTTTGTAAGAGATAGTGGTGAATGTGAGACATTAAGGAGAAATGCAAATCACTTTCCAGATCTCTAGTTCCAAATCACTCAAATCGAAGGAAAGCATATCAGATCCTCAAAAAATAGATCCAAACCGATTTTTTTCATCATTGTTGTCATCATCATCATTTTCTTCTTCTTCCTCTCAACAAAGGTGCCCAACAAAGGTGCCCTTTTGTTGCTCTAGATGTCACTAATGAAGGTTTTAACTTGCTTCTTTGATGAATGGATGTGAATTTCTTCTTGTTTAATCCAAAATTCTCCTCCTTTTCTTTTCAGATTGTTACAAGTTAGTGTATAAAAATTTTAGTTTATTTAGTTAAAACTAGTTGTGTTTTGATTGGGTAGTTTGGTTGATAAATGTGAAAATCTTTTTTCCATAATTTAGGAAATTTCCTTAATTAGTTAGTGTAGAAATTTAATTCTTAAGTGGGTAGTAATTCAAAATGTATTAAATTGGTATTCTTTGCCACTTTGAACATCTTATCTAAACCAAGAGAACTGTACCAACCCCTGCATCTAAAGTCCAGAATTGCTTTGAGCTGGTTTTAACCCTAAGATTGAGTAATAGCATATTACTTTATTTCTGCAAAATATATAAAAAAATTATCTAACAATTAAGTTTATTCCCTTGCTTGATAAAATATAATATGTATTTAAAATTATATAAACTATAATTTTTATGGAGCAAATAATATGTGAGATTATAATTTTTAAAGATTTATTTTATATAAAACATCGATTAATGAGTTCAATGATTGTGATATTCTCTCCAACCTGAATTAGGCGTTGGTTTTTTTTTTTTTTTTTAACAATTTTGATTTAAATACACTCAAAAAAGAAATGTTCTTTGGGTGTGCATAATTTTTAAGCTATTTCATATACTTAGAACATTATATTCATTAAAACTGTAATGGTCAAAAAAAGAAATTTATAAAATAAACCAAGTTTTTAGGAGACAAGAAGTTGCCATGGCCGAACTTGCTAACACCATGGACCTGCCTGTAGGTAAAACGCTCTCATGGTACAAAGAGGTCATCGGATTTAATACAAGAATCTCAACATGCTTTCATTGAGCTATGGGGCTTGGCATCATAATCCTTCCTTACTGAAATAAGTAAGAATTTTGCATAAAAATAATTAATTTTCTCTTTTTGACAGTAATCATGTTTTTTTTTTTTTAATACCCTTAAAATTTCAAATTCTCATTATCGAAGAAAAATGTTTTAATTAAAACCTGTGTGAGAAGTACTCTTGAAGTTATAGATTCTTTAATTTTTTTAATTAAAATGATATATTTTGATTAAAATCCTTGTAAATAAATATTATCGTATTTTCCTTTGACTCAAAATATTGATTTGTTTTTTTAAATACTATATTTCAAATAATTATTTTTTCCTTAAAAAAAGAATCTTTTTGTAAAAGAAATGGAGTTTTGGTACAAAATTACTAGCCATGTTTGGAAATGCATGGGGATTTCCTATACTAGGCTCTAAATTCTTTTTGTGAGGAGTTTGTTTGCTGAAAAAATAAATAAAAAAGAAAGTTTACGTAGAAACGAAACTTTTAATTTTTAATTTATATTTATTTTATTTTTCAAGTTTAAAGAGCGAGTCTGTGTTTTCATCAATCTAACTGGTTGTGACGCTAGGAACAGATTTACAGGGCGTCATTTGTCACAGTCACGACATTTACATTAGATCAAATCCTTAACGTTTGACATCAGTTTAACCTTAGGGTAATTATGTATTTGAGTTAAGTCGATTTCAAATATTTTTATGTTCGAACTTAAATTAAAATTTTTTAATTGGATTCAAACTTGAACTCGACGAATGGTAATAATATAATTTGAATTCGACTCGTTTATAATTTAATAAACTCGAGATCAACTCGAAAATTAAAAAAATCGACTCATTTATAGATATGATTATTTATATAATATATTAATATATTTCACTTAATTTAATTTTTTATATTATAATAATATAAGAATATATATATAAAATATATATTAATATATGTTATCAACTTATTTGACAAATTTTCGTGTCTAAAATTCTATTATTAGATTTCAACTCGATTGTATAATGACACTGTTCGAATTTAACAAGAGTTCGATTAAAATCGAATCAAATCAAGTTTTTGATCGACCGACTCGTAACCATTCGAGTAACCATTCGAGTCGATTTATATACAGTCCTAGACCATTTGTCTTGTCAATCTTGCACCGATACTGGACTCCAATCCTGCGAGGAAACCCTGTTGAGCCACCTTTATTGACCAGACTCATGATGTACATGACTGCCCCATTAAACACCGCAGCAAAACTCCATGCACAAATATGGAAGCCATGAACGGACCACGGTGAGAGCGCTCAACTAAATATCAGCGGCAAATGCACAACACACGTAGCAATGCAACATAAACAATAAACAATTGCTCAAACGCCACCCCTTTACTATATTAATTATTTATGAAAATAATAACGAAGATTCCTCAAAGTTTGAATATCTCATATCTATTTTAATGATAACACACTCTTGGTATGTACCAAGTAGCACAAAGTAAACAAAATCAAGTACAAAGTTAATAAAGTATAATTCAAATGATATTATCCCATTTCCCCATCCTCAAGGGCAGTTTAATGGTTATAACTCATTTTCTCTAACGCGATGATCCCGATTTCAAATCTTGATATAACCAAAAAAAAAAAAGAATCATCCCTTTTTTCCTTAGAAATTTCGAGTTTGATTATCTTTTATGTGCTAAGCAACACAAGGTACATAAATCAAGTCCAAGTGAGCCCACAGTCCACGCCCTAGACAATTGATGGTAGACTACCAACGGACGGACGATCAATTTAATAGAATAAGGTGTTAAGTCCCCGAATTCGAAATTTGAGAGTAAAAAAAAAAAAAAAACTATGTTGGGAGAATCATCCCTAAATAAGGTATCTGCAGACATTTAAATTAAATTAATCAGAATATTGTCGAATACCAGTGGTTCGTACCAAAAACGGGTTAGCGGAAAACCAATGGGCTAAGCAAGCCCAATAAAGCCTACAACAAGCGAACTGAGTCAATATGAGCCCAAAAGGTCCATAAAAAAGTCCAATATGTTATCAGAATCAACACGGTCAAATGAGGCCCACCAAAGTCCAAAGAGATCATCACGGGTCAAACTGGGCCCACTAAAGTCCAAATGGATCACAAGTCATCATGGGTCGAATAGGGCCTGGCCTACCAAGGTTAACGGGTCATTATTGATCAACATGGTTCATTACGAGTTTGACCCGACCCATCACAAATAGGGATGAAAAGGTAAAGCTACCTTCAGCCCAGACCCAAATTTTATTTTCAGTCCAATAGAGTCGGGCGCGGGCCCAGATCTAAACGGGCAGGATAGAAAGGAGGAATTATACCCATAATTCCAGGTAGGTCCATTTTACCTAACTCTACCCTATTTTCTATGTAAATGTATTTAGAGCTTAGAATGTTAAGACTCATGTGGTAACTTTTATTTTTTCTTTATTTTATTATAATTGTTGGTCCTTTACAACCAAGAAGAGGGTTGAATTGATTGACTTCAATTTAAAGATTTTACTCCACTTAAAATCTAAATTAAAACCTAAACCCAAACTAGATTGAAACATGTAAATGCAAGTGTATGCAAATGCAGAAAAATAAAGAGAAATGATAGAGATATCAAACCTGGTTTATAGTGGTTCAATTTTGTGCCTACGTCCACTCTTCCAACTCAATAAGTTAGGGTCCGACAATAATTAATTTCTACTATATAATGAAAGTTACAAAATCAGTATAATGTCGAAATGTAGACAATCTACACTTTCTCCCTTGAAAATGACTTAGTCCTACACTCACTTAACTCAAATTCTCTTACACCTAGCCTATCAACTTAAGACAATGTTCCTCACACTCTCCTTAGACTTGTAAGTCTATATAAAAACTAAAATAAAGGTTACAAAAAAAAAAAACACAATGGACAACAGGAATACAGCAGCAAATAATGATCTAGTAGGTATTTTTATGTCATCTTTTCTCTTAACCCAAAGTCCAAAAATGATCTGTAAAAACTTCTAATAGGGACTGAATATTGCTCTTCAAAATTTAATTCGTGTTCTGCAAAAATTCTGTTTGTTTCAAAATGATATATGTCTTTCAACATGCCTTCAGAACCAGCTCTTCTCTCAGAAAAATATTTTGTAGATCCTCAATTTCAGTTTTCAGTTCAGGAGCTTCAAATAACCCTTTTACTGCTGTAATTTTTTGAATTTAAAATCTAACAACACTCTTATTATGGGGAGAAATTAAAATTCAAAAAGTTTAGGAGTTAGAGAAGATATAAGAGATCAAAGATTTTCTAAAAACCTGCCTAAATTTTAGAAAATGTTGAAATCAAATTCTAAACTTGAGTTTACCTCCAGTAAATAATTAGATTTTACTTGAATTTAAACCATCATCCTTGAGTCTTACTGGTCAAATACAGCACCCAATCTGTACTCAACATACTGAGTTAGGTCTTGAAAATAAAATAAAATCGCAGCAGAAATCACAGTTATGATTTTCAACTGCTTCTACCCTTCTCGCTGCTTCTACTTATCTTGCTTCTATCTAACTTCTGTAATAGTATTTTTTGAACAGTTCTTTATTTTGAAACTTTTTATAAATAAGTATGTATTATATATTCTAAATGTCTGCATATTTGATAAATTTATTAGTAACACATGTACAATTTTGTTATCATCAAAATATTAAATTTTGATAATAATTTTCCTAACAATAATATTGTGTTTTATTATTATTATATTCTAATTCGATTTAAAGTTAAATCCACTGCAAAGAATGGAACAGATAACATAAATTTTAATCCCACCAGAGACAACTAAGGGAGAGAGAGTGGCAAGGCTCAGCTCCATCTCTTTTGTGCAACAGGGGAGGGAAAGAATGGTGATAGGTTGGGAGAAGAGGAAAACACATCAAAGGAGAGAGATGGCTGTAGGACTGCTGCCGCCTGAATGTGGCCACCTAAATAGCAATATATTCCTATATAGACAGTGATGACTTGGTAGACTTGGCTAGTGGCGATAGTAGGGTCGCGAGTAGCTCAATCTCGACTCGAGACATACTCAAATTTGACTTAATTTAATCGAGATTTAACCAAGTTTGAACCGAGTTCGAGTATATTAATTTAAATATCGAGTCGAGTTCGAATATTTTAATACTCAATTTGAAGTGTTTGTGAGGCTAATCGAGCCGA
Organism: Dillenia turbinata; assembly: GCA_037126225.1. Lineage (NCBI taxonomy): Eukaryota > Viridiplantae > Streptophyta > Magnoliopsida > Dilleniales > Dilleniaceae > Dillenia > Dillenia turbinata. The sequence continues at coordinate 6,926,294 of JBAMMX010000008.1, forward strand.
TTTTGAATTGAGCCAAACTCGAGGCTAAATATATTAAATTTTAATTTACATTCAAGCTCGATCCTAATCGGGGCTAATCGAATCTAATCGAGTCAAGTTCGAGTATTGCAAAATTTCTTTCGAGTCGAGTTTGAGTTTAAAAATTTATGTTCGATCGACTTCGAGTCGAGTATCAAGTAAGATAATTTTCTAATCAAGTCTAATCGAGTAGGATAGTGTATCAACTCGACTCGGCTCTATTAGATCCCTTGGCCATGGTGGTCAGATTTTAGTGGTTTTTTAGGGGGGTAATTTTACTTCGATTTTCTCCTGGATCGAACTCAGTCAAGAGTGAGACTCATGATTGTTCCCGCTTTGAATCTTAATAACAATTGTATTCATCCAATTATGAAAAATCTCAAGCATTATACCAAAAGTTTCCATAAGTCGAATTTAATAAAAAAAAAAGGATAATCAAGGAATCTAGAAACTCAATTTAACTAACAAAATCTATATTTATTAAGCCACCTAAAGATATAATTAAAGTTAGATAAAATTTTCAGTGTAAATAAAATTATTGATATAATAATAATTAAGTCATTTTAAACTTTTGCTCCAAAAACATATTACATTTTTTATTAGACAATTTTCACTTTGTTTAAAATCTTTATAAATAAAATAAAACAAATCAAAAGCTAGTTAAACAAAGTTGGATGTTTTATTTGGATTTTGAAGAAAACCTTCTATTTGGATTCACTTCCCCAAGTTGCCCATCAAGTACTTTGAATGTATTGTCAAGCTAGTTTGGACAATAGATGGAAAGGCACATCAAGGTGTTGATAGGCAACATCTACTAGCCAATTGGCTCTAAGAAATTGTGTCAAATATGCTACAATTTTGTTCTTATAAAGATACTCCAGTGGTAAAAAAATCTCATTCAAATATCTTTCTAGAGATTAAGACCCATTGTTCAAATTTTAGTAAATATATATATTTTTTCGATTTTTGTAATCTCTGTATTAAACAAAAAAAAAAAAAAAAAAAAAAAACCCAATTTGTGAAAAATTTGGCCTTGTAATGAAGGCTTTTAGGCTATGAACACGAAACTTATATTCAATATAAACAAAAACACACACACACATTAACAATCATATTTAGTAGAAGGGTCAATTCTCCAGTATTTCACTTTCATTTTAAACACTATTTGCCATATATTAGATGCGCTAGTTTAGTATTATCTGAATGATACAATTAAATCAGTATGGTAGTAATTAATTAAGGATTATGTGCTTAAGGCAGCTAGTCCATCCAATCAAATTAGGGCAACTAGCAAGATCTAACTTTGAGATCATGGGTTCGATACGTAAAAACAATTTCTTTACAAAAATGTGAAGAGAAGTTTATGTACATATACGTTCACCTTCCCTATATTCCTATACTAAATCGGGAAGCAATTTATACACCAGATGAACCCTTTTTTTGCAAGATCCTGCTCCATTTCGCAGAGGAGTGAAAAGAAAGGATTTAAGGAATTTGTGAAAGCTACCTCCTTTATTTGTTATTTACGAAAGGAAATCATAGGGATAATTAAATAAACGATTGTGTTCCAAATACAGGAATTCAATTAAATTATAAATTTTGATTTTTGATTTCAAGTATATTACTTCTGCGCATTCTATGGCAGTCTTAAGGAGTCGGTGGTTTTCATTAGGGATTGGGAATTAGAATTGCATTTGAAATAAAAAAAATTTAAAAATGGGTTTTAAAAACACATATTTCCACTTAAATTTCAAAAACCAGGATTTCGTTCATAAATTTCATTCATATTTCATTAATTCAAACAAATTATATAAATTTAAATCTAATTTTTTTTATTCCAATTCACTTTAATCAAGTATTCCTTAATTGTTATTGTAAGGATGGTCATCTTGATTACATGATTTACATAATTTTTTTTTTTTTGGTAAATTTTATAAATAATCAATTTATTGTTTTGAATTCACCATCAAATAGAATCAGTAAAAAGGATTAAGCATTTAATGGGGGGGGGGGGAGAAGGGGTATTTATCAGTTACTTATTTTTCTAAGCAACACCACCGAGAACAAAGCGATGTAAAGGCCGAAGGCAAGGCAGAGAGAGAGAGAGAGAGAGATTTCGTACTTTTTTCCAAAATCAATCTTAGAGAGAGATAGAGAGAGAGAGAGCGTTTTTGTCGCCGTCGGTGGAGGAGACCAGGAGCGAGACCGGTAAGATTTTATTTGTCAAATGACCGGTCCACCCCATCAACTTGGGTCAAATTTTGACGAAGTCGACAAACGTTGATTTGTAACATCAAAGCACTTGAAACTTTAATACTTGTATTTATTAAGATGTTTTTGGGATTATTTAAAAAATACCAATTATAACCGTTTAGTGTTTATAAATAACTTTTTAATTATAAAATTATTTTAATTTTTTTAAAAAATAAGTTATTATCTATTTAGATAAATATTACTTAAAAATAGTTAATTATTTGATAAAATAAGTATTTATAAACTATATAAAATAAGAAAAAAATTATAGTAGAGATAAGATATAGGATGATTATAATTTTTATTAAATATAAAAGGATAAAAATATATATTTTTTTATCAAAATAGTTTATTTTAGTAGTGTTTAAAAGTATCAAAATTTAAAAGTTGCTAAGAGAAGTTTATTATTTTTTTACTTTATACGTTTTTTTTTTTTTTTTTGTTTATAAGCACTTATATAAATTTTAATAATCAAAGATCATAATTATAATTTTAATTAATTTATAAATTGATTTGATTAGTCTATTAATAATTCTAAACTCCGTCTAAATCCCCGAACAAAGAAACTTAAAAGCTTAAACAGAAATTGTTGATGTCTAATCCGGAACAAGGCACGTTATTTTTCTTACATCCATCCTCCCAAACACTGATATCTCTCATTCTCTCTTTATTCCTCTTTCTTTCTCTGCGGCATTCTCTCTTTCTCTCTAACTTTCAACCATGAGACATTCTCAAGCTCATGGTTGAAATCCTCCAAACCAATCATTCTCTCCTTTCAGAATGGACTGTCCATTTCACATTCATTTTTAGATTTGTCTTCAAGAAACTCGTTCACCCATTACAAAAAGTGTTCCCGACTTAGTATGGGGTAAAGATAAGGTACACGTATATATATACAGTCTTCTCTTTATATTTTATAAAGAGATTATTTCTACATCTCGAATTCATAACCTGAAAACCTAAAATAATATTATCATTGCATCAAGATTTGCTCTCCAAGAAGCTCACTCATGTGATAATTAATTGGTCAACTTGCTCTCAAAATTTCCATATAAATGTAGGGTCTTATGGTTAAAATAAATGTAGGGTCTTGAATAAGCCTCCTATGACACTTAACTCTTCTTTTTTCAAAAATATTTTAAAAGTAAATAAAAAGCGATAAATTTTATAATTTTTTAGTTATTAATTTTTTGGCCACCCAACGCCCTTCCCATTGCCACCGCAAGTGGTAAGGGCCTGGACATTGGTACGACAACCAATCAACTCTACCCCATTAGAGAACAACATAACTCCAAAAGAAGTTGTTTCATGCACTATAATAAAAAAGTCATTCAACCACGAAAATTACGGGTAGAAAAAAATCTATCGTTATTAATTACAGATTTATAACGGATTAGTGACAAAAAATTCAATGATTAATTTAACAATGAAAAAATCCATCGCTAATTGTTCTGTTACTAAATCCCTCGTTAAAATTAACGACGGAAATTTTTCGTCGCTAAAACTTTTTTGAACAGATTAGCGACGGAAAAATCCATCACTAATTTTTCCGTCGTTAAAAACTTTTTGAATAGATTAGCGACGGAAAAATCCGTCGCTAAAAGTTGAAAAATATTTTTTGTTTTGGTTAAATATAATTTTTTATTTTTATTAAATATAATTTTGTGTTTTTATTAAATATAATTTTATTTTTTATTAAATATACTTTTATGATTTTATTAAATATAATTTTGTCTTTTTATTAAATATAATTTTTGTTTTTATTAAATATAATTTTTGTTTTTATTAAATATTATTTTTTTCATTAAATATAATTTTTTGTTTTTATTAAATATAATTTTTTGTTTTTATTAAATATTATTTTGTGTTTTTATTAAATATAATTTTTTTTATTAAATATAATTTTGTATTTTTATTAAATATAAATTTGTATTTTTATTAAATATGATTTTGTGTTTTTATTAAATATAATTTTTTGTTTTTATTAAATATAATTTTGTATTTTTAATAAATATAATTTTATTTTTTATTAAATATAATTTTTTGTCTTTATTAAATATTATTTTACGTTTTTATTAAATATAATTTTTTTTTGTTTTTATTAAATATAATTTTATATTTTTATTAAATATAATTTTGTGTTTTTATTAAATATAATTTTGTTTTTTTATTAAATATTATTTTGTGTTTTTATTAAATATAATTTTTTGTTTTTATTAAATATAATTTTGTATTTTTATTAAATACAATTTTGTGTTTTTATTAAATATATTTTTTTTGTTTTTATTAAATATTATTTTGTGTTTTTATTAAATATATTTTTTTTATTAAATATAATTTTGTATTTTTATTAAATATAATTTTTTTTCTTTTTATTAAATATAATTTTGTATTTTTATTAAATATAATTTTTTGTTTTTATTAAATATTATTTTGTGTTTTTATTAAATATAATTTTATATTTTTATTAAATATAAATTTGTATTTTTATTAAATAGGATTTTGTGTCTTTATTAAATATAGTTTTGTGTTTTTATTAAATATAATTTTATATTTTATAAATATAATTTAATGTTTTTATTAAATAAAATTTTATATTTTTTAAATTAAAGTATTGTATTTTTAATATTGAGAGTTAGAAATAAAATATAGAAATAGAAAAAAAAAATAAACTAATAATACAAAAATAATGGTTGCATTGTGGTTAAAATTTTTAATATCTCTCTCACACCTAGGTGAATCTAGGTTTGAGCATTTTTATGACAAATTAAAAGTGGACGGACGGGCAGGAGGGTGGGCGGGCCGGGGTCGGGGCCGGGGACTGGACAGGTGCATGCAAGGGCAACCGGGCCGGTCGTCCAGGCTCGTGCGTTTGGGTTTACTTTTACTCACTTCAGCGACAGATTAACGACAGAAATATTTCCATCGGTAATTAGAAAAAATAAAATATTAAATTACTGACGGATTATTAGCGAATGGGGTAGTCGGACCGATCGTCTGGGTACGTGCGCTTGGGTTTGCTCTTACTAAATTCAGCGACGGATTGCGACAGAAATATTTCCGTTGCTAATAATCCATCGATAATTAAAAATAATTAGAAAAAATAATTTCTTGGGTTTGCCCTTACTAAATTCAGCGACGGATTGCGACAGAAATATTTCCGTTGCTAATAATCCATCGATAATTAAAAATAATTAGAAAAAATAAAAAATTAAATTATCAACGAATTAACGATGGATTATTAGCGATGGAAATATTTTCATCGCTAATTCATCACTAATTAGTGATGGATTAGTGACGGATTTTTTTAGTGACGAAAAATTTTTGTCACTAAATTAGTGAGGTAATTTTTAGTAATAAAAATTTGAGTATTAACGATGGATATTTTTTTTTTGTTGATATTCATTTTCTCGAAGTGACGTGAGTTCAACAATCGGCTACGCATCATTAAACCTCTACCCAATGTGACAACCTTAATCAAAATTAATACATTAACTTGTGCTTTTACTCACTTAGGAATCTTTGCTAATTGATTGGAACCTACACCGGAAGGGCCCTTTATTCTTTGGCAGTGCGTCAAAAAAAGGTTTTGGTTGAAGTTGAAGCTGCCTTAGTTGAGTTGAGACGAATATATACCCTGCTTGTGCCCTTGTCTTCTGCATCTGCATGTGTACATGAATATATAATTACACTTTTTGCCTAGATTTCTGAGTCAAATGATACTAAAACCACGTGATATGTTTTCATGTCCTTTATTTCCTCCCTTTGACCATCCCTGAGACATATTCCTAACTTCAACAAATAATAATCCCAGTCCAACACCCACTTTCTTTTTGCTGCTTTCACGTTATCGATGCAGCTTCGACATTGTACTTGTATTTGTTTATAGTTTTCTCAATTAAACAAAAGAAAGAGAGAGAGAGAGAGAGAGACGCTTGATAAAAGCAATTTTCATATAAACAATGTTGTTTGCTTCTATAATCTCCACCAATTTTTATCATTACCGAGTGGAAAAGTATAAAATTTCAGTTAAATGTTTGCAAATGTTGTACAATAATTTAAGGAGGAATTGTCGATTTTAGATCAAAGAAAAATAGGATGAGCCAGCACCCAGGAGTGATGAATGTCTTTTTTCTACACTTGTGATCCTACGGAATAATGCAAACCAAATTACTTTCGAAACCCAGATAGGAGTGTTGCCAAAAACGGAACAGCCATGTGAATAGAAAGTGAAATTGAGCTTCTTGAACCTCCATGTGATGCCAAAAAGTTTAGCTATCTTTTCTTTTTTTTCCCCTTTGGTAGCCATTAGAGAGGATAGGATGACGATGACTATGACTCATTTGGAACCTCTAAGAAGTTCTGCTATCTCTAATGGTTTCAAAATGTAGCATGAGAGATTTGAGCAAGTGTGAGCTTAGCTTGGGAGAAGAACCAACTTCGTTGTGTCACCCCCATTGAACAAAGAATGAAATTAGCACACATAATAAAACAACCATGGCATAGCTAGCAAAGTTGGTAGGTTTCCATAACGAGAGCCACTTATTAAAGAGTATTGATAAATACTCACCATTTTGTGGACAACAATGATCGAGATGCAATTCCATGATTTAATTTTTTTTTAATCTCAATAAGTGCTGTTGAAGGTATGATTTTCTTTTTTTTTTTTTAATTAATAAATGACATAATATCTAATTTTTCAAGATGAGTGTTATTTCAAACTTCTCAAAAACAATGAAGCCCTCCTTACGACCTCAATTTTCTCTTAAGGGCTTGGCTGTATTTCAGTCAATGGTGATCAGTCAAGTTAATGCATCAGGCCCCAGCGGGGCTCTAAATGAAGCGCCAACTATTTTCTTTTATAAGTTTCTATTTTCATATGAAAAGTACTTGTGGTGTATTACTTCTCTCAATCGTTATCCTTAGAATGATTATATTATGGTATATTTTATATCCATTGTTGAAAGAATTAATATATATATATATATATATATATATATATTTAACATCATTTCAAAGGTTTTAGCTATTAAAATTTTAAAAAAATCAATAAAATTTGTTAAAATATTATTTATTCTTTAAAAATTACAATATTTGTTCTTATCGACAGTGCTTAGATCATACAAATTTATGTTTTCATCATTAACAACGTCCCAAACTCATGGTCCAAAAATTCTAAGTATACGAATTTATGATGCATTGCGGTAGAAGTGTGTACATACCAAACCTACGATCATAAATGGTTTGGTAGCACGATCTTATGATTTAACATATGTGCATTGATTTTTTTTCTATTATATAGGGTTTGTAAAAATTACGAAAATATATACAATTACGAAGATTCGAACATGAGATCTCAAAAAAAATATTTGAGAAAAAGTTTTTTACCATCTGGTGTCATACAAGAACAATATATGTGCATTGATTTAACCTAGTTAGGATGGCTTGTCTCCTTGCCATAAAGACCTTTTTTGTTTCTTCCTTTAACATGTTCAATCGTGTCTTGGTCTCCATTGAAGAAGCCCTGTCCAGTAGATTTAATATTATTTTTCAATTTAAAATATTTTTCTATAGATTTTAGAAATAAAATATAATGATAAGTTAATTTACAGCTAAGTCTCGAGTCCTCGATCCAACCGTTCTTGTATGATCAACTTATAGTAACGTTCAACCGAAGCAACTACAAAATTAAATAAATAAATTACTGCACAAAGATAGAAGAAGAAGATGTAATTTATACAAACAGTCCTTAATTCATCTTGCAGAGTAAGCTTAAGAGAAGATCATATCTCATTGACTTGTGATCTATACAACAATCATATCCTTTTTAATGACCCATTAATTTATGTCAATTTTAATATATGTTTCCCATTTTTTAGTATATAGTATTAATTATAAACTTATTGTATCTAAAATTCACTATTTCGTGAAATGATGTATCTTCTTGGCTGTACGCAGGAAGAAGTTCATCTACTATTTACCAGAAAAAATAATAATAATAATAATAATAATTTTCGATCACAGATGGTACTGTGCACGTGTCGTCATGCATGGTTTTCCTCGAGTGGCTTCCCTCTGTAATTTTCTCCAAATGCAAGGTCATTTTAATTCTAATCTCCCCTCCACTCTCTAGAACTGCAACAGATCTCTAATTCAGTCACTGACACCACACTCACTCTCTCTCTCTCTCCCTCCCTCCCCCTCCCCCTGTGTAAACTATTCAACAGTATAGACTAACACAATGCAGCACAATCCGACGGCCACCGCAATCGCCGCCGCGACACTAACACTCTTCCTCCTCACCACCCCCACGACCGCAAATAACATAACCAAAATCCTGGAAAAGTACCCCCAGTTCTCAATCTTCAACCACTACCTAACCGTTACACACCTCGCCGCCGACATCAATAGCCGCCAAACCATCACCGTCTGCGTTGTCGAAGACAAGGACATGTCCGATCTCCTCTCCAAAAATCTTCCCATCAATACCATCCAAAACATTCTCTCTCTCCACGTCCTCCTCGACTACTACGGGGCGAAAAAGCTCCACGAAATCACCAATGGCACCGCCCTTGCCGCCACATTGTACCAAGCCACCGGCTCCGCCCCCGGCGCCTCCGGTTTCGTCAACATCACAGACTTCAAAGCCGGCAAAGTCGGTTTCTCCGCCGTTGATTCCCCCACAACGGACGCTTTTTTCGTCAAATCGGTCGATGAAATCCCGTACAACCTCTCCGTCATCCAAATCAGTCAGATCTTGCAGTCGGCCGAAGCCTCGGCTCCGACACCGTCGCCGGCGGAGATGAATTTGACGTCTCTGATGTCAAAACAGGGCTGCAAAGTCTTCGCCGACACACTCTCTAATTCTTCTGATGCTTTGAAGGCTTTTGAAGACAATATTGAAGGAGGCTTAAGCGTTTTTTGCCCTGCTGATGACGTTTTCAAGCAATTTCTGCCTAAATTCAAAAACCTGACGGCGGACGAGCAGACATCGTTACTCTGTTATCACGGCATTCCGGTGTATCAATCAATGTCGATGTTGAAGTCCAATAACGGCGTTATGAACACGTTAGCAACAAACGGAGCAAACAAGTTCGATTTCGTGGTGCAAAATGACGGACAAGACATCACATTGCAGACGAAAATTGTAACGGCGAAGATAACCGGGACTCTAGTTGACGAAGATCCGTTGGTAATTTATACGGTGGACAAGGTATTGTTGCCCAAGGAGTTGTTTAAGGCGGAAGCTCCGACTCCTGCTCCGGCGCCGGCACCAGCAGCGGCTCCGCCAAAGAAGAGTAAGAGTGGGAAGGGGAAGGGGAACTATGCCTCACCACCGCAGCCGGAGTCTCCGGATTCTCAGCCATCGGATCAGGTGGCGGATCAGAAAGGTGATGCGGGATTTAACGGTGGGAGATTCGTTGCTGCGGTTGCTTTGAGTCTGTGGCTTGGTTTATTGTCGCCGTAGGTTTTATAAATTTAAATTCTCCACTTATTTTTTTTTTCCTTTTTTTTTGGATTTTAATGAGTGAAATAACGGTGGCCTTTCTTTAGAGGCCAAATGAGTCTCCTTTTTAGCACTTGCGTGTGGTAATCCTTCTCGCCCTTTTTTTTTTTTTTTAATATATCTTCATAATTACAGGATTGAAAAAAAAAAAAAAAAAAAGGAGATTACTCTCTTTAAAGTCTGATAACCCTTCTCTCTTTATCTCTGTGAGGATTTCTTTAGGAGGGAAATTTTTTTCCTTTTTTTTTTCTTTTTCCTTTTTGGGTGCTTATTGGGGGGATTGTCGTAATGTAATTGTTTTTTAGTGGATGGATGTTTCCATTTTAGAATTTATAAATTGAAGTTTAATGCTAGAC
>JBAMMX010000008.1:6936927-7236927 GCA_037126225.1 Dillenia turbinata
TGGCATAGTTTTCTTGAGCACTTTCGTGTATTTTCTATCTACTACATTTCGGTTTCTTTTCCTTCTCCTCTTCCTCCTCCCTCCCCCTAAAAAAAAAAAAAAGAAATTCCTACCTTACAAATTTGCTTACTGCCAAATTTGTGCGAAGGAATCATCGAAAAGTCAAGTAATGCATAAGTACAATAATGCATAAGTCAAGTAATCATCATTGTTTAGTCAGTTCAGTAATTAAACATTAATCCTAGATTTTAAATATAAATTTTATATATAAATAAAATAGATATCGAAAGAATTTTAATTTAATTTAATTAACATTAAATTTAATCAAATTCAATATAATTATCAAATATCAATAATTTTTTTTTTTTTTTTTTTTTTTTTTTTTTTTTTTTTTTNTTTTTTTTTTTTTTTTTTTTTTTTTTTTTTTTTTTTTATCTTGAAAACGGTTAAGAGAATCATTCAAATAATTTAAAATTCTACAAGTTAAAAAAAGAAAATTACCCTTTGGGTTTGGTTCCTAAGAAGGTGTGGTAGCGCCTCACTCTCTGTTCACTTCCTGAGAGTGCACCGCTGCAACAAGCCAGACACCGTGACACCTCGACGGGAAACTCCACGAAGACTTTCCAATTTCTTGCAATTTTAATACTACTTCTAATAATAATAATATGAAAAAAGTATTCTTTAAATCCAATAGTTTTACATTCTGATATAGTAATTTTAAAACGGTTACTTTGTCTCATGTGTCAGCGGTTTACTCCATTAAATTTCCATTAATTGTGACACGGGCAAGTCACATTCGCTACTCTCTCCCTTTTGCAATTAAAGTTTGAAACAAATGTTATTTCCAAATCCTGGTGAGTAGAGACATTTCCGGTGATCGAATATTCCGATTAACTATTTTAGGTCATGAATGTACTTGATCTCACGTGCAAAATGACAAAAGTGATGAAAAATCGAGTTTCTACAAGTCATGAAACCTCTACTGTTCACAAGTATGCAAATCCTACGTGGATGGAAATGATTGTGATCTCAAAAAGATCGATACTCATTTGAGTCCAAAATCAGACAGCAAAGGCTTGCTTTAATCAGAAAAATCAAGGTATAAAGCTTGTATATTATTAACACACAGAAAAGGAATTCCACTGAAGAACAGAATGCGGCCAAAATCCAAAGCGTTATCAAGTGCCTAAAGAAGAAAAAGTTCCACTCTTCAGCCATATCATTGGACCGTGAAAATCTATCTTACTTCTTCCAACTTAGAACCACACAAGGTACCATTATTCGTCCCCTAGAGGTTTCATGACAAAGATGATTTTAATTGTAGAGTTCCACGTAATTCCCTAACGGCTATATTTCGCCCAATAGCCGCTAAGCCGACACAACATCACTCTGATCAACAACGTTCCCATTGCATCCCAAAACTCCACGAAACCCAACGTTTGGGATTCCGAAATCCTCGATTCTATATAATCTCTCTCTCTCTCTCTCTCTCTCTCTCTCTCACTCTTCACATTAGCATTCCACACACACAACGCAACAAATCCTATTTCCACAAATCCGTTCGATTACCGGAATTCCAAATCAGTAGGAGATGAATTCCCACATTGCAACATTCTTCCTTGTGGTGTTATTACTTTGTGTTGCAGATTCTAGTAATGCGCAGTCCACCAATGCCCCTGCACCAGCGCCCACCAGATCAACACCCGCTCCCCCTTCTCCGGCTACCACTCCGGTTTCTTCCCCGGCCAGTCCTCCCGCTTCAACCCCTTCAATTTCTCCTGCGACCACTCCAGTTTCTTCCCCGGCCACTCCTCCGGCTACAACCCCTTCAAACTCTCCTGCATTGTCTCTGTCCCCATCTTCGGCGAAAAATTCTTCCACAACCCCGCAAACTTCACCGACGCCGAGCATTGCCCCACCAACATCTTCTCCCCCAACTCAATCTCCGGCGACTACACCCGCAACTTCTCCGGCAGTCAGCCCGACCCCAAGCGGGTCTCCACCGGCATTGTCGCCAACAACTTCATCTGCATCTCCGGCGAGTTCTCCGGCAACATCGCCGTCCCCGGCTACTTCTCCAATGACTTCTCCACCGGCAGCAACGGTGGCGCCAACACCATCACCAGAGAGTTCTGCTACAATTCCGTCGAGTTCTGCTACTCCCGCAGAGGCACCAGAGATTTTTCCATCGGGGGGGAGCCCACCGGGTCCAACTCCGGTGAGTGAGTCGCCGGAGTCCGCAGAGCCTCCGGTCAGTGATGAGTCGGATGCTTCAATGACAATGTACGAGGTTCGAGTGGTTTTGAGTGGGTTGGGTGCTGTATTGGCCTTTTTATCTATTTGAAAATTCTGGGTTTCATTTTATAGTTATAACTATTTTTCTTTTTTCTTTTTTTGAATGTGACAAGGCATATATATAATATATATATAATTTCGATTCTTTATAAATACATGGTATTTAGTATCATTAATTTAGTTTTATTTTTTTCTCATATTGTGTGTAATTTTGAGTAAGATGTAGCGATTGAGATGTTCTTTGTCGTTACTATCAAATATTACCTAATTTGTTGGCACGACGGGAAAGTCTCTGATCTCCCAATTAAGCGTTCAAATTTAAATCTTTTTAAGTATAAAAAAAATATCATTAAGAGATATAATCACATTAATCAAGATATAACCTTAAATATCACGTGATGACGAAGGTTAAAAGAAAAAATTTACCATGAAACATTCTGTCCATTATGATACTCCATCTTGTTCCATTTTCAAGTGTCTTTAATTTTCACGACTGCTATCTCACGTACTAATGTTGCACGCGCAAGTTTGTGTAAAATCAATACATTTGATAATTTGCTTGTATCCGGGAAGTACAGACACACCAAGCATATTTAATTATTGAGTGGCGTGTCTTGAAAAAAAAACATTAAATGTTAATTTAGATTTAAATTTATAAAATTAAAATAATAAAACTTATAAAAAAAATTATAAATATTTATAGCACTACAAAAAAACATACTTTTAGCAACAAATTTTACAATAAACAAAAATTTATCGTCAATTAGCAACAAATTTTCTAAAAAAAAATTGTTCGTCACAAAATTTGCAACGAATCCATATTTCGTCGCCAAATTTGCAACGAACCTTGAGTTACATTCATAAAATTTTGCTGCGAACAGAAATCTTGAGTTCGTAAAATTTAAAAGATCTTGGAGTTCGTCGTAAAATTTGCAACGAACCAAGAGTTCGTCGCAAAATTTGTAACGAATCAAGTGTTCATCGTAAAATTTATAACGAATCTAGAGTTTGTTGCAAAATTTGTTGTAAAATTTCTATACTTAGAAAATTTGTTGCTTCCGGTCCATTTGTTTTGTTTCATTTGAAAATGGGATTTCGCTCCACTCGGTAGAGGTAAGATCTCTCTCTCTCCTCTCCTCTCCTCTCCTCTCCTCTCTCTCTCTCTTCTCTCTCTCATCGCCTCTCTCTTTCTCTCTCTCTCTCTCTCTCTCTCTCCCCTCAATAGGCTGAAATGCAGATCCAGCGGTAGAGCTATCGGATCTGGTTGATCTGTGAGCAGGCCCTCGTGGGCCGCGCCTGCTGGCTTCTCTTCATGCGGCCACGAGGGCCGCGCTTGTACCGCCCGCACGGCGTGGCGAGGGCCGCCTCTAAGCTCTCGTGCGGCCACGAGGGCCGCACCTGCAGCGGCCTGGCGTGGCCGCCGCCGGAGGGAGGGGGAGCCCCTCCCCTCCCTGGTTTTTTTTTAATTTGTTTTTTCTTTTTTTTGGTTTTATTTAATATTATTTTTTATTTGTTTTAGTGCGGCATGTTCAAAAGTGGGGATAAAATGCGCATAAAAGGATTATCGATGCTATAAGGTACATTCGGCCTATTTCATATGTTGTTGTCGATAAAATTTATACAAAAATATTGATTTTTTATATTGTTTCTTAGAATGGAGTAAAAATCGAATCAACTTCAAGTTGCTCATCCCGAAATAAAATGAAAAGTTGGGTATGATTCTTTTGAGTTATTTTTTTTTTCTTTATGTAATGTTCTATCTCATATCATATATTCTCTTATTTATATCATAATTTTTTAATTCAATATTTTAATTTTAGGTTTCTTATAATTAAAAATAAACACTGATTTTAATAAGAAATGAGTCAAACAAAATTAAATTTAAAATTAATTTTATAATTTTAATATAACTAATTCTTTTTTTATTTATTGCATTGATTCACTTGGGACGAGACTGAGGTTTGAAATAAGAAAATTTTTAACAAAATGTGGTCATCACATTCGATGTTGATGGTGGTGAAAAATTAATTGGTGGTCTTTTGAATGTGATTTTTGTATTTGAATATATGACTTTGTATTGTGTTTGTTGACATTATCTATACTTACCTTGTTGGTTGGGTCTTCAACAAAAAATAAAAAATTCTTGCTTCTATGACCAAATAAGTTTTGTTTCTATGACCGGTTCTATGACTGGTTTTATGACTTTTTTTTAATAAAAGCTATCTATTGAATAAAAAATCTGCACACTAAATAAATTGTTTAGAACAACACGAGAGATTTTGTTATCATCAAAACTAAGGAGACAACAATTTCCTTAACATTTACGAATCGAAAGTAAGATATATAAAGAATTATATAAAAGACTAGAAAATTAAAGATGGAAAAAAAAATTATAGAATTGTCAAATTAAGAGAGATGAATGAAAAAAAAAAACTAAATGACATTAAATGTATTAAAAGTAATACCAATAGTATTCTTTTAAAAAATGAGAATATAAAAAAATATTTGAGGGATTATTTTGATAATCTTTTCAACGTTGAGAATACAAGAGATATCGGTAATATTACGATACCTGTAGAAGAGATAAATAGAAATTTTAAATGCAAGATTCATTTTTGTGAAGTAAATGAGGTCTTATGGAAAATAAAAAATAATAAAATCATAAGAACTGATGGTATCCCTATTGAGGTGTGGAAGTATTTGAATGAAGTAAGGATAGAAACATTAACGTATCTTTTTAATAAAATTTGACAAATCAAAAAAATGCTCCAACCATAGAGGGAGACTGGGAGAGTATATTTATACCACTATATAAGAATAAAAAAGATATATAAGATTATTCCAATTACAGATGAATTAAACTCATAAATCATATTATAAAATTGTGAGAGAAAATGATTGAGCATATATTGAAATTAGAGGTAAGTGTGTCTTAAAATTAATTTGGATTTATGTCAAAATGATCTACCATTGAAGCCATTCACTTACAAAGACATTTGATGAAGATATTTAAAACGTAAAAGGGAGACTTGTATATAGTATTCATTAACTTAGAAAAGGCATATGATAGGGTACCTAGAGACATATTATGATAGGCGTTGATGAAAAATGAAATTTTCTTGAGATATATTAACCTTATCAAAAATATGTACGTGAAAATTGTTACCGATGTAAAAATTTGTATGGATTTAAGTGATAACTTTCCAATTAACATTGTATTTCACCAATATTCGGTATTAAGTCTTATTCTTTTTACAATAATGATGGATGAAATCACAAAAAAAATTCAAAATGAAATATTGTATATTTTTTGTAGATGATATAGTATTAGTCGATAAAATTAGAGAGAGTATTAGTGTTAAATTAAAATTATGTATGAACACACTAAAATTTAGAGGATTTAGATTTAGTCGATCAAAAACTGAATATATGAGATATACGTTTAGGAGCAGCCATCAAAATAATAATAAAAACTATTAAGTTCGAAGATCAGGATATACCAAAAATTGAACGTTTTAGATATTTTGGGTACATCATTCAAAATGATAGCAACATAGATGAAAATGCGAATCATAGGATTCAAACGAGTTGGAAGAAATGTAAAAGCGCATCTGGATTTTTTTGTAGTCGCATGATACTATTGCAGTTGAAGGAAAAATTTTATAGAATCACGATAAGATCGGCATTATTGTGTGGACCGAATAATAAACTATTAATAAAATGATTATAACTGAAATAAAAATATTTAGATGAATGTGTGATAAAATTAGAAAATATAGAATTAGAAATAAAAAGATGTGTATTAAATTGAGAGTAAGTTTAATTGTGGATAAAATGTGAGAGTATCGTTTAAAATGGTTTGAATATGCATAACAAAGATCTAAAAGCATACCAGTTAGGAGATGCGAGATTTTAAATGTAGAAGGTTTAGTAAGCGTCGGAATAAACCGTTAAAAATTTGGATGTAAATTATCCGTAAAAAAATAAGAATCAAGAGTTTAGTTAAGGAGATGACTTTAGATAGGAATAAATGGTTTAAGAGAATTCGAAATAGTTAAATCATCTGATTTATTATTTTAAGTTTTTAGAAATAGTTTTTTTTTCATTATTTTTACTTTTATTTTTATTTTTTAGTGTTATTTTCTTTAATTTTTTATTTTTAAATTTTAATTTTATGTATTTTTCTTTATTTTATATTTATTTTTCAAACAATCGATTAAAAAATTTAATATTAAGATTTAGATTATTATTATTGTTGTTTTGGTCGCAACAATGACTTACAACGTCCCTTGGGTTTCAAATTAAAGATGAATGGGATCTCAATATTGATATGGTGTTTGAAATTTGATGTTTATTTCAGAGATATTTCAATGGTAAAATATTTTTATTCAAATATATATATTTTTTAAATATTATGTTTGAACGTTTTCTATGTACGTAATTTTTATAATTTTCATGATCATTGTATAATAATAATAATAAATATTGTCTTTGAAATTTGGTAGGTGTATCGTTACAAAAAGAGAGTGCGTATTTGAGACAAATAGAGAGAGAGTGCAGCGACTAAGGGCGAGGGCGATGATGACGGACATTATAAGAACAAAAGCAACTATCCCTAACTAGCTTAGACGGCGAGAGTGGCAGGGATGGGACTCATGATAGCTGGAGACGATCGTTGTGGTTGATAGCAAAGTCAAGGGTTGCGAACCATGGTTAGATGTAGGGGAGAGAGAGAGAGAGAGAGAGAGAGAGATTGAGAAGGGAAATGACAAGAAGATGTTACGAATATGAAGGTGTGATGCCATGGTTCAAATTGAATGTTTGAAATGGATGGTCGAGATTGAGCAAAATTCCAAGCACCAGGTTTACTTGGATTTTCAAGTAATTAAAATGAACAAAGTTTCATTGATATCATTTTTATCCCTTAAAAATCTCAAATTCTAGTCTTTTATAAGAAATCTTGATTTAAAAAATTAAAAAAGAAAAAAAAACTAAACCTTTAGAACATGGGCGAATGGCCTTATACAATAGCTAGCACCTAAACAAGCAGCCAAAAAAAAATGTTATTTTTTAATTTAAACATATAATCATTTTTTAACATGTCATTTTTTTAAAGAAAAAAGTGGTAATATACATATATTTAGATAAATACGATTTTCTTAATTTCTTAACAAAATAATTTTTTTTTCTAATTAACAGAATAATCTAGAGAAAAATGGTCACCGAATGCGGCGTTAGCTTGGATGTGATTTGAAAAAATCCCGTTATATTTATGGGAGTTTGGTAAACAAAGAACAAAAACTATATCAACTGCGATTTTTTATGAGAGAATCCAAACAACTCTAGCAAAATATATTTATCCATATTAGATGAGATATGATTTGTGTTGGGATGAGGTTAATGTTACCTCCCAATTATTGACATTCAATGAATTTTATTTTTTGATTCCCGGATTATGTATTATTCAATTTTTTTATTTTTATCGATCGGTATTTAGATTTTATCTAATTAATCGAGCATTGTGTGGCTCATTGAGGGATTGACTTTTCTAAATTTTTTTTTCTATTCGGAGGACTTAAACTCGAGACTTCTGATTAAAGGAATAGAGCGTCTGATCACTCAATAAAAAAAATTTGATGGATTATATACTATTCATATCTATTATTATCAGATGTCAAATTAAGCAAATTATTAAAAAATAATAATAATATGCTCGAGAAAAAAGAAAGTAATAAGAGAAGAAATACAAAAGTAGAGTATTACATAAGCAGAAAAGATTAAGATTTTTTGACACGCGCGCGCAAACACGTAAGGATGTTTTACTTGACTTGGATAACAAGAAAGACTGCAAGGCTACCCAACAAATACGTCACTGTAAAAACATTAGGCATATGCTCTCACAATCCTTGCGGTTTTTGGAGTTTGCGTAGGTTCTTACAGAAGTGAGAATCGAAATTCTCACCATTAGCCATTGAACCATTCCTCTGACTCCGATGGTATATAGGGTTGTTTTCGGTTTGGTTCATAGAAATTTTTGATTAATTAGATTTGAATAATTTGGTTTAATATTTTTTAATTTTAAATTAAAAATCGAACCTAATTTGTTTAAATTTGAAATTTAGTTTTCGATTTGAATCGAATAAACCAAATAAATCGATTTTAATTTTTGAGATCTAAATTTTTACATAAATCTAATTTAATCAGATTCGAATGATAAAACAATGAATTTTTTAACTACTATTTTATTGTTTGCTTAAAAAATAAAAATTACCAATCAAATTTTGAATAAAAAGAAAAGAAAATAAATAATAAATAATCAAAATAAATAAAAAATGAGATAATTAAAAACCCTAATTCGGTTTTCGGTTCGAATTCGTATTAAAAATCTTAATTCAAAACTCAAACCGAAAATCAAATTGGGAATTCGGTTTTAACCGAAAACTGATTCAAATCTAAAAATTGAATTTAAATTTAATTCAATTTGATCGAATATTCGATTATCACCAAATATAGCACACCCTAGTGGTATCTTATGCTATTTTCTCTTTTAATAATCTAAAATTAACTAAAAAGAGCAAGAATTAAATTAGTATCCGCAAGACTAAAGAACGAACAAAAGCAAAAATGTAATGTTGATCCATACCCTCTCCTCTCTCTTGAAAATCCACTAAACCCGAATCTTTCATTGATTACCCAATGTAGTACAATCAAGAGTTGAACAGTTGAACCGATCAAAACACACACACACACTCTCTCTCTCTCTCTCTCTCTCTCCCTCTCTCAAGAATCAACAGTCAAGAATCAAGAATCAAGAATCAAGAATCAAGAATCAAGAATCAAGAATCAAGAATTCAAAGATGCTAAATTGAAAGCTTGATTATCGATATGTAATTATGCTTAAAATATTGTAGCAATGATTATCGATGATTATATGTAATTCCTGGGAAACTATATGTAATTCCTCCAAAAGAATGATTATTGATGATATATGTCACTGTTTACAATGTACCATTTCAATTCTTTTTCTTGGTCAGAAAAAAAAAAAATCATGTTAATGAGCAGAAAAGTGTAATGTATAAGATCATTGGCGAGACATCACATAATTACAGTGACACTAAGGCCCAAAGCTAACTATTCTTGGGCTTGGGCCCAGTAGGCCTAGTGAGATTATCTGCTTCTTTTTTTAAAAAAAAAATCACATTTTAAATCCGTTTTAAGTCGGATTGAACCCTTAAATCGATGTATTAGTGTTCATTTGCTTCATCATAATATAAGATTAAATAGAAAGATATAATATATAATATTATTTATATGTATATATGTATGCATGTATGTATATATGTATGGTGCTAATTAGATAAGTACACCTAGCAAATTCTATATAAATTTAGATTTTTTTTTTAATGTAAATATTCTCTAATCACTACAGCCCCATCCCAAAAGTATATGTTTGTATCTGGGAATTAATACACAAATTATAATTCAAAAAATTAGTTTAAGGAGTTAAGTATATTAACCAATAAGTGATATATAGATTAAAATTTTAGTTCATATAAAATATGAACCCAATTTGAATTAGAAGGTATTTGACTCATTTGATTTATGATATGTATATATATGTATGTGTGTTTATGTATGATGATTCAATATTTAATATGTATCAAAATTAATTAAATCCATTTTAAAATCCACTGTAACACATTCAAAGGAGGGGGAAAAACGCAAAGAAATTGCTTTTTGATAGATTTGCTCTCTAAATATATATATATATACACACAAAAATTATAATATTCTAAATCTACCCTTTTCTTTTTTATTTTTATTTTAAAATTTTGATAATTTTGATCAATTTACTGATATTAATTAACTACTTGTGCTTGCTTTTTAGTGTTAAATTGTTATTTTTGTTCTAGTTTATATTATCTTTGTATAATTGTTTATTTATTAATTTTTAAATTTAAATATTTGATTTTAACAATTTCAATTAGACTGTTGATAGACTCATGAGTCAGGTTGACACTCGCAAACTCTGCTCAGCTGAGTTTGAGAAAAAATTTAGTTTACTGAAATATATGTTGAATAATGGTTAAATAAATTTGATTGAGATGAGTCCAAACTAACTTTAATTCAACTCAAGGGGCGTTTGGTATAATCTTACGAATCAGAATCAAAATCGAAATCATATTCTCTGAATTCAGAATAGATAGAATCATTTCAATTCATCTATTTGGTTTAGTACATTGGAATATATATCATTACCATATCTGGCATTTGGTTGACTATCTTTTTAAAATAAGAATTAACAATTTTTAAATTTTTTCTTACTCCAATATATAATAAAAACTATAAATAACTTAAAATAAACTGTTTGAAAATATTATATAAAATTAATTTCATTTAAAAAAATAGATATTATATGAATTCATCAAGTAAACTTTATATCATTTTCAAAAATAATAAAAAAAGAAAGTAACTTAGTAATAAAATTTTATATTTTTTTATTTATTTAATTTATATATATATATATGAGTAATTGGTAATTTTATAATGAAATAAATAAATATTATATGAATTTATTAAGTAAACTTTATATCCTTTTCAAAAAAAAAAAAAGTAACTTAATAACGAAAATTTTATATTTTTTTCACTTATTTTATATTATAACTTAATAAAATATTATAACTTACTAACTTAATAAATATTATATAAAATTTTATATTTTACATATATGAGTAATGAGTAATTTTATTTTAAAAAAAAAAAATTGTATAAGTAATGGATAATTTTATAATGAAAAAGATAAATATTATATGAGTTTATCAAGTAAACTTTATATTCTTTTCAAAAATAAAAAAGAAAATAATTTAATAATGATAATTTTATATTTTTTTACTTGTTTAGTTTTTTATATATATATGAGTAATGGGTAATTTTATTAAAAAAAATGTATGAATAATGAGTAATGAGTGATTTTATAATAAAAAAAGTAAATATTATATGAATTAATCAAAATAACTTTATATTTTTTTCAAAAATAAAAAAAGAAAGTAATTTAATAATGATAAGTTAATATTTTTTTCACTTGTTTAGTTATATATATATATATATATATATATATATGTATATGAGTAATTAGTAATTTTATAAAAAAAAAATGTATGAGTAATGGGTAATGAATAATTTTATAATGAAAAAAATAAATATTATATGAGTTCGTCAAGTAAATTTTAAATTTTTTTTAAAAATTGAAAAAAGGAAATAACTTAATAATGAAAATTTTATATATTTTTTTCATTTGTTTAGTTTTTATATATATATATATATATATATATATATATATAAGTAATGGATAATTTTATTAAAAAAGAAAATAATTTAATAATGAAAAGTTTATAAAAAAAAAAGGAAGTGTTAGAGTGGAGAGTAATGAGTAATTTTGAATAAGTGTAAGAGTAAATAGTTATTTGAAAATTAGGCTTGGCTTTTTAATAAAACCTACTGATTTATTTGGGTTTTGTGAATTTTTAAAGTTTTTGATATAAATACAAAATATTCATTCCTATAGTATTAATCTAAATATTATCTTTCGGTTCTATTTTCATTCCTTATTCATATATTCTTTTACCAAACACCCTCAGTCATTTTCATTTCTATTTAGCATGATGAGAAGTATTACTAGAAAACCAAGTCTTGCATGAAGTAGATGTACATATACTTGTGGGTGAGTGTGTGTATCAAATAATATTTATTTTTTTTAATTATTTTATACTTGAAAAGATTGTAAATAAATTCGACTTTTAATTATGGTTAAATAAATTCTCTTGGCTCAATCAAAATTAATTTAATTTAATAAGTGATGAAATTTAAACATTTTAATCCAGCTTATTCGTAGGCATGATGGAGGAGTATGGGTGGTAAAGTACTGCTAACACGATTTTTTCACGATGCCCTCATGTTAGTCAAACACACGTTTAGGTTTTTCAAACATACGAGGATAAATGTTTGGTGGTGTAATTGAAAAAATTTTAGTCACTTAATTATAATTGGGGTTTGAATCATCATAGTAACGTAAAAATCGATATTGGAAGATCTCTCTTCATAAAGGGCACAATAACAGATCGATCCGAATTAATAGGG
The DNA here is from genome assembly GCA_037126225.1 of Dillenia turbinata. Taxonomy (NCBI): domain Eukaryota; kingdom Viridiplantae; phylum Streptophyta; class Magnoliopsida; order Dilleniales; family Dilleniaceae; genus Dillenia; species Dillenia turbinata. Next base: position 6,949,360 of record JBAMMX010000008.1, read on the forward strand.
ATGAAATTTTAGATACCGAGTGGTGACCAAATCAGGGGAAAAAAAAAAAACATACGGAAGAAGGAACAAAATAAAAGCATGGCTAGCTTCTGATTCATGAAATCTGGCAGAAGATATGAGACTCAGAGTAAAAGAAATGACGAGGAAGAAGAGTGTTGAGGCAGGCTTAAGCTAATGATAAACCTACAGGGGGCAGAATGGTTTGGGCTTTACATGGAATTTTGGTATCAATCATGGACAAGAGATGTTGATAAAATTAGCAACTACTTTTTTTATTTTCGGTGTCATGGAATATTTTTTTTATCGATTAGTATCCAGAATCATATTTTGACTAATCCGATATGAATCGTATTTAGTCCCCCTTTTAGGGAAGGAAAATTCTTTTAACATAATTCATATTATTATTAAGATTTGAATTCGGATTTTGATTAAAAAATCTAATATTTTTTCAATTAAATCAATTTTTCGTCAATAAAATTAGTTGCTACTTAACAGGCAAATAAATAAATAACTAATGCTTGAAAAGAAACTGCACGCATGCATGAAGTAAGTTGATGAAATTAGGTGGATGATTCAAGAGTCTACTAAGCCGTTTGTTGATGTACATCTTCATATTGCTAGTTGGAACGCATGGGATGGGAGAGATTGCCCCATGACTGCACACAGACTGCTTGCAAAATGGGGCTAATAAATACCTGGATTCTTGGTCCACCAAGAGTAGCTAATGCGTCCTCAAGCACTTGGACCAAGTCACTTGATGAAGTAAAATATTTATCTCAATTAATTATTTTAATAATTTGAAATTCTTGTTTTGAAGTAAATGAAAAAAGTTTGAATCACTTGACATTCGATTATTTTGGGTTTTTTTTTACAAGGAAATACAACCAAATGAAATCGAATTAAAAAAAAAGAAGATAAAAATAAAAATATTCTATCACTTAAACTGCAATGACCGATTAATTTGGAGTTATCAAAGCGACAAGACATCAACATTAACTCAAGATGATACTTGCAGAACTTTCAAAATGTTTTAACCAGTTTGACATTTTGTTGAAATCATAATGAATATTGAAGTTGTTTATAAAATAATTATTATTCACTCTAAATATTTTACAAAATTAGCAATAATGATTAGCATTAACTATTTTCTGAAGAAAAAGAAAGAGAGTAATGTAGTTAAATTAATACGTGAATGGTAGTTTTATAAACATATTTTAACAAATTCATAAAATCAAATTCAAAGTTAAATTATTATATCTAAACTGTTTCATAAATATTAATATTTATTTCTTTTGATGTAAAATTTATTTAAACTATGTATTATTATAGGAAAAGAAGTTCTTCATGGAATAACCTAGTGATAATAATCTCCCTCCCCGACTCGGTGATCGATCCGATTCCTATCGTAAAAAAAGGGGGGGAAAGAAAAGTTTTATAGAATTCCATTAGGGCCCAAGGTGGCATGTGAACAACGGGCCAGACATAAAAGTCCGCAACAAATGAGTAGCCCCTAGCAAGCCCAGCCCAGCCCAGCCCGTCTAACAATGATTTGGAAATAGAGATTTGTGAAATAAAAGTCATCCCATCTAAATAATGAACTTACAAAATAAAAATAAATTGAAATTAGGTTAAACCTGGGAATTGACAGTTTGTTGATAAAATCTTCCATCTGGAATCGAAAGGGATAATACGGAAAACTTGGTTGGACTGTTCATCCATCCTTCTCTCTTCCCCCCCCCCCTTCTGAGAGAGCCATTCATTTTCTCAATTTCCTCCCACACACAAAAATGTCCATCTCCCTTCTTCTTTGCCCGGCAACTTCTCTCTCCTCACAGAAACAACCTATCTTCTCTTCTTCACTGTTCTCTCTCAAAACCTCTTCCTTTCCCGCTCTTACCAACCACAGACAAAGCCCCAGGAACCAAAACACCAATAGAAGAAGACCCATCACCATTACAGTCCAGTCCAAAGGCCGCAATTCAGCAGATGCACCAGACCGCTTAATCTCAGCCATCTGTTACTTCTACCCATTCTTTGATGGCATTCAATATGGCAAATACGTTTTGACCCAATTCACTCCCATTCAAGTCCTCATAGAGCCACTAGTCCCAGCCATTAAAGTCTTCAAAAGCTTTCCCCTTAATGGGCTTTTTGGTGTTTTTGACTCTCTACTTTGTTGTTGTTAGAAACCCCAATTTCAGTAGGTATGTGAGGTTCAACACTATGCAGGCTATTGTGCTTGATGTGCTGCTGATTTTTCCTGACCTTTTGGAGAGAAGTTTCAATCCAAGAGATGGGGTTGGGTTGGATTTGATGATGAGTTTGGATAGCACGGTGTTTTTGTTCCTTTTGGTTTGCTTGATTTATGGTTCATCTTCTTGCTTGCTTGGTCAAGTCCCTAGATTGCCTATTGTTGCTGAAGCAGCAGAGAGGCAAGTTCCTTAAACCCATATCTTTTAGGTCAACTCTGTTGCTTAATTGTAGACATTTTGCTCGGAATTTATAGAATTTTGATTATTGATAATTTAATTTGTGAAAATGATGTTATAGAATATGCTTTTGTTTTCTGTTTCTTGGTATGCGGTACTTTAATTGGTTAAATTAGTTCTTTGTTATCTGTTTTTTTCTTGATTCTGATCAGAGGTTTGAGTTCAAATTATTGTTTTCTTTGTCCTATGTTTGTGGACTTGAGCCATTCTCCTTGGAGTTTTGAGTGTTATTTTACTCTTGTGATGTTGAAGAAAATGGAGAAAGACACTCCTCCCCCTTCATACCTTGTCTGCTAAATGATGTTGGTTGGCATATAATCAACCTTCTTAACTCCTCGTACGAATCAAGCTATAGGGAGAAAATGAAGAAGAAATCTTGTGAACTTGTTGAATCAGGACACTACTCTTTGATCTCAAACTCAAAATAGTTTGCGCCAATGAGATGAGGAGAATGATTGAACTGCCTATGTGGGAGCTACAAAAGAACAAAAACAGAAAAAGAAAGGGGAGTGTTAAGGTGTGGATAAATACTTTTCCTTCTCTCTCTCTCTCTCTCTCTCTCTCTCTCTCTCACTCTTTTTAATAATATTTGGTGACTATACAAATGCGGTTCTCCATCCTTTCATGAGACACAAGCTTAAACATTGAGACCATTAACTTTTCGATCATAACTACATTTGTGTAGAACAAGTTGCTTTTAGTTAAACCAGGAGGGCGCCATTGTGTTACATACTTAAAATGGGTTTTTTTTTTTGGTGCATAATTCCCAACATGTTCAAGATTGTCTGTTATCTTAGAATTGCGCTACAAAGGACTACGGGCTCCCCCATCAGCAAATGGTTAGGAAATTCACTCTTCCTATCATTTTGATTTAACAGCCTTACGTTTTATTATTAGGCTGGCTGTGCTGCTTGTCTTTAGTGGGCCCCTTTGACTTTATGCTTAGTTGAAGAATTCTTGCTAGTTGCTACAAAGTTATGAGGCTATCTTGCTTGTAGTTACAAATCCAAAATGGGAAAACAGGCTCTTATAAGATAAAGACACGGTGGATAGACATTTCTTGCTTCCCTGATGACGTTGTTTATTCAATGTAACAGTGCTGTACCAACTAGATATTCTACTTCTATGGTTAAGGAACTTGCGTTAAATCTTTGAACGCTGCTTAAACAATTATGGAGTCAACAGAATGTAAAAATGCCAAGAAGAGACATGCCATATGATAACCTTTCTTTTGAGGATTAGGCTACGTTTGTTGGAATGAAGAGGCAAAAGATGGCAAGATAGGAAGGAAGATCACGCATCTTTTGTTTGGTAAGAAGGAAAGGTGGAAGGAATCCTTCCTACTTTTACTTTTTCTTTCTGGGAACAATTCTCTTTACTTCCTTCTCTTCATCCAACCAATGGGTGAGAGATACCTGTTCCTCTCTTTCCTTTCCATCTTCCTCCCCTTTGCCTTCCTTCCAACTTTCTTTTCCTCTTACCAAACTCAGCCTTAATATTTAGGTATATGGCAGATGAGAACTGAAGTTTTCGAATCTGTGTGACTGAACTTTTCATCCAATCATGGGACAAAGTTCAAAATGCTTCTTCCTGGTTTTGTAAGTCCACAATCATGTGACAAACTGTGCACCTTTTTTTTGGGTTGGGGAGAATTTACCACAAAGGTGTTACAGGTCCATTTGGTACATGGGAAGAAAAATGGTCATGAACAACATGGCCGTTCCTGCATAGTAACAACGCTATGGTCCTTTGCTTCCATTGCCACAATCCCATTGGCGTATTTGTTATCATTTAAATTTAATGCTCAGAGAAGACTTAATCTAGGGTAGATCTTGCTGATTACTTTTCATAGGCTTCTAAGCATCTTAACAGGTCAAATGCTGTCTTGCATATCTGAGTCTAAATTTGAATTTGTATGATGGGACACTGGATATTTCCGCAATTAACAAACTCTGCACAATCAAAAATGACTATGATTGGTAGGCTGGTGTTTTGGATTTTCGCATGTTTCTAGGGGTGAATGAGATCTGTGTGTCCAATGATAGCTTGTTTTCAGAATGCCACAGATGCTAAAATAGATAAAACCTCACTTCAAACAAATATGAACCCTTGTTTTTTTTCCTTCCATTGCAAAGTTGGTTTTTATATTTTGGGGTTCATGAATCTTGTTGAAGCAGAGTGTCCTGGTCTCTATCTTTATGTGCACATAACTAATAGGCTTTGAACCAAGTCTACATGATTGCTATGGATTCCGTTATAATTAATTCAAGGAGATTGTTTGGTCTTGAAAGGCACAAGATTGTCTGGAGACTGCTGAAGATATTTCATTTAGTGCAGGAGAGGTTTTTAGCAATCTAGTTTCTTGAGAATTTGCATATGAGATGTTATAAGTTTTTCTGTAAGAACATACTTGGAGAAGAGAAGAGTTCTTAAATTTTTTTTTTTTTTTTTTTCTTCTTCTTCTTTTGACCCGATAGTGTAGTTCTTAATTTATCTAGAGTTTGTCAGAGATAGTGGTGAATGTGAGACATTAAGGTGAAATGCAAATCACTTTCCAGATCTCTAGTTCCAAATCACTCAAATCGAAGGAAAGCATATCAGATCCTCAAAAAATAGATCCAAACCGATTTTTTTTATCATCGTTGTCATCATCATCATTTTCTTCTTCTTCCTCTCAACAAAGGTGCCCAACAAAGGTGCCCTTTTGTTGCTCTAGATGTCACTAATGAAGGTTTTAACTTGCTTCTTTGATGAATGGATGTGAATTTCTTCTTGTTTAATCCAAAATTCTCCTCCTTTTCCTTTCAGATTGTTACAAGTTGGTGTATAAAAATTTTAGTTTATTTAGTTAAAACTAGTTGTGTTTTGATTGGGTAGTTTGGTTGATAAATGTGAAAATCTTTTTTCCATAATTTAGGAAATTTCCTTAATTAGTTAGTGTAGAAATTTAATTCTTAAGTGGGTAGTAATTCAAAATGTATTAAATTGGTATTCTTTGCCACTTTGAACATCTTATCTAAACCAAGAGAACTGTACCAACCCCTGCATCTAAAGTCCAGAATTGCTTTGAGCTGGTTTTAACCCTAAGATGATCCAGTAATAGCATATTACTTTATTTCTGCAAAATATATAAAAAAATTATCTAACAATTAACTTTATTCCCTTGCTTTATAAAATATAATATGTATTTAAAATTATATAAATTATAATTTTTATGGAGCAAATAATATGTGAGATTATAATTTTTAAAGATTTATTTTATATAAAACATCGATTAATGAGTTCAATGATTGTGATATTCTCTCCAACCTGAATTAGGTGTTGGTTTTTTTTTTTTAAACAATTTTGATTTAAATACACTCAAAAAAGAAATGTTCTTTGGGTGTGCATAATTTTTAAGCTATTTCATATACTTAGAACATTATATTCATTAAAACTGTAATGGTCAAAAAAAGAAATTTATAAAATAAACCAAGTTTTTAGGAGACAAGAAGTTGCCATGGCCGAACTTGCTAACACCATGGACCTGCCTGTAGGTAAAAAGCTCTCATGGTACAAAGAGGTCATCGGATTTAATACAACAATCTCAACATGCTTTCATTGAGCTATGGGGCTTGGCATTATAATCCTTCCTTACTGAAATAAGTAAGAATTTTGCATAAAAATAATTAATTTTCTCTTTTTGACAGTAATCACGTTTTTTTTTTTTTTAATACCCTTAAAATTTCAAATTCTCATTATCGAAGAAAAAGGTTTTAATTAAAACCTGTGTGAGAAGTACTCTTGAAGTTATAGATTCTATGATTTTTTTTTAATTAAAATGATATATTTTGATTAAAATCCTTGTAAATAAATATTATCGTATTTTCCTTTGACTCAAAATATTGATTTTTTTTTTTAAATAGTATATTTCAAATAATTATTTTTTCCTTAAAAAAAGAATCTTTTTGTAAAAGAAATGGAGTTTTGGTACAAAATTACTAGCCATGTTTGGAAATGCATGGGGATTTCCTATACTAAGCTCTAAATTCTTTTTGTGAGGAGTTTGTTTGCTGAAAAAATAAATAAAAAAGAAAGTTTACGTAAAAACGAAACTTTTAATATTTAATTTATATTTATTTTATTTTTCAAGTTTAAAGAGCGAGTCTGTGGTTTCATCAATCTAATTGGTTGTGACGCTAGGAACAGATTTACAGGGCGTCATTTTTCACAGTCACGACATTTACATTAGATCAAATCCTTAACCGTTTGACATCAGTTTAACCTTAGGGTAATTATGTATTTGAGTTAAGTCGATTTCAAATATTTTTATGTTCGAACTTAAATTAAAATTTTTTAATTGTATTCAAACTTGAACTCGATGAATGGTAATAATATAATTTGAATTCGACTTGTTTATAATTTAATAAACTCGAGATCAACTCGAAAATTAAAAAAATCGACTCATTTATAGATATGATTATTTATATAATATATTAATATATTTCACTTAATTTAATTTTTTATATTATAATAATATAAGAATATATATATAAAATATATATTAATATATGTTATCAACTTATTTGACAAATTTTCGTGTCTAAAATTCTATTATTAGATTTCAACTCGATTGTATAATGACACTGTTCAAATTTAATAAGAGTTTGATTAAAATCGAATCAAATCAAGTTTTTGATCGACCGACTCATAACCATTCTCGTAACCATTCGAGTCGATTTATATACAGTCCTAGACCATTTGTCTTGTCAATCTTGCACCGATACTGGACTCCAATCCTGCGAGGAAACCCTGTTGAGCCACCTTTATTGACCAGACTCATGATGTACATGACTGCCCCATTAAACACCGCAGCAAAACTCCATGCACAAATATGGAAGCCATGAACGGACCACGGTGAGAGCGCTCAACTAAATATCAGCGACAAATGCACAACACACGTAGCAATGCAACATAAACAATAAACAATTGCTCAAACGCCACCCCTTTACTATATTAATTATTTATGAAAATAATAACGAAGATTCCTCAAAGTTTGAATATCTCATATCTATTTTAATGATAACACACTCTTGGTATGTACCAAGTAGCACAAAGTAAACAAAATCAAGTACAAAGTTAATAAAGTATAATTCAAATGATATTATCCCATTTCCTCATCTCAAGGGTAGTTTAATGGTTATAACTCATTTTCTCTAACCCGAAAATCCCGATTTTAAATCTTGATATAACCAAAAAAAAAAAAAAAAAAATCATCCCTTTTTTCCTTAGAAATTTCTAGTTTGATCATCTTTTATGTGCTAAGCAACACAAGGTACATAAATCAAGTCCAAGTGGGCCCACAGTCCACGCCCTAGACAATTGATGGTAGACTACCAACGGACGGATGATCAATTTAATAGAATAAGGTGTTAAGTCCCCTTAACTAAGTCTCGAATTCGAAATTTGGGAATAAAAAAAAAAAAACTATGTTGGGAGAATCATCCCTAAATAAGGTCTCTGCAGACATTTAAATTGAATTAATCAGAATATGGTTCGAATACCAGTGGTTCGTACCAAAAACGGGTTGGCGGAAAACCAATGGGCTAAGCAAGCCCAATAAAGCCTACAACAAGCGAACTGAGTCAATATGAGCCCAACAAGGTCCATAAAAAAGTCCAATATGTTATCAGAATCAACACGGTCAAATGAGGCCCACCAAAGTCCAAAGAGATCATCACGGGTCAAACTGGGCCCACTAAAGTCCAAATGGATCACAAGTATCATGGGTCGAATAGGGCCTACCAAGGTTAACGGGTCATTATTGATCAACATGGTTCATTACTAGTTTGACCCGACCCATCACAAATAGGGATGAAAAGGTAAAGCTACCTTCAGCCCAGACCCAAAATTTATTTTCAGTCCAATAGAGTCGGGCGCGGGCCCAGATCTAAACGGGCAGGATAGAAAGGAGGAATTATACCCATAATTCCAGGTAGGTCCATTTTACCTAACTCTACCCTATTTTCTATGTAAATGTATTTAGAGCTTAGAATGTTAAGACTCATGTGGTAACTTTTATTTTTTTTTATTTTATTATAATTGTTGGTCGCAACCAAGAAGGGGTTGAATTGGTTGACTTCAATTTAAAAATTTTACTCCACTTAAAATTTAATTTAAAACCTAAATCCAAACAAGATGAAACATGTAAATGCAAGTGTATGCAAATGCAGAAAAATAAAGTGAAATGATAGAGATATCAAACCCGATTTATAGTGGTTCGGTCTTGTGCCTACGTCCACTCTTCCAGCTCAACAAGTCAGGGTCCGACAATAATTAGTTTCTACTGTGTAATGAGAATTACAAAATCAGTATAATGTCGAGATATAGACAATCTGCATTTTTTCCCTTGAAAATGACTTAGTCCTACACTCACTTAACTCAAACTCTCTTACACCTAGCCTATCAACTTAAGACAATGTTCCTCACACTCTCCTTAGACTTGTGAGTCTATATAAAAACTAAAATAGAGGTTATAAGAAAAACACAATGGACAGCAGGAATACAACAGAAAAATAATGATCGAGTAGGTATTTTCAGGTCATCTTTTCTCTCAACCCAAAGCCCAAAAATGATCTGTAAAAACTTCTAATAAGGACTGAATATTGCTCTTCAAAGTTTAATTCGTATTCTGCAAAAATTCGACTTGTTTCAAAATGATATATGCCTTTCAATATGCCTTCAAAAACCGGCTCTTCTCTCAAAAAAATATTCTGTAGATTCTCAATTTCAATTTTCAGTTCAGGAGCTTCAAATAACCCTTTTACTACTGTAACTTTTTGAATTTAAAGTCTAACAACACCCTTATTATGAGGAAAAATTGAAATTCAAAAAGTTTAGAAGTTGGAGAAGATATATGAAAATGTTGAAGTCAAATTCTGAACTTGAGTTTACCTTCAGTAAATAATTGGATTTTACTTGAATTTAAACCATCATCCTTGAGAGTCTTACTGGTCAAATACAACACCCAATCTGTACTCAACATACTAAGTTAAGTCTTAAAAATAAAATAAAATCGCAGCAGAAATCACAGTTATGATTTTCAACTACTTCTACTTTTCTCGCTGCTTCTACTTATCTTACTTCTATCCAACTTGTGTAATAGTATTTTTTGAATAGTTCTTTATTTTGAAATTTTTTATAAATAAGTTTGTATTATATATTCTAAATGTCTGCACATTTGATAAATTTATTAATAACACATGTAGAATTTTGTTATCATTAAAATATTAAATTTCGATAATAATTTTCCTAACAATAATATTGTGTTTTATTATTATTATATTCTAATTCGATTTAAAGTTAAATCCACCGAAAAGAATGGAACAGATATAACATAAATTTTAATCCCACCAGAGACAACTAAGGGAGGGAGATAGAGGGATCCACCCCTGAGTGAGTGGCAAGGCTCAGCTCCATCTCTGTTGTGCAACAGGGGAGGGAAAGAATGGTGATAGGTTGGGAGAAGAGGAAAACACATCAAAGGAGAGAGATGGCTGTAGGACTGCTGCCGCCTGAAAGTGGCCACCTAAATAGCAATCTATTCCTATATAGACAGTGATGGCTTGCTAGACTTGGCTAGTGACGGTAGTAGGGGTATAAGTGAGTTAAGTTATTCGTGAGTAGCTCAATCTCGACTCGAGACATAGTCGAATTCGACACGATTTAATCAAGATTTAATCAAGTTTGAACCGAATTCGAGTATATTAATTTAAATATCGAATCGAGTTCGAATATTTTAATACTCGATTTGAAGTGTTTATGAGGCTAATCGAGCCGACTTCAAATTGAGCCGAACTCGAGACTAAATATATTAAATTTTAATTTACATTCAAACTCGATCCTAATCGGGGCTAATCAAGTCTAATTGAGTCGAGTTCGAGTTTGAAAATTCATGTTCGATCGAGTTCGAATCGAGTATCAAATAAGATAATTTTCTAATCAAGTCTAATCGAGTAGGATAGTGTATCGACTCGAATCGGCTCTATTAGATCCCTGGGCGATGGTGGTCAGATTTTAGTGGTTTTTTTGGGGGGTAATTTTACTTCGATTATCTCCTGGATTGAACTCGGTCAAGAGGGAGACTCATGATTGTTCCCGCTTTGAATCTTAATAACAATTGTATTCATCCAATTATGAAAAATCTCAAGCATTATACCAAAAGTTTCCATAAGTCGAATTTAATAAAAAAAAAAAAGGATAATCAAGGAATCTAGAAACTCAATTTAACTAACAAAATCTATATTTATTAAGCCACCTAAAGATATAATTAAAGTTAGATAAAATTTTCAGTGTAAATAAAATTATTGATATAATAATAATTAAGTCATTTTAAACTTTTGCTCCAAAAACATATTACATTTTTTATTAGACAATTTTCACTTTGTTTAAAATCTTTATAAATAAAATAAAACAAATCAAAAGCTAGTTAAACAAAGTTGGATGTTTTATTTGGATTTTGAAGAAAACCTTCTATTTGGATTCACTTCCCCAAGTTGCCCATCAAGTACTTTGAATGTATTGTCAAGCTAGTTTGGACAATAGATGGAAAGGCACATCAAGGTGTTGATAGGCAACATCTACTAGCCAATTGGCTCTAAGAAATTGTGTCAAATATGCTACAATTTTGTTCTTATAAAGATACTCCAGTGGTAAAAAAATCTCATTCAAATATCTTTCTAGAGATTAAGACCCATTGTTCAAATTTTAGTAAATATATATATTTTTTCGATTTTTGTAATCTCTGTATTAAACAAAAAAAAAAAAAAAAAACCCAATTTGTGAAAAATTTGGCCTTGTAATGAAGGCTTTTAGGCTATGAACACGAAACTTATATTCAATATAAACAAAAACACACACACACATTAACAATCATATTTAGTAGAAGGGTCAATTCTCCAGTATTTCACTTTCATTTTTTTTTAAACACTATTTGCCATATATTAGATGCGCTAGTTTAGTATTATCTGAATGATACAATTAAATCAGTATGGTAGTAATTAATTAAGGATTATGTGCTTAAGGCAGCTAGTCCATCCAATCAAATTAGGGCAACTAGCAAGATCTAACTTTGAGATCATGGGTTCGATACGTAAAAACAATTTCTTTACAAAAATGTGAAGAGAAGTTTATGTACATATACGTTCACCTTCCCTATATTCCTATACTAAATCGGGAAGCAATTTATACACCAGATGAACCCTTTTTTTGCAAGATCCTGCTCCATTTCGCAGAGGAGTGAAAAGAAAGGATTTAAGGAATTTGTGAAATCTACCTCCTTTATTTGTTATTTACGAAAGGAAATCATAGGGATAATTAAATAAACGATTGTGTTCCAAATACAGGAATTCAATTAAATTATAAATTTTGATTTTTGATTTCAAGCATATTACTTTTCTATGGCAGTCTAAAGGAGTCGGTGGTTGTCATTAGGGATTGGGAATCAGAATTGCATTTGAAATAAAAAAATTTTAGAAATGGACTTTAAAAATACATATTTTCACTTAAATTTCAGAAACCAGGATTTCGTTCATAAATCTCATTCATATTTCATTAGTTCAAACAAATTATATAGATTTAAATCTAATTTTTTTTATTCCAATTCACAAGTATTCCTTAATTGTTATTGTAAGGATGGTTATCTTGATTGCATGATTTACATAATTTTTTTTTGGGTAAATTTTATAAATAATCAATTTATTGTTTTGAATTGACCATCAAATAGAATCAGTAAAAAGGATTAAGCATTTAATGGGGGGGGGGGGGGGAGGAGAAGGGGTATTTATTAGTTACTTATTTTTCTAAGCAACACCACCGAAAACAAAGCGATGTAAAGGCCGAAGGCAAGGCAGAGAGAGAGAGAGAGAGAGATTTCGTACTTTTTTCCAAAATCAATCTTAGAGAGAGATAGAGAGAGAGAGAGAGAGAGCGTTTTTGTCGCCGTCGGTGGAGGAGACCAGGAGCGAGACCGGTAAGATTTTATTTGTCAAATGACCGGTCCACCCCATCAACTTGGGTCAAATTTTGACGAAGTCGACAAACGTTGATTTGTAACATCAAAGCACTTGAAACTTTAATACTTGTATTTATTAAGATGTTTTTGGGATTATTTAAAAAATACCAATTATAACAGTGTTTATAAATAACTTTTTAATTATAAAATTATTTTAATTTTTTTAAAAAATAAGTTATTATCTATTTAGATAAATATTACTTAAAAATAGTTAATTATTTGATAAAATAAGTATTTATAAACTATATAAAATAAGAAAAAAATTATAGTAGAGATAAGATATAGGATGATTATAATTTTTATTAAATATAAAAGGATAAAAATATATATTTTTTTATCAAAATAGTTTATTTTAGTAGTGTTTAAAAGTATCAAAATTTAAAAGTTGCTAAGAGAAGTTTATTATTTTTTTACTTTATACGTTTTTTTTTTTTTTTGTTTATAAGCACTTATATAAATTTTAATAATCAAAGATCATAATTATAATTTTAATTAATTTATAAATTGATTTGATTAGTCTATTAATAATTCTAAACTCCGTCTAAATCCCCGAACAAAGAAACTTAAAAGCTTAAACAGAAATTGTTGATGTCTAATCCGGAACAAGGCACGTTATTTTTCTTACATCCATCCTCCCAAACACTGATATCTCTCATTCTCTCTTTATTCCTCTTTCTTTCTCTGCGGCATTCTCTCTTTCTCTCTAACTTTCAACCATGAGACATTCTCAAGCTCATGGTTGAAATCCTCCAAACCAATCATTCTCTCCTTTCAGAATGGACTGTCCATTTCACATTCATTTTTAGATTTGTCTTCAAGAAACTCGTTCACCCATTACAAAAAGTGTTCCCGACTTAGTATGGGGTAAAGATAAGGTACACGTATATATATACAGTCTTCTCTTTATATTTTATAAAGAGATTATTTCTACATCTCGAATTCATAACCTGAAAACCTAAAATAATATTATCATTGCATCAAGATTTGCTCTCCAAGAAGCTCACTCATGTGATAATTAATTGGTCAACTTGCTCTCAAAATTTCCATATAAATGTAGGGTCTTATGGTTAAAATAAATGTAGGGTCTTGAATAAGCCTCCTATGACACTTAACTCTTCTTTTTTCAAAAATATTTTAAAAGTAAATAAAAAGCGATAAATTTTATAATTTTTTAGTTATTAATTTTTTGGCCACCCAACGCCCTTCCCATTGCCACCGCAAGTGGTAAGGGCCTGGACATTGGTACGACAACCAATCAACTCTACCCCATTAGAGAACAACATAACTCCAAAAGAAGTTGTTTCATGCACTATAATAAAAAAGTCATTCAACCACGAAAATTACGGGTAGAAAAAAATCTATCGTTATTAATTACAGATTTATAACGGATTAGTGACAAAAAATTCAATGATTAATTTAACAATGAAAAAATCCATCGCTAATTGTTCTGTTACTAAATCCCTCGTTAAAATTAACGACGGAAATTTTCCGTCGCTAAATTCGTCGCTAAAACTTTTTTGAACAGATTAGCGACGGAAAAATCCGTCACTAATTTTTCCGTCGTTAAAAACTTTTTGAATAGATTAGCGACGGAAAAATCCGTCGCTAAAAGTTGAAAAATATTTTTTGTTTTGGTTAAATATAATTTTTTATTTTTATTAAATATAATTTTGTGTTTTTATTAAATATAATTTTATCTTTTTATTAAATATAATTTTATCTTTTTATTAAATATAATTTTGTCTTTTTATTAAATATAATTTTTTGTTTTTATTAAATATAATTTTGTATTTTTATAAAATATTATTTTTTTATTAAATATAATTTTTTGATTTTATTAAATATAATTTTTTGTTTTTATTAAATATTATTTTGTGTTGTTATTAAATATAATTTTTTGTTTTTATTAAATATAATTTTGTATTTTTATTAAATATAAATTTGTATTTTTATTAAATATGATTTTGTGTTTTTATTAAATATAACTTTTTGTTTTTATTATATATAATTTTTTATTTTTATTAAATATAATTTTTTATTTTTATTAAATATCATTTTTTGTTTTTATTAAATATTATTTTGTGTTTTTATTAAATATAATTTTTTTTTGTTTTTATTAAATATAATTTTATATTTTTATTAAATATAATTTTGTGTTTTTATTAAATATAATTTTGTATTTTTATTAAATATTATTTTGTGTTTTTATTAAATATAATTTTTTGTTTTTATTAAATATAATTTTGTATTTTTATTAAATACAATTTTGTGTTTTTATTAAATATAATTTTTTGTTTTTATTAAATATTATTTTATGTTTTTATTAAATATAATATTTTTGTTTTTATTAAATATAATTTTGTATTTTTATTGAATATAATTTTTTGTTTTTATTAAATATAATTTTGTATTTTTATTAAATATAATTTTTTGTTTTTATTAAATATTATTTTGTGTTTTTATTAAATATAATTTTATATTTTTATTAAATATAATTTTGTATATTTATTAAATATTATTTTGTATATTTATTAAATATAATTTAATGTTTTTATTAAATATAATTTTATATTTTTTAAATATAATTTAATGTTTTTATTAAATAAAATTTTATATTTTTTAAATTAGAGTATTGTATTTTTAATATTGAGAGTTAGAAAGAAAGTATAGAAATAGAAAAAAATAAACTAATAACATAAATATGATGGTGGTATGATGGTTAAAACTTTTAATATCTCTCTTTCACACTTAGGTTCGAATCTGGGTGTGAACATTTTTATAACAAATTAAAAGTGGACGGACGGGCAGGAGGGTGGGCGGGCCGGGGTCGGGGCCGGGGACTGGACAGGTGCATACGAGGGCAACCGGGCCGGTCGTCCAGGCTCGTGCGTTTGGGTTTACTTTTACTCACTTCAGCGACAGATTAACGACAGAAATATTTCCATCGGTAATTAGAAAAAATAAAATATTAAATTACTGACGGATTATTAGCGAATGGGGTAGTCGGACCGATCGTCCGGGTACGTGCGCTTGGGTTTGCTCTTACTAAATTCAGCGACGGATTGCGACAGAAATATTTCCGTTGCTAATAATCCATCGATAATTAAAAATAATTAGAAAAAATAATTTCTTGGGTTTGCTCTTACTAAATTCAGTGACGGATTGCGACAGAAATATTTCCGTTGCTAATAATCCATCGATAATTAAAAATAATTAGAAAAAATAAAAAATTAAATTATCAACGAATTAACGATGGATTATTAGCGATGGAAATATTTTCATCGCTAATTCATCACTAATTAGTGATGGATTAGTGACGGATTTTTTTAGTGACGAAAAATTTTTGTCACTAAATTAGTGAGGTAATTTTTAGTAATAAAAATTTGAGTATTAACGATGGATATTTTTTTTTTGTTGATATTCATTTTCTCGAAGTGACGTGAGTTCAACAATCGGCTACGCATGATTAAACCTCTACCCAATGTGACAACCTTAATCAAAATTAATACATT
This sequence comes from Dillenia turbinata, assembly GCA_037126225.1. Lineage (NCBI taxonomy): Eukaryota > Viridiplantae > Streptophyta > Magnoliopsida > Dilleniales > Dilleniaceae > Dillenia > Dillenia turbinata. The sequence continues at coordinate 6,965,412 of JBAMMX010000008.1, forward strand.
AACTTGTGCTTTTACTCACTTAGGAATCTTTGCTAATTGATTGGAACCTACACCGGAAGGGCCCTTTATTCTTTGGCAGTGCGTCAAAAAAAGGTTTTGGTTGAAGTTGAAGCTGCCTTAGTTGAGTTGAGACGAATATATACCCTGCTTGTGCCCTTGTCTTCTGCATCTGCATGTGTACATGAATATATAATTACACTTTTTGCCTAGATTTCTGAGTCAAATGATACTAAAACCACGTGATATGTTTTCATGTCCTTTATTTCCTCCCTTTGACCATCCCTGAGACATATTCCTAACTTCAACAAATAATAATCCCAGTCCAACACCCACTTTCTTTTTGCTGCTTTCACGTTATCGATGCAGCTTCGACATTGTACTTGTATTTGTTTATAGTTTTCTCAATTAAACAAAAGAAAGAGAGAGAGAGAGAGAGAGAGAGACGCTTGATAAAAGCAATTTTCATATAAACAATGTTGTTTGCTTCTATAATCTCCACCAATTTTTATCATTACCGAGTGGAAAAGTATAAAATTTCAGTTAAATGTTTGCAAATGTTGTACAATAATTTAAGGAGGAATTGTCGATTTTAGATCAAAGAAAAATAGGATGAGCCAGCACCCAGGAGTGATGAATGTCTTTTTTCTACACTTGTGATCCTACGGAATAATGCAAACCAAATTACTTTCGAAACCCAGATAGGAGTGTTGCCAAAAACGGAACAGCCATGTGAATAGAAAGTGAAATTGAGCTTCTTGAACCTCCATGTGATGCCAAAAAGTTTAGCTATCTTTTCTTTTTTTTCCCCTTTGGTAGCCATTAGAGAGGATAGGATGACGATGACTATGACTCATTTGGAACCTCTAAGAAGTTCTGCTATCTCTAATGGTTTCAAAATGTAGCATGAGAGATTTGAGCAAGTGTGAGCTTAGCTTGGGAGAAGAACCAACTTCGTTGGGTCACCCCCATTGAACAAAGAATGAAATTAGCACACATAATAAAACAACCATGGCATAGCTAGCAAAGTTGGTACGTTTCCATAACGAGAGCCACTTATTAAAGAGTATTGATAAATACTCACCATTTTATGGACAACAATGATCGAGATGCAATTCCATGATTTAATTTTTTTTTAATCTCAATAAGTGCTGTTGAAGGTATGATTTTCTTTTTTTTTTAATTAATAAATGACATAATATCTAATTTTTCAAGATGAGTGTTATTTCAAACTTCTCAAAAACAATGAAGCCCTCCTTACGACCTCAATTTTCTCTTTAGGGCTTGGCTGTATTTCAGTCAATGGTGATCAGTCAAGTTAATGCATCAGGCCCCAGCGGGGCTCTAAATGAAGCGCCAACTATTTTCTTTTGTAAGTTTCTATTTTCATATGAAAAGTACTTGTGGTGTATTACTTCTCTCAATCGTTACCCTTAGAATGATTATATTATGGTATATTTTATATCCATTGTTGAAAGAATTAATATATATATCTATATATATATATATATATTTAACATCATTTCAAAGGTTTTAGCTATTAAAATTTTAAAAAAATTAATAAAATTTGTTAAAATATTATTTATTCTTTAAAAATTACAATATTTGTTCTTATCGACAGTGCTTAGATCATACAAATTTATGTTTTCATCGTTAACAAGGTCCCAAACTCATGGTCCAAAAATTCTAAGTATACGAATTTATGATGCATTGCGGTAGAAGTGTGTACATACCAAACCTACGATCAGAAATGGTTTGGTAGCACGATCTTATGATTTGACACATGTGCATTGAATTTTTTTTTCTATTATATAAGTTTGTAAAAATTAGAAAAATATATACAATCACGAAGATTTGAACATGAGATCTCGGAAAAAATATTTGAGAAAATTTTTTTTACTGGGTGTCCCTACAAGAAACAATATATGTGCATTGATTTAACCTAGTTAGGATGGCTTGTCTCCTTGCCATAAAGACCTTTTTTGTTTCTTCCTTTAACATGTTCAATCGTGTCTTGGTCTCCATTGAAGAAGCCCTGTCCAGTAGATTTAATATTATTTTTCAATTTAAAATATTTTTCTATAGATTTTAGAAATAAAATATAATGATAAGTTAATTTACAGCTAAGTGTCGAGTCCTCGATCCAACCGTTCTTGTATGATCAACTTATAGTAACGTTCAACCGAAGCAACTACAAAATTAAATAAATAAATTACTGCACAAAGATAGAAGAAGAAGATGTAATTTATACAAACAGTCCCTAATTCATCTTGCAGAGTAAGCTTAAGAGAAGATCATATCTCATTGACTTGTGATCTACACAATAATCATATTGATGTGTGTCAAACAACCAAAAATAAATTACCTACTTTACGAAAGACGAGTCTAGGGTAAGGTAACCACAGGGGGGGGGGATTTATTTCTTTTAAGGAAAATAAAAATCAAAATAAAATTTGGGGGGTTTTGAGTTGACAAAATTAACTTCTAAATCTAAATAAACGAAAAATTAAAATCGAAACAACAAAACGTCAAAATAAAATCGGGCAAAATTTAAATGAATAAAAATCAAGATAAATTGACCTAGTTGAAGGGTTCGTTTCCACTTTGATTCAATCGATTGATCATTGATTCAAAAATAATTCAACAATGCATAAATAAATTGGTTATAGTCGCCGACAACGACCAACTCTCCTTACTTGTCGATAATTAAGAGGCCGTTAATTATTTCCTAATCGAGTCAACCCTAGAGAAGCTCTTAGGATTGAAAGTCTCAACAGCATTAAAATTTAGAGAGACCCAATTCTAATTAACAAACACACATCGGGTTCATTTAAATTAGATTATTTAATCCCATGACACGAATGTCATTCCCATGACATGAATGCCAATTACCACTTCATTAAAACTAACAAACAATTACGGATTTGCCGTTTTAATTAGTTGTAGATTAATCTAGGTCTATTAAACATTGGCCATCTATTCAATAAACCCTAGAAAATCATGATCCATGAAGTACGGAAATTAAATAAATATTTATGATTGATGAATGAATAAACACATTTAGATCTCACAATATAATGAATCAAAATTTCAACTAACCTTCAACTAGAAACTAAATTAGAATGAAAACATATTAAAAGAAAAACTCACAAAACTATTTCATTAATGTTGAAAAGTTGCTGGACAATGAAGAATGTGACCTTTAGAAACTATAAGACGTGACAAAATGGTGAAAAGAGGGTGAAGGGGCGGCTGCCCCCTTCTTTTGGGGTCTCCTTTAGCTTTCATAACTCTCTATATATAGGAGTAGTTAACCTAATTTTTAGAGAGAAAACTCTCCTAAATTTTAGGTAACTACTAAATGATAAATTACAAGAGTTTTGAATTTCTCAAAATTCTTATTCCCAAATATTTAGGAATATTTGCAAATCTTCAATGCTTCCAAATTTGTCTTCTTTTCCTTCCTTTTTTCTTCATGACTCATCCATTATTCCTAACACATAAAATATAATAAAATATACTAATTAGTGCAATATTTATTTAAAAATAAAACAAAATCAATTGTAAATATTGCACTAATTTATGCCCTATCAAATTCCCCCACACCTAGATAATGCTTGTCCTCAAGCATTTCTAACTCAAATAAAATTAAAACTACTCTAACCAACCTATTTTTCTTTTGAACTACTAAGCCAACATGTGCTATAAGAATTGAACCGGAAAAATAATCAAAACAACAAGTACTTCACAGAATTTTGTACAAGAACAACTATTACAAATCCCAACAGCTCCCAATGAAATCAAAACGGCAAGATTCAACATCCTCTCCAAAGGTTCACTCAAATTCACTCAAAATGAGGGTAGAGAATATATCAATAACACTCAAATCAACACATTGAAATTGGCATTACCATATGCTTGCAAATATATCAAATCTCCACCACTTATAAATTTGAATTTCATGCATCAATCTAAAGGTCTTCCATTTGGTTGTAACGTGGTTAGAGTTAAGGGTAGGATAAAAGAGGTATAACAAGGGTTTAAAATGTACCGAGAATAATATGCAATCAACTACACAATTTCTTGTATAATGAACACTTTCGCCTCACACAAATAGCACACCAAAAGTACATGTTCTTGATATCTTCATGTGCTCATAATAGCCAATAGTCATGAATACATAAAAATGTAGACTTTTTCAATCAATGATTTATGACTGAAATGAAATTTTCGGGGGAGCAGTTTTTTTTTTTTCTTTTTCTTTTCTTTTCTTTTTCCCTTTTTTTTTTTATTTTCTATTTTCGTTGAGTATCTCAATACAAATAGTGAACAAAACTCAAATTCTTTCTTCCTTTCGTAATCATGAATTCCGTTTTCATTTCACATCAATGAAAGGATCAAACTCAACATTCAAGTCAGCACTTTCCCAATGAGACAAAAAAAATAACTAAAATTATGTAATTAATTACATAAATTCTTGGTACAAGGGTTAAAACGCAAGCCAAAATAAGATTGTGGTGTTGTATTGAGGGTTTTGAAGAAAGAAATGGTTTCAGGCTCAACTTGGTTCACTAAAGGAAATAAAATTCAGGGAAGGGATTTTTACGAAAGCCAAAATGAGATAAAACCTAAGTGCCTTTATCATTTCAATGCATGAAACCCTAGATGTGATCTCGAAATGCATAACATTGCAAGTTCTAGAATGATCAATCCAAGTGCGATAATCACTCATGAAGAAAAGAAATTCCGAGCACAAAGAATGAATTTGCTCGTTATAGGCTCAAAACCTCACTTTTAAATGGGGTTTGTGTCAAATCTTGCATATTTATCTTTCAAAGAAAACTAGTAAAGATATGCATGTCATTACAAGTACAAATACCATTGATACGAGCTATTTTTCATAAATTTCTAGCCAATCAAATAATACATATCAATTTAGAAAATTCAAATTTTTTTTTTTTTTTTTTAAAATGAAACAAAACTAAACCTATTGTAGAAAAACAAACAAACAAAAATATGAAATATCCCCCCACACCTAAATCATACATTGTCCCCAATGTATGCCAAATGAGAGAGAAAAAAAAATAAAAATAAAAATAAATAACATTAAAAGCAAAAATAAAAAAATAAAGTGAGAACAAAACTTCCCTAGGGTGGAGTGGTGAATGGAGGGTCAAATCCAACAAGTTTTGAAGAAAAAGTTTTGGTGGTAGCAATGAACCCCTTCTTAGGGCGTGGGCACGCCCTAACTCATGTGCAATTCTGGTCATTTGAGAGCATTTGTAAAACTGGACAGCATTGGAGGCTTGTTAAGGCGTGGGCACGCCTAGAGGGGCTGCCACCGAATTTTTCAACATTTATTCACCTAAAAATAAAAGCAAACCTAAATCAAACCAAATAAATATGAAATAAAAACAAAAAGAAATTGGGTTGCCTCCCACAAGCGCCTTGTTTAATGTCTTTGGCTCGACATTACCTCCTCGTTTCAACCTCGTTCAAAGACGGGTCCGATCCATTTAGATTTCAACATACCTGGTGTGAACTTCAACTTTGAATTGAAGTGAAGGATTTTATGGCCTACCAATGATTGTTTCCAATGAGCGAGTTTGTTTTCAAGAAATTTGTCTAATTGTGCAACATTGTTTGTCATTTTTTCCTTAAAAACAAAATCCAATTCATCTTGCACCAAATTATCATGAACAATAAATTCCACCATGCTATCATGAAAAATAGACTTAAAATCATTTGGATACTTCATAACATCAACAATATTAAAAGTATCAACTTTACCATCAAACTCAAGAGTCAGTACCCAAACCGACAATTTTTGTCTTAACTCTTTTCATGAATGGTCTTGGCACTTGCTTTATTACGTCTAGGAGAGGAATGTTGGTTCCTTCTTTTGGAGAAGTTTCCAAAATCTCTTTTTCTTCATCCTCTTTCGGTTGTGCCAACCTACCAGGAAAAGGTGGTAAAATCAAAATTTTTGTTTTGAAAGTATTTGACTCATTATTTACCTCATCGATGGATTCATTCATTGTTGACGATTTCTCTATTTGCTCTATTTCCATATCTTCTTCGGCTTTTGATGAATTGTCTTCTATTTCTTTTGATGAATTTTCCGATCGACTCATGGTTGCCATCAATTCTGACACTTGATTTTCCAAATTTTGGATGTTGACTCTTGTCTCCTGTTGAAATCCATCTTAGCCAAACTCTTAATAATCTCTTCTAGAGACGTACCTTGGTTCGAAAAAGTTTGTTGAGACTGAAATTGAGATTGAACTTGTGGTTGTCGTTGAAATCCTTGTTGCCAATTTCCATAATTGAAATATGGTTCATTATACCATCCTTGATTATAGCTGTTTGAATATGGGTCACCATAAAGAATAGGACACTTATTGGTTGGATGATCAATCTCTGAACAAATTCCACAAGTTTGTATCGGCAGTGTTTCTCCTACAATAAAATTACGCATAAGAGAAATTAGTTCTCTCAATTCTTGACGAACGGAAAAATCACTTACCTCATTGTCTCTCTTTGGAACATCTTGCCATATTCCAAATTGTTGAGGAGTCTCAATATTAGGAAAATCACTGTAAAAAGTATGTGCATCAGGAAATAACAACTCCCTCAAAGTTTTTTGATCAGCCATATTTTCGTCAAATCCTTCTCTTCTATGTCACCGTCAAATCTCAATAAGTTCACTGCAAATGTTAGTTTTCAAAAATAAAAAGAAAACAAAAGTTAAAAGAAATAAATCACTTAATACCGTTCCCCGTGGATTCGACCCTGCTTACCCTAGACTCGTCTTTCGTAAAGTAGTAATTTATTTTTGATTGTTTGACACACATCAAATTAATGACCCATTAATTTATGTCAATTTTAATATATGTTTCCCACTTTTTAGTATATAGTATTAATTATAAACTTATTGTATCTAAAATTCATTATTTCGTGAAATGATGTATCTACTTGGCTGTATGCACGAATAAGTTCATCTACTATTTACCAGAAAAAATAATAATAATAATAATAATTTTCGATCACAGATGGTACTGTGCACGTGTCGTCATGCATGGTTTTCCTCGAGTGGCTTCCCTCTGTAATTTTCTCCAAATGCAAGGTCATTTTAATTCTAATCTCCTCTCCACTCTCTAGAACTGCAACAGATCTCTAATTCAGTCACTGACACCACACTCACTCTCTCTCTCCCTCCCTCCCTCCCCCTGTGTAAACTATTCAACAGTATAGACTAACACAATGCAGCACAATCCGACGGCCACCGCAATCGCCGCCGCGACACTAACACTCTTCCTCCTCACCACCCCCACGACCGCAAATAACATAACCAAAATCCTGGAAAAGTACCCCCAGTTCTCAATCTTCAACCACTACCTAACCGTTACACACCTCGCCGCCGACATCAATAGCCGCCAAACCATCACCGTCTGCGTTGTCGAAGACAAGGACATGTCCGATCTCCTCTCCAAAAATCTTCCCATCAATACCATCCAAAACATTCTCTCTCTCCACGTCCTCCTCGACTACTACGGGGCGAAAAAGCTCCACGAAATCACCAATGGCACCGCCCTTGCCGCCACATTGTACCAAGCCACCGGCTCCGCCCCCGGCGCCTCCGGTTTCGTCAACATCACCGACTTCAAAGCCGGCAAAGTCGGTTTCTCCGCTGTTGATTCCCCCACAACGGACGCTTTTTTCGTCAAATCGGTCGATGAAATCCCGTACAACCTCTCCGTCATCCAAATCAGTCAGATCTTGCAGTCGGCCGAAGCCTCGGCTCCGACACCGTCGCCGGCGGAGATGAATTTGACGTCTCTGATGTCAAAACAGGGCTGCAAAGTCTTCGCCGACACACTCTCTAATTCTTCTGATGCTTTGAAGGCTTTTGAAGACAATATTGAAGGAGGCTTAAGCGTTTTTTGCCCTGCTGATGACGTTTTCAAGCAATTTCTGCCTAAATTCAAAAACCTGACGGCGGACGAGCAGACATCGTTACTCTGTTATCACGGCATTCCGGTGTATCAATCAATGTCGATGTTGAAGTCCAATAACGGCGTTATGAACACGTTAGCAACAGACGGAGCAAACAAGTTCGATTTCGTGGTGCAAAATGACGGACAAGACATCACATTGCAGACGAAAATTGTAACGGCAAAGATAACCGGGACTCTAGTTGACGAAGATCCGTTGGTAGTTTATACGGTGGACAAGGTATTGTTGCCCAAGGAGTTGTTTAAGGCGGAAGCTCCGACTCCTGCTCCGGCGCCGGCACCAGCAGCGGCTCCGCCAAAGAAGAGTAAGAGTGGGAAGGGGAAGGGGAACTATGCCTCACCACCGCAGCCGGAGTCTCCGGATTCTCAGCCATCGGATCAGGTGGCGGATCAGAAAGGTGACGCGGGATTTAACGGTGGGAGATTCGTTGCTGCGGTTGCTTTGAGTCTGTGGCTTGGTTTATTGTCGCCGTAGGTTTTATAAATTTAAATTCTCCACTTATTTTTTTTTTTTCCTTTTTTTTTGGATTTTAATGAGTGAAATAACGGTGGCCTTTCTTTAGAGGCCAAATGAGTCTCCTTTTTAGCACTTGCGTGTGGTAATCCTTCTCGCCCTTTTTTTTTTTTTTTAATATATCTTCATAATTACAGGATTGAAAAAAAAAAGGAGATTACTCTCTTTAAAGTCTGATAACCCTTCTCTCTTTATCTCTGTGAGGATTTCTTTAGGAGGGAAATTTTTTTCCTTTTTTTTTCTTTTTACTTTTTGGGTGCTTATTGGGGGGATTGTTGTAATGTAATTGTTTTTTAGTGGATGGATGTTTCCATTTTAGAATTTATAAATTGAAGTTTAATGCTAGACTCATGCACTCCTTCATCAAAATTTCAAAGCATTAATTTTATTTCATTACGCTTTGCTCTGTGTTAACTTAATTTACTCCAAGATTCAGAGGGGAAGCCTCTAGAAATTTTGACAAAAATTTTCAATATTGATAATATTGGAAAAACTTTCTTTAATCTAATATGATTCTAATTCTTTTGAACTCTCAATAAGCACGTAAACCTTTTTTAAATACTAAAATTTCCTTAATTTTATAGAATCCTAAATATTCTAAAATTTTTTTATCACAATCTCTGTTATTTCGGAAGATCTCACACAAAAGAAAATTAAAATTTTCTACATCTCTTGAGAAATTATAAATACATAGCAAAAGTAACCCATTTCACATAATATAACACCGGGCCTATACTCTCAACCCTATACAACACAATTTCTTTATAATCACATGACACAACAATACAACATTATCTCTCCTTACATATACATCTTGGAGATAGCTCGATTCTCTGTCAGTAGAGGTATCGCTTTGTGCCCAACTATACACCATCAAATGTACGATTTCTATACCAATCCTATAGTACCAAAGATACGGCTTTATGTTCCATTCTATACATTCAGGTATGACTCTATAATAAATTATATACATTCATTATCTCTCTTTGTATACATACATAATATATAGGGCCACATCTATGGTCAATTATGCACTGATCATATGGGAACAATACAGAGCAAAACCTATCGGTTATCCTCAGTTTTTATTTTATCTATCCTTACTGACTTAAGCGTCAAAATTCTCCTGCGAGACCAATTTCTTTAGGGTTTTTGCAGATTTTCCACTCAAAAAGATTTGATGAACACCTTCACATAGGCTTCCCACTCAAGTAGGAAGAACAGATATTTGAGGAGGCAAAAATTACCTCCATCAAATATATACATTTTAAGTGGCATTTTTTAACATATATATATCAATTTTTTTTTAAATACTATTAAAATCATTAAAAAAATTATTTATGTCTACAAAATTTGTAACGTCTTTTATTCATTTTGAATGTTGTATTTTACCTTATTAAAATAAAGTTTTGACTTCATTCTAAGATTTTGGAAGAAGTAGAAGAAGAAGAAGATTGATTGACATTGATTGTAGTGCTTTCTTCTCGCTTTGATATCAAGAGGATAACGAAATTTTCTTCGGCTTCTCAAATTTAAAATGAATGAACTGAAAGAGGGGGGGGGGAGATAATAGAAACCAAAATATATATATATATATATATATATATGTATTTTGTTATATGATAATTAATTGTTGATTGATAATGCTTTCTTATTCTGCTTGGAAATAGGGAGTGAGATAACATGGTGAACTAGAACTTTTTTTTTTAATTACATATGAGAATTTCAAATCATTGGAGTGATTATTAAATCAAAATCCTGTGTTGATTAATAGTGACTTATTATTAATATTTCTCTGGGTTATTTAAAGCAAAGGAATATTTTCCTGTGAAATAACCATATTATGCTAAAAATTCCTTAACTATATTGACTTGTTGGTGCTAGGTTGTACAGAAATGAAAATGGGAAAGTAGAAATTGATAAAAAATAATACGAAAAAATGACACTTTGTAAGAACAGTGAAAATAAAAATGTAGAAAAATGCATAAATATAAAAAAGTTATAAAATTTTTTATGTAAATATTAATTATTTTATGAAAATAATAGAGTAGTCATATTTATAATAAAAATTTAAAATGATCAAACATGTAATTATTAATCATAAGATAAATAATATAAAAATAGAAATTGTAAATATATAAATAAATAATTCATTAAATATAAAAATATATATAAATATAAAAAATATAAAATTTTTAAATATTTATTAATTTAATGTGTTGAAACATTTAAAAAGGGAGAAATATTAGTATTGAACAGTTTTTGTGTATTATAGATATATGCCACCTAAAAGTTGGAGTTTTTTTTTTTTTTTTAAAAAAAAGAAGAAATTTATGAGTATTAACACTTATAAATTTATAATAATTAAACCATCTTCTAATATTTATTAATTATTTTATTTTACATATATATAATACTAATTATTGAATGATAATTTAATAAATATAAGGAGAACAATCAATATTTTCACCGACAAAAAATTAGGGATGAATCGATTGAGATTGGGGTTGAGGTTGGTGCGTTTGGGAAAAGGAGAAAGAGAGACGCGTAGATGGGGGTACGGTCAATGGAGCAGGTCAAGGGGAGTCCGTAACTGGTGGGCGCGTTCAACTTCAGCATGTGCTGCTTCTGCTTCTGTCAAACAGGTGAATAATTCTGGTACCCTGCGGCCCTGCAGGTGAAGTTGGCATGGCAATTGGTTCCGGCTCAACGACATGTTCTCTTCCAATGGCAGAACCAGCATCTGCTTGCCCCCAGCAACCAAACCCATTTGGAGTCTTAACCTTTCTTGGCCAGGAATTCATTTGGAGTCGAACCTTTCTGGTATATCTCCCCCCAACTGACAATGACTTAGGATAATCTAAAAGGAATTGACTCTTATGATGATTCAGCTTCTATCAATTATTTCCAAATCATAACACTCTTAAATGTTAATATTATTTTTTTGCATACATTGTCTGGTACCTTGTCAAACATAAAGACCAATGATCTGCGACAGCATCCCACTCCTTGAAAAATGCCCAAAACTCACATGTGGGTAACATTACATGTACTAATGCAATTGTGCATTCCCATGTGTTTGTTTATTAATGCAAATTAAAATATAGTGCTTTTGAATCTAATAGGAATTAATTAATTAAGTAACCACTTTTAAATTTATTGCCAATTATATAAGTGACGGGTTAAAATATAATAATAATAAAATAATTACAATAATAACACCCTAAAAAATTTATAAATTAAACATTAATATTTCATAAAATAATTATATAACATAATATAAATTTGAGATACTTAACAATACACAAACAAACAAATTTGAAGGGCGAAGAACAATTAACAAACACCAAGCTTAAGCCCAAGGAGGACAAACTCACCTTAGCTCAGTGCAGGACACATCAATCCTATTTATAGTGCTCAAGGTCGGTACAAGACTTTTCTAGAGACTTGAAGTTTGCACAACTTACATGGAGTCTACATTTTTCTAGACACTCAAAGTCGGTTCATAGGAAGCTTCACAAGAAGCCTAACTTTTTTCTAAGTGTAGTCATTGACTTTAACAAGTTTTGCATCTTAGTCCCATATTAGCAGCGGCATCTATATTTGCCAACTTCCTTACTAATGGGGTTGGGAGGGGATCTTTTAATTTGAAATTACCCCCTCCATTGCATGTTAGACCAACTTGACCAAATTGAGAATGCATGAGGCGAGCATTCACCTGATCAGATCTGCATCCCCCTACCCAATGGCAAATTATGTTGGGGACCAGACGCATGCAATTATCATTTATATTAAAAATAAATAACTCATGATGTTATGTAATTTTACTAAATAAAAATAAAAGAATACAAATCTCTTGTGACTCTTAAAGGACAGTGTCCTAAATTGAAGGATTCAATTCATCTATGGGAAAGAGACCCTGGGAAGTGGGAAGGGTCGACACTACTCTGTCTCCCACAAACAGAGAGTCAGGCTAGTGAGGTAAGACCTTCTCTCGAGAGTACACTCTTGCATATTTAGCTTCTAACCCAATATATACTCGAGATAACATACAAATTGGTAAGACGGAGGAGGAATAAGATTTGTACAAAATTCTCTACCACCAAAGCCAATCGAACAGTGTTAAAGCGCAGAAGCAGCGTGTATCATCTCCAGCCACACACAAGACATTGTCCAACAAAAACGAGATTTATCATACAAGACCGCTAACATCCGGCCACAGAGAATCCATAGAACTATAGTCCTCCAAAACAATAACTTCTTAAATTTTTTTTCACAAAATTTAAGGAGACTGTTACTTCATAATTGGATTTTCATCTAACAATCACCAATCATTTTTATTATTTTATCTCATGACAAATGATAATCGTTGAATAATAATTTAATAGTCGTTAATTCTATTAGTATCATAATAATAAAAATTTCTAAATATAACAATATCAATTTTTAATTTGACACCTTTTCAGAGTAATCATATTATCTTTTAAATATATCTGGGAGAAATTAATTTAAGACACTTGTACATTGTTTTAAATCTCTATCCTCTCCCCCCCATGGGGCCTCACCCCCGCCCCCTTCCCCTCTCTCTCTCTGCACAACATGCAATACTAAGTCCATGGAAAGGACCAATCACACTTACCAGGTGGAGGCTGGGGCATATGGGCCTCCTAGACTCCTAGTCCTCTGTCATGGGCAACTTCAACCCTAATAGAAAACTCAAAGTAAAATAGTTTATTGGATTTAAGTATCATTTTATAATTTTATTGAAAATCAATATAGAATTCATGATATTGTCCACCCTTTAAAAAGTCAAACGACTCTCACACTGGATGACTCTCACTCTAAACTCTTTACTACATCAGCTAGTTTTTTTTCTGTTTTTGGACGACTCTCACTCTGCACCAAATAACCTTTTTTTCCTTTAGACGATTCGCACTCTATCAATAGGTAGTCATTTTTCCTTTGGATGACTCTGATATCAATTTGTCATGAACACGTTTGATAGACTCAATTCCAATAGAGAACTCAACCTAAAAGATTGACCAATTAGGTGAGAAAATCTATTAGAGTTAAGTACTACTTTATAATTTTATTGAAAATTAATATAGGATTCATTACATCCTCGCACTCACTCACCAAACCCAAGAAACAACAGAGAGAGCAACCACCCACAAAGTTTGTCAATATAAAACCATCGCATTAAATTGCTAGGTGTTGTGATCGAGCGCTACAATCTCAAAATCAGAAATCTTAATTTCGAATCATTAAAATAAAAAAAAATAAAATTTAAAAGAATCAATCTTTTTATAAAGGGTCTCATAGTATTCGAATCAAATTAAAGATCCGCATACTAAAATGAAAATATTATAAAAATTTCTTTTTATAGACATAGAGACTCTAACTCGACATCTCAAAAGAACGAGATAATGTTAGTTAAGTTACGAGCCATGAAAAAAAAATATATTTTAGAATGATGCCACTTATACAAAGAAAAAGGATATATAAAAATTTTTAAATTTTATAATACAATCGCTTACTTAAAAAATTTAAATTTATAGAAGATGTGTTTATACAATTTTTATAACAAAAATCACAAACAACCTAGCAAAAGAAAATTTGGGATTGTTCTCAGTAAGTGACCTCAATCATGGTTCTTGCCATTCATAATTCACATAACACAACAAAATTTTTCAACACATCTTCTTATGCATATGCATTGTATATAAATATCATATTTACTAATAATTAATGGTTATATAAGTCCAGCAACTCTTAGAGATAATTTCTGCCATCTTTATGAATATTAACACCCACAGAATTTCTTACTATCTTTAGGGAGGGACAAAAGACGTTTAAAAGATAATACCACAGTCAATCCAAGAATCCAAAATAAAGACCTATTTGTAAAACTAAGTATCACTTTCATATTAACATTTCAGAAAATGGAAAATATTACTGACAACTGACACCTTATTGAAGCCCTTCTCTCGGATACAACATATGTTGAATAGAAGGTAAGAAAACACACTGGCAAAAACAAGAAGCTCGATTAGGGCATTAATGCAAAACAGCACAACAATGTTACAAGAGAAGAGGATAAAGGCAAAAATGACAAGGCGGCATTAAAAGGCTCATATCCAAACGGAGGAGGGTAATGGCAGCACAGAACGCCCTGATTCGGTGGGCAATTGCCTTGAGCAGGTGGGCTTAAAGGCAGACTGGGTGGTGGTGGTGGAGCAAAGAAAGGAAAGTCAGAATACGGAGGCGGTGGTGGAGGAGGAAGAGTCTGACATGGGTTCTGACAACCAGCACAATTTGAACAAGAAATTGGTGAAGGCAGGACGTCTCCAGACCCCACCTCCTCATCTGCGGAGACAATGTTGAAGACTACAAGCGCAACAAATGCAAGGTACAGAAACTTGGATGCAGACATTGTGTTTCTTTACTTCCAGAAGCTGAAAGTTAATGAAGAAACTAAAAGAAAGTAAAGATGGGAGGAAATGGTAGGACCGTGAATGAGTGAGATATTTGGGTGCAGAGAATTGTGCAGCTGTGTTGAAATTTGTAACCAGTGGCTCTCTACCGTGGTTTGGATCTTTGCCAAACTTTTCTTTCTGAAATCAGGGTTTTGGCGCCACATGGCTTAACCATTTGTGATGATTATCTACAAGTAGCATAGAACCTTAACTTATATGCATGGACCTCATCTATAAGCCGACAACATACCTTTTTCTTTTCATGACTTCATAAACCAAAAAAAAAAAAAACATAAAGAATATGGTTTGACTAACAAGCAACTTATTGGCTATCAGATCAACACTGAATGGCTTGGAAACAAAGAACTAGCAACATGGATTATCTTGCCCAAATATGATCTTGCATGATAAGCATCAGGTTTGGTTTTGCATCTAATGGCAACAGTCAATGAATGAGCTAAAGTTGCACTTAGATCCATGCAGATAATTCATCCTCTTTTGGTTGCCTACAAGTATTTTTGCAAATACCATCAACCACAAAAGCATGAGATTATACTGTCAGACATCAAAAAGAAAAGTGAAAGGGACCTCGGCCCTTGATTCAAATCTAAATATGACAGACTCCATTACGATTCTTGGCATGTAAGAAAATGTAGCAATAGTAAGCAAAACAGAAAAAAACCAAATCTCATGAAGACCAATGGCATAAGAGAATGAACGATGAAATAAGATAATTAATAAATTAAATTACTTGAACAATCAAAGGAACAACATTAGTTATCATAATTCATGATGCTGATTGTAGAACTTACAGACTGTTCCAGATCCCGAGTGTTTATATACAAGTAATCAACTTCATCTCTCAAATGTGTCCTCGTAGGCAGTGGCAAGAACCCAGAATAACCTCTGTCTACCTTTGCCATGCATACTTCACGGAAGTTCAACAGCCCCGGAATCTTGAGAAAAGGTTGAGCTAAGTACTCCTCAAATGGCATCCACTGTTTCAGAATTGGGCAACAATGTAAAAGCCGTATCATATATTGCAGCAAAATGGAAGTTCAGATCATATTTCGTTTCTAGTCTTATTATCTGCTAATAGTTGTGAAAGACTGCTCCTTTCTAGTGGAATGCCTTTGTGATAAAGAAAAGCTTCTTGGCCATGAATTTACCTGTGCTGCCTCAATCTCTAACTCTTGTACCACTATATCGAAGGAAAGTGGATGCAACACACACAAAAAGAATAGATCTGACTTCCCGAAGAATGACTTGTGGACTTGCCTGTTAAACACAAAAAGGCATCACCTAAGCATTTTGAAGAAAATCTGAACATAGAAGAATTGCTCTAGTAATGGCACGATTAGGAGATAATTCTTCATTTGTGATGGGGAAAAAAGGGGTTTACATTAAAATACCTGAATGCCAATACTTCACCAAATTCAGCATCAATCTGAAGCACAGAAAATAAGCCATAGAACGTTGACCATCATGGAGACAGTCTTAAAATCTTTCTATCAACAAAAGTCATGGGTTCAAATGCATCACTCACTCCTGTTTCTTCTTTAACTTCTCTAATCGCTGCCACAAAAATATCCTCGTCCTGCAAGATAAAACACCCAATGGAGTTGGTGATAACTTTAAACACCAGTCACACATATCAATCATAAGAATTGCCAGCAATGGAATAACATACCTCATCCACCGTTCCAGTCGGGATCTTCCAAACACCTGTTCCTCGGAGTTTGCCTCTCTTTTCCTGGACGACAAGCACCTAAAAACCAAGGGTATACCAAATTAACAGGTGCAACAGGCAACAATTTTGGTGTAAGTTGTAGATACAATAGTCACCAGAAGTACAGGAAAATCATAATTCAGACCGGAGAAGTGCATATCAGGTGGGATGCAAGAAATACTGCAATGCCTTAAATATATTTGCCAATGGTTAAAAGAGAACATATATGCCAACAGGCAAAAATTAAACAATATATGGAAGAATTTGTTTCATAGTACTAGGACAGGAGTGATGAAGATGGGTCTAAATGTAGCAGCAACAATAGCTCTGATCATTAATGGTCTCCAGTGAAATGTTTGTACAAATGAAAGTCAATAAAATCCTGAGAATTTCAATGGCACACCATCGCTCTTTCTTATTGGAGGAATTATAACTTGGAAAATTTAAACATTTAATAGTTGATGCCGGAACTAAAGGACTTCCAATATCTTGGTTGCTCTGGATATGTGATATGCATGATATATTTATTGGAAACAAATATTCTAGAAAAATATTTAGGAAATGGTAAGAAGAAAGGATTCCAGAAAAAAAATAATAATTTTCTTATTTTAATTTATAACAATCTTTTAAATTAGCAGATTCTAGAAAAAATAAATAAATTTTCTTATTTTAATTTACAACAATTTTTTTAATTAGTAGTTACCTTAAAAATTGGTAGTTCTTTAGTTTTTGGAATCCTTCATATTAGAAATGCTTATTAGGATTTGTTTTTAGTAAAAATTTTATTTTATTGTAAATCTTAGTTTTCTTTATTTAAAGGGAGTATGATCAATAAAGAGACAAATCTAATTTCTCTTAAAAGAAGTGTGGTTAGAGACATGTCAGGAAACAAGTTTCTAGTCGTCAAAAATAAGGTCTACGAGAGAGAAAAACTCTAGCAAGGGAAGAGAGAAATTCCGTGCAGGATATCCATCAACTAGATCCTGTACTAGGGCCCATGTGCATTCATTGATGCCTGCATGCACCCAAGCGCATGTGTGTGCAGCACCTGAAGGATTTTTTAACCAACAAGTGCAATAGTAAATGCAGATTACCTCCCTTTTAGCATTTATGATGAAAGCACCAATGCCTACACAGTGTGTAGCATTTGCAGGAAGTGTACAAACTGTCTGAGGAATCCAGTAAACAAGCATCAGGTAAGTTGGCTCAGCATGGTGATACCAGAACCCTTCCTGCCACCAGTATGAACAGAGTTGAAAACCAATGCTCCATGTGAAAGACAAGATTCATGACAATAAATGCAATAACACAACATTATTGTAAATATTACAAATATTTGCCAAAATCAAAATCAGAAGTATGAAAAACTCTCCAGAAGCTAATGACTGCAGCCTTTTGAATCATGCTTATAGGACCTATGATGTGCATCTTTAGTAGAGGAGAACTAATCTATCGAAGGCTTCAATCATCAGGTTCATATTTAAACTATATAGAAAAAGAGAATAATCACCTTCACCGCAGTTTCAACAAGATTCACAAGTTCAATTGGCAATTTGATCCAGACACCTTTTTTACCCTGCATTGTACATTACAAGAAGTACCAGAGCAATAGATAACAAGAAGTCAGTTTTACTGATTAATATTTGTACAAATTAAAACAAGTTGGTGGCAAGGTGTCTTTCTCCTCTAGGAATTTGGTTGGCCATGTTACAAGACTCCAAACTGCAGAAAACTTATTCTTTGTATCCAACATTGTCTGGTTTCATGGTGTAATTACATACAAAACATGTTGTTACTTAAAGCATGTCAAAGGGTGTAACTCAATTTATATTAAAAAAAAAAAAAGCACCAAGGGCAAAGTGTGGTATAGAAATTTCCACATGGTGAGTTTTCTAATACAGCACATCCCCCCGCTGAAAAGAAGAAACAAAAATAAGGAAAATAAAATAGGATCCCTGATAGCAACCAAAGCTTTCCCTCAATTGTGAGCAGAATGCAAACATTTTAAATCATACAATGCCTTTGCCCCATTTCTTTTAAGTAGATCCAGTGCATGTATTACATACCGCTTCTGATATTCATGTGTACTGGAAGAAGCTAGAGCTAAAGAGTGTATAAACATGTTAACAAGCTCATCCGTTCATATCATTGAGTATATTTATCCTTTACATTTCAAACTTGTACCAAAATTTAAATGGGACACAACACAATTGTACAGTCTAAATGCAATTCTTTGTTTTCTTAAAGTTCTTTCAAGACTCTCCCAGGAAATAAAAAAGAAAAGAAATCTTGACAATGAGAGTAATCATGCAACCTCTAAATTATAGGTAGGAGTACTTTGGACTGATATAAATTGTTCCAAACTTGCATAATTTAAAATCAAAATTACCCATCAGAGAATGCTAGTCTAAGACCAGCTTCTAGTGGATCCAAAGGGTTGCCCCTACATTTCTGGCGTCAAATTTACAAAAATTTGGGTATTAGAGCATCGAAACACGTACATTCGATTATTTTTCTTAAATTGCCATGTTGTGTGTGAGGTGAGATATCTAATAAAGCTGTTTCAAGACTGAAGCTGAACAACAACAGAAAATCAAGAAACGCAGGAAATAGAAAAAGCTAAACACCTGTTTCCTCCACTGTGAAATTGAAGCTCTAAGCATGGAACGGAAGACCGCAGCATCCATTGGTTCTTTCATGTCTACAATGACACCATCATGGTCATCATTAGATGCAGAAAGCAGATCATCATGGCAAACCCCATTTTCACAAACCACTTGGTCCATGATTGGCACTTCACTTATTGACACCGAAATGACTGGGGTCCGGGTTGATGAAGCTCTGAGTTCGTCCTCAAGACCTGTACATGAAGGCACATCCAACTTCAATACACCGGATATTGACATTTACAATCTCAACATGTAATAACCAAAATTTTTTGGTATAAGCAGATGCAACCAATTATGATCGAATCGGGGAAGGGAGGATGGAAATAGGAAGGCTCTACCACTTCAGCTGTAATAATTAAAATTTGTAGAATGAAAAAGAATGCGTTGTCAATGGACGGGAACAAGACAATTTTGGCCTCAAGCCTGGCTGGCCCGTGTCAGCCTAATCGTTGGGCCTAACATCTTGGTCCAAGTCTGCCCAAGAACTGGGTTCAGTCTATTACTGTGTCAGAAAATCTTGGCCAAATATCAGTTGAAACTCAATCCCAAATTTATATTTAAATTGCTCATGCTGGACCAATAATGAAAAATTATTGATAGAAATATGGTTAGAACAAAGTAAGAGTATGATTCAACCCTTCGAACTCCCACATCAGCCATTATCACATGGGAAGATCTCATTTCCACAATTCTTGATTTTAATATTCTCTACCTTAATAGCTAACTTTTTAATATAAAAACCAAGTTCCGGTACGGTATTAGAACTGATGGGACATGGCCCAAAAACCCAAACCAAAAGAGTCACTCTCCAGAAGCCCACGAAGGGTGCCTACAGACTAGTATCTAACTACCATTATGATAATCTATCGAAAGGTCATAGCCGCCCAGATCAATCTACCTAGGGGTCTCAATCGTCCGGATCTACCAAACGATAGGGTCTCAGCCGCCCCACCAACCGAACGTAACACACCGAGTAAAGGTAATCGCCCCAATCGGGCAAGTATACACCAGTCTATCAATCGGATGAGTCCTTATTGACTCCTTATTGGTCGGGTGACCGAACAACAGGCGACACCCCTATCGATTCTAAAAGAAAGACAGGATTTCTTAATTTCGATTTTCTATTTTCATAACAGCAATTTCAGGATCTTTCAGATAAGAAAAGCATCCCTCCCGAGAATGGAAGTTTTCCCGATAAATGAGAATCGTGATTAATTCAGAATATTAATCTCCGAGATTCTCGGATCCGTTCGATAAGGAAGGTAGGGTTTAAGTCCCCCAACGGCGCACGACTCATATAGGTATAAGAGATCTCCAAACCCTCCAAGTAAGGTACGCTCTCTGACCCTAACACTCGGGACACACTATTCATAGGGAACGACTTTCCCTCAGCACTCGGTCTGTTTTCCATTCATACAAAAACCGCTCTTTCTAACTTGAGCGTCAGAGTCTCCCCGTCAGAGTACCCTCCGACGATTTTTGCAGATATTTTCACCCATCGACGCCTACTGCTCGAGTGAAGAAGGAACCGGTATCTGTGGAGCCATAACACACCTCCAACAGATTGATGCTGTCTGTGAGAACAGATTAGAGTAGCTTCTTTTGTCTTGACAACCATGCCTATGAAAACAAGAGCATCCTCAAAAACCGCCCCTCTTGTCGAAGGGCGTACTGTCACAATTTCTGAGGCCACTCCTCCTGCGGCACCCGATCATCATACCCATGATCAAGCAGCCTCCTTCGGCCCACTTCATCAGGAACAGGCCTTACAGCCCGCTGTCCCCGTTCAACCAGTTGTGGCCCCTGTTCCAGAGTGAATCAGCCGCCCCCAGATGGAGAGGCTAGAGTCCAAAATCTAGGATATGAGCAAACAATTGGAGGATCTTAGCCGCGCCCTCAGGCCCGAAGTCCAATCCTCTGTGGGGGATCTAGGCGTCCCCAGCGATGACCATCACCCACACATGGCGAGGCATCCGAAATCTCCAAACCAGTCCCCAACGATCTTCGAAAGCAGATCGAACAACTGGTTGCTGATGAACTTAGGCAAGCCAACCCCCAGGGACACCAAATCTCCTCTTACTCCCATGCTTCACCATTTGATCCCAAGATCTCCTCGGAACCCATGCCTTGCAATGTGCTTCTGCGTCCCATGGAGAGATACAATGGGAGGACGGACCCCCGAGATCATGCGGCCCATTTCATAATTGTGATGATCTCTAAAGACATGTCTGACGTGGCCATGTACAAACACTTCCCCACCACTCTCTCGGGAAACGCACTTACCTAGTTCAACTCTCTTCCACCATTGAGTATAAAGATCTTCTCTCAACTTCGTGAGCAGTTAGAGTCGCACTTCGTGATAAGCAGAGGGGTCAAGAGGAAGTCCACTGCATTGTTATCGCTGCACTAAAAGAAAGAGGAATCCCTAAGAGATTTCCTGGAAAGGATCAAGATGGAGATGATGAGGGTCCCTTTTTTAAATCATTCGATTGCATTGGCCGCGCTGCTAACAAGCCTACAACCTTCCGGTATAAAGGTGTCGATCACGGAAAAACCCCCTGTTACCATCCAGGAATTTTACGCTCGAACTGAAAAATATATTGCTACTGAGGACGCTGAAGCATCCAATCACAGGAGAGATCAATGTGCCCGAAGAGAGCAGAACCAATCACCCCAGAGGTTTCCGCCCAGGAGGAACCGAGCAAAACCCCCTCTTCTAAGGAGGTACAACAACTACACCCCGCTGAACGAGACCCCTAGCCGGGTCTTGGCTTTCATTAGAGACAAGTCATACGTCCGATGGCCCCCCGATCAATTGAGGATGACTCAAACAATGATAGAACAAAGTACTGTCACTTTTACCGTAACTATGGTCATACGACGAATGACTGCAAGAAGTTGAAAGACGAACTGGAATTCCTAGTGCATGAAGGGAGGTTACAGGAATTCATTGTCAGGAGGGAAAGAGGTCCCCCCACTGATTACCGACGCGAACCGTCGCGACGTGACCAGACGGAGGAGCGCCAAATCGCTCGACCCCAACCGACGGAAGGGACGGGGTGATACTCTAGGTCCGCCATAAACTGACAGAAAATGAGGCCGGACACCTGATTATGCCGATTTTTTATCGCCCGAAGGCAATCCCCTCTACACCACAAGAAGTCTTAACAGCGAGCGCCGATAAACAACAAAGGGAAAAGAGGTCTATCATCAGTTTTACCGATGAAGATTTAGTCAGAATCGACCCAAATCGGCATGATCCCCTTGTGATAACTACCAAGATCGGACAATTCGAGGTTAAAAGGATCTTTGTCGATCAGGGAGCCGGCTGTAATCTCTTATATCGGGATGAGTTCACTTTTGCAGATCTCCAACCCCACGCAGGCCCAATTAAGGGGCTTTCAGGTGAATGGATATACCCCGAATATATTATCTCACTACCGGTCACCCTTGGAGCACCCCCTAATCATGCGACAGCTCCCATCATATTCAATGTGGTGGATCTCCCTTCACTCTATAATGTCATCTTGGACTGACCAGGTCTGAACGCCTTGGAGGTTTTACCCAGCACCAAACATATGAAGATCAAATTTAAAACGTCGTCAGGGATCGGGACTCTATCATGTGAATAGGAGCCTTCTACTTCTGCACCTAAGTAGCTATCGGGTCCTACTGCTGATATTTTTCTAAGCTGCGAGGAAATTTCTCAAACTCTTGAACCCGCCTATTTAACAGACTTTTCACAAGTTCTTATCATTCGGAAGGTCTCAGTCGCCCAGCATCTCTCGTTCGTCCGCATCGTCAATAGGGGATGTAACTCTCCGGATGAGTAGACGCGGCCCAACCATGTAAAAATTTCTCATTTTTCAGAAGGCCTCAGTCGCCCGGTACCTATTATTCGGCGAGTGGACACGACCCCACTACTTACGGATTTCTTATCATTCGGAAGGCCTCAATCGCTCAATTTCTGTCGTTTATACGCTCTGCCAACAAGAGATGTAGTCCTCCGAACCAACAAACACGGTCTTCCTTTCTAAAAGCTCCCTGCCGAGTGGAGGACCTAAGTCCCCTAAACTCTGCTAAGACAACGCAATAAGAATTACAACCAGAAAAGAGAAAGATGACTTCTATCGACAAAAAACAAGAATTTCTCATTGAACAAACGAAAGCCGCTAAGTACAGAATCAAGAATCCCAACGAGAAGTTATACAATCGAGTTTTGAGTATTGGCATCTCCTTCGACAGGAGACAAGGCATCGCTTAGACCCATACAACGGATTATCTTTTTGACACATTTTAATCTCTCGATTAGCTTGTGCTGGGAGTCTTGGTGGATAGTAGCTTCCCTCGCACAAGACTCCTCGAATTCAACTATCCTATGCTCCACTGTTCGAAGCGACTCCTCCCGAAACTGGGCCAACTTTTCGATCAATCAAAGGCGTACCTCACGTTGGGCCAATTTCAATCGAAATCTTTCAAGCTCTTCTTCCTTTTAATTGAGTAGCATACCGAACATATTCTCGGTCTTTGCAACCTCTTCTGTCGAAATAGGGATTTTTTCCTGCGTTCGAATCGAACGGGTTAATTCAGAGAGACGCCCCTCTAAATGGCTTATTACCTGCCTCCCCTCCTGACCTTGAAATCGGGCAAGGGTCATAGTCTACAAAGAAGATCAAGTTAACAAAGATAAAAAGTGAAGAGGAACCCGAGAGGCACAGAAAAAATATTACTATCAAATCTAAGGACTCAAGAGTCCCGCTGACTTGTTCATAAGATATCCTATGGAGATCGAGCTCACAGCGGTGAAAATCAAATTGGTCGGCGATGTGCTCCGCTTTTGACAGATCTATTAGCTATACTGCATATCCCCAGTGCAAACGGCCACAGTTCCATGCTCTTTCGAGCCCTTCTTACCATTGAAAGACCGAACGGAGATAGCAAATGGAGAAGTTGCCCCTCTAAGAATCTTGCGTTTCCCTTACGCGCAGGCCAAACCAGAACAGTAGAAGAAGGTCCTGCCATTTTGCTTCCCACAACCCGAGAAGCACTCGTTCTCGTCCCGACGCCGGCCGATGGACCGTCTCCAGCTTCTCTTGGCCTGTCCGTGCCGACACCTGTTCCACCTGGTGGATCATTCCTATCTAGAACGATAGTTTCCATCGGTATAATTGCTGCTGAGGCTGAACGATCGAACGAAACTACCAATGCAGACGAGGAGGAAATCACCCTCCTTTTCACCGAAGGGGGCGGTGGTTTGGGAAGGGCCTCAGTAGCCTCTGAAGAAGACCCAAGTAGGGCCTCAGACGCCCCGGTACTCTCCTGCAAGAGCCTCTTCGCATTATGTCGGACCAACTTGTCAACAGTGATATTCTCCAACACGATGTCATTAAGAAAATTCAAAAAGTTAACTAGTTCAACTCTCCCCCTCTCTAACAGAAGAGGCCGATCAATTTTTCTCTTTTCCCTGAACAACAAACCAACCAAGGTCAACATCTGGTCATCCACTAAGAACTCGACCCATATGCTCCGACCGGTAGACTTGCAATAGCCACTAATTGACCGAATAAAATGGTCATGTTTCGAAGTAGTTGGGGACTTCAGCCCCACAGAAGGCACTCCGTCAGCCTTGGGAAGTAGGGGCATGCGATCTCTATCTAAGAACTCAACAAAAAAGAACTTCTGCATTCAGTTCTTGTTGATAAACTCCTTATAGTAAACCTCCAAAGGGACTCGAGCCAGGTCTGTAGTTTGTACCACCCCTTGATCGGACCGTTGCTACCGCATCTCATCAAAACAAAAATAGAAGATAAAATGTCGAAATCGAAACGAATACGACAAAACCCTAATAGGGAAACCACCGCAACTACCAGTCGTCAAACACTGGGAATCAGGAGGGTCGGGAATATATTCCAGCGGCACAGAATCTCAGAGAAAGGACCTGTGTATGGAACTTTCAAGCCATACTTAATCGATTGAAGATACATCGGCACGCAGCCTTCTGGCGCCATATTAGCCCTATCAACCTCTGTAGCGGACATCAGAGAGTAATCATCCCCAACAGCATATCAGTTTGCACTTTTTGGAGCTCCTACGTGGACATAATGCTTGTAATATCACCGATGTCTGGAAAAATCTGAGAAGCAAACATCTTCGTACCGTTCCCAGTAATAACTTTTTGGCAGGAAGAGTAAAAAAGCCATAAAGGATGTTGGTATAAGGAAAACTATAAGGGATAAAAATCCTTATAAGACATACAAGAAACAATTCGCGAATACCGAAACGATAGCAGCCGTATTAAAAAGTTCTGAACCTTCGTTTCAAATCATTACTCATACCGTCTCTTTCCAAGAAAATCATGAGTCGGGAGCAAATGATGGGATATAATCCAAAAGTCCAAACCAAAAGAGTTAACTCTCTAGAAGCCCACGAAGGGTGCCTACAGACCAGTATCTGACTACCATCATGATAATCTACCGAAGGGCCATAACCGCCCAGATCAATCTATCGAGGGGTCTCAGTCGTCTGGATCTACCGGACGATAGGGTCTCAGCCGTCCCGCCAACCAAACGTAACACACTGAACAAAGATAATCGCCCCAATCGGGTAAACATACACCAGCCTATCAATCGGATGAGTTCTGATTGACTCCTTATTGGTCGGGTGACCGAATGACAAGCAACACCCCTATCGATTCTAAAGGAAAGTCATGATTCCTTAACTTCGATTTTCTATTTTGATAACGGTAATTTCAGGATCTTTCAGACAAGGAAAGCATCCCTCCCGAACATGAAAATTTTCTCGATAAATGAGGATCGTGATCAATTCAAAATATTAATCTCCGAGATTCCTGGATCCATTCGATAAGGAAGGTAGGGTTGAAATCTCCCAGCGACACACGACTCACACAGGTATAAGAGATCTCAAAACCCTCCAAATAATATACGCTATCTAGTCCTAACACTCGGGACACACTATTCACAGGGAACGAATTTCTCTCAACTCTGTCTATTTTTTATTCATACGAAAACCGTTCTTTCTGACTTGAGCATCGGAGTTTCCCCGTCGGAGCACCCTCTGACGATTTTTGCAAGTGTTTCCACCCATCGACACCTACTACTCGAGTGAAGAAGGAACAGATATCTGTGAAGTCATAACCCACCTCCAACAAGAACCAAAGCCTAAACTCCTTGTGAGACTCCCCTTTCATCAAGCATGTATGGAGATTAGCTATCTGTAGAGAAAATGTTAAATCCTACGTCTGTAATTCCACATATCTACTATATAAATTCTACAATTTTACACCTTTTCAAGCTAGGAACCAAATTCCGTATCATTTATCACACACCCTTCAACATCATTTTAGTTTTATAAGGAAGGAAAAAAATAATGATAATAATAAGCACAAGAAAGCCGTTTTTTTCAAAAGAAATATGGACAGGAAGGCAAGTGTAGCACGGATTCCTAATATACAAGGTGATATTTGGGCCCACTGCCAAGAAAGGTTAAGAATTAGGATCCTAATAAATCCCCAGTCCCAAAACCAAAGGGGTTGGGAAAAACTAAGGAAACAAATCCCCACAAAAAATTTTGTCACTCTAAACCTAAAGCATCACATTAATTGGAATTCTGTCAGAAGTCCTCTAATCGATCCTGTGGACGACCCCATTATTTATCCCCAATTGAATAAAGCACTCCACACTTGCCGAACAACGTGAAAGGACAATCAGTCAGCTACAAGTAAATTTTTCTTCAAATATAAACGAGTAAAATCAAGCTCAACTAAACAGCTCATACAGATAGATATCCAGTGATACCCTACTTCAAAACCCAAAAGGAGAGGCTAGTCTCAATCAAATTCAAATTAGAATTAAATTAAACAATAAGAAAAGCAGGCATTTCTCAATCAAACCGAATGCATACTTACTTGCCAAAAATCTCCTAGTTTGATCCCACAGACAGGGAGGGAGAGAGACTCCGCAAAGCACAGAACACAAACGATTGTGAAAATCAAAATAGAGAGAGAGAGTGTGTCCTTTCACACTTGGACAGTGAGAAGTGTTTTGAGTGGCTTGTGGTCAGTGGACGTTGAAATGAACGGGATTTTATGAAGGTTAGGTTTCGGCTCCACTAACATGCGCCGGGAGTGCGTCACCAGCGTCACGCCTACGCCAAGCTATAGCTTAACGCTGACCATTGACCATTGACCAAAGATATTTCTTGACGTTGGTGACGTTATTAGGGTCCCACATTAACTTAGCGGCCCTTTTCGGTTTCCCGAATTTCTCCTAACGTGTCGGTTAGTTAGGGTATGCGGGGGACCATTCCCCCACAAATTGATGTTTGTGTTCTGATTCGTCCCCGTCGACCCTAATCTTACTCTTCATCCAAAAAAAATATATTGTCCTATTAAACATTTAAACAACTTTCATTTAAAAATATTAATTAGATATGTTAATATCACCACAATTACACGTCATTTGGATTAATCTAAATCAACTTATTAATAAATTAAAGAAAAAATCCCATTTTTTATTTTTTTAATAATTAAAAGATTTCGATATCCTTTTCATTAAATCAGACAACCAAATTATCTAATTTCTCCTTAATACTTTAATTAAGATTCGACCTCGCAGTCACCCTTTGCTTCCGTAACCCTCATAGCTGTATAATGTGCCAATTCACACGGATAAATAAAATATTTAAATTTAATTTATTTAGAAACATATATTAAAATTAAATTGAGATTTTATTTACCGGTAAGGTTTCAAATGATGTCCAAATGAGCTTTTCTAAGACAAAATTGAGTAAAGTGGAATAATAATTGCTTTAATATGTATAACAATTAAGTACAAATCAAATAATTGAGTATCCAATTTCGATATTTTTGGTAAGTCAAGTCAAAATTCCATTCAACAGTAATTTATTATTTTAAGGTGCTAGAATTTTCTCATATTTTGTCAATAATATATGTATTTTTTTTGATATATCAACTTTCCCTCAAAAGTTTTCTGCTCATTAATTACGGGCATGTGCTCATTTCATATTTATATATATATACATATATATATTCTAAATATTGTGAATATAAAAATAGTTTTTATAAGTAAAACTCAAATATAAAATAAAAATAAAATTTAAATATAAAAAATAATAAATTTTTGAATAAAAAGATCACATTAGATCTTTGCCCATATTCAACTTTTCCTGATGGTCAACTAGGCTATTAAAAATCAATGAATTACTGTAGGGGCGTATATTAATTCGGTTTTCGAATTTTTCATTTAATTCGATTCGGTTAATTCAATTTAACATTTTTTAACTCTAATGAATTTGTTTAAATTCAAAATTTGATTTTCGATTTGAATTTGAATTAAATCGAATAAATCAAATAAATTGATATTGATTTTTGAGATATAAATTTTTACATAAATCCAATTTAACCAAATTCGAATTGATAAAATAATAAATTTTTTAATTACTATTTTATTGCTTGTTTAAAAAAAAATTACCAATCAAAATTTGCATAAAAAAAAAGAAAATAAATAATAAATAATCAAAATAAATAAAAAATGAGATAATTAAAAATCCTAATTCGATTTTCGGTTCGAATTCGTATTAAAAATCTCAATTCAAAACTCGAACCGAAAATCAAATTTGAAATTCGATTCTAACCGAAAACCAATTCGAATTCAAAAATCGAATTCAAATTTAATTCAATTCGGTCGGATATTCGGTTATCACCAAATATTGCACACCCCTGAATTACCGGTCATAAATGTTAAATTTTTTAACAAAATCTCAAATTCAAATTCTAGGAATAGAAAAAATTACGTTAAAAGAGTTCTTCCTAAATTGAATATGAGAATATTTAAATCAGATTTATTAAATTATGACCATGAAGTTATAAAAAAATAATAAAAAAACTATGATTAAAATTCTTTGTTATCTATCCATATATTTGCACTTAAATTTTTCTTGCAACGATATTAGAGTTGGCTACATCCTATATTTGTATGTGTGTATATGTGGCGCAGTTCATGCTTAATTATAACCAAATTGAAATATTTTAATTACTACGCTAATTTTTTTTTGGAGTTCATAATTTTAGAAAGATATGGTAATAGGGATCCAAGAACAAATTAAAAGGAATACAAGTCCACACTTAATCAAAGCACAACAAAGCCCAAGTTAGGCTGAACACTACCCACCCAAACAAGAGAAATACAAAATCAAAAAACAATCCCAACGAAAAACAATTGAGTTTAGTTCAAAAAATAATCACACCATTCAGAATCCATAGATATAAAAAGGCCCTTCTCACGGTTCGACCCTTTTCTTCAAAACACATCCATATTTCTGTCGTCAAAATAACAGCCTAACGGTCACAACCTCATCATCATATCCTTATTTTCACATAAATGTTGTTTTTTCTTGTAGTTTTGGACTTTGAATTTGGTCAAGTTTTTAATTTCTCTTTTACTTCCAGTTAAATAAATTTAAATCGGCTCCTCATGAATCTGGTCCCAAACCTTCTTTCTTCAGTACCTTTTGTCTTCATCTAAGCCTAAATATGAACTCAGCCCATCATGATTCCTCAACTAATTGTAATATGATTCTTCGTGAGATTGTTGTGTGATCCTGTAGCTAATTATTTCATGGTCTATGGGTGGATCGTTGGGAATACTGTTTACAAGTGGTAATAGGTGATGATCCTATATCTTACCCTTTCACTATCAAGATGATATGTTAAGGCTTTATTACAAAAACTTAGTTTTTTAGAAGGTTAGAAAAAATACTTACTTAACCCTTTTCAAGTTCATGTCAATTTCAAAATAAAAAGGGAAAATGATAATTAAGGTGATTATACATTGAGCTCTCTTTACCCTCCTCTCTTGACCCTCTTGTGCTTTATCTCTTGTGCACCAATTCTCTCTTTTTTTTTTTAAGGAGATACAATTAAATGAAATCGAATTGAAAAAAAGAAAATGAAAGTGTGGAAAACCTACCACTTGAGATGTCTCCGAGGGACCACCCCTCTCTATGTTTATCTCTTGAGAGCAATTTTGAATTGTCAATCTCATGTAGCTTAATTGAACTTATCAACTAGGTCATATTAAAATGGCAAAGGCTTCTTGACGTTGAGAAAAATACAAAAAAACTTCTATGAGGTGTTAATAATTGTTGAACTCTATATAAGCAAAGCTTGTTATTTTGATCGATTAAAAAAGAAATTAATTGCTATTTTTATTATGAAAAATGAATGTAGCAATATGTTATACTTCGTGGCATGAAATGATCTAATTGTATCACATTAGGAATGAAGTCATAACAATTGAGTTTCATTCATGTAAATAATATATAAAAATAAATTTTGATTAAGATAGTACAATTGCTAATCAAGAAGAAGAAGCAGAAGAAAAGAAGAAAGAACCAAAAAAAAAGCCTAGTTGCTAATAAAGACCGTTAATTTATTTGAAATTTTTTTTAATATTATATTCAAATTTGGAGATTTTTTTTTCCCTCAAAAGCCATAAATCAGTGTGTTTTGTACTATTGAGAAAGATAAACTTCAACTTCCAACCAAACAGTGACTTCTAGAAATATAGCTTTTATAAAACATGGAGTATAGGATAAGACCAATAATATTATTAACCTAGTTCTACTTCACAAATTTCACCATTTATAACTACAAATATTTTGCATGGTAAGAACTAAGAATTACTGTCACTGATAGCCAATGAAAATTGCAAATAATGCACTTACCAAAATGTCAAATTTGTTTTTTTCTATTATTAGTAATGGGATGTTGAAACATATAAAATTTTTTCAACAATTATTTTTTTTTTCAACAAATTACTTATAATTCCTAGTCGAATTATAAAATGGTGCAGGATATCTTGGGATAATGATGAGTGTTCCTTGTGTGATATCAATCACAAAAGTCCTTATATTGGGTGTCCCATCAAACATGTTATCTCAACGTGCCCTTCGTTAGGCCAGAGCTATTATGACATCCCGGTCCGTGACACTACCCGAAATGTGCCGAATTCAAAAACCCAACAAACTCTCTGAAACTTTTTTTTAAATATCTTTTATATATTAAATATCTGATAATATTATCTAACGACATTGCTCGATAACATTATTCATGACACTTTAAACTCAAATTCGAATTCAAAAAATACAAATCTGGGTCATACTACTTAACGACACTACCCGATGATACTTCAAATTCGATCTCGAGCTCAAGAAATTCAATCTCGACGAGCTCGAGTTCGAGTCCACCTAAAAAAAACTCATACCAAGTTCGAGTATCATGATACCCGAGTTAGATCTGGATGTTATAACACCCCTACTTTAAACCATTGACTTTCCTACGATAATTTGAGGAAAAAAATGATAATAACAAGAGTTTAATTATTTTTTTTATTATATAAAAATTTGAATTTAACTTCTTCAAATTAAAAAAATAAATTATGATTACTAATAATAATTTTCTCTTCTAATCTTTTACTTTCTAACTTTTACCCGCTAAATAAGTTTCAAAAAATAAATAACATTCTAAAATTTTTAAAGATATTTAATGATATTTTTAAAATATTTAACTATATTCGCTAAAATGCTATTAAAAAAAAAAGAAGGCGCATATTCAATTATGTTTCTCAAAATTTTAGGCGGGAAGCCTGGTCTTCGACCCGAACATGGTTATCCTTTTGGCGTAGCTTCAAACATTGTCATGCTTATGGGAGTGTGACGGTCGTAGTTTGCCAACAAGCACCTGGCTTCTAGTCCTGCAACAACACCTCTCTTGGCGATTTCAACCGGGTAATAATTGGTCTAGATAGATAATCCATAATTCTACACATTTATTTCATTTCTTTTTATGTTGACGTACATTTATTTCAATTTATGTGTTAGACTAAGGGATTTGTGTGTGTTAATTCGATGGCTTAAGTCCCAAATCAATCTAACCTTATCTATACTAATTTTAATAAATAATTATCTTTTTAACTAAAGTAATGCAATCTCCAAAAGAATTGAGATCAAAATCTTAATGAATAATAATTACAATAAAAAAAAACTTTTATTGATTTGAATTTATTGAAGGTGGATTTTGACTCTACAAATTTTGAATTCTTGACTCGAACGACTGCTTCAAAGGAAATATAATAAATCTATAAAAGACCGTTGGAGCACTCTGACGGGGAAACTTTGATACTCAAATCAGAAAAACAGTTTTTGATGGGAATGAAACAAACTGAATAATACAGAGGGTTGAATATTAGAGTCCTGTGGTTTTATGTGTTAGGTGTATTGTATCAAGAAAGCGTACCTGAAATTGTAATATTGAACGCTTTTATATGTTCTCTATCCATGATTCATGTGTACCCTGGGGGTTATATCCTTAGTTTTCTTGTGAGGAGTTTTAGAAATCTAGGGACTCTTTAATCAAATATTCTTAAAAGATTTAGAGCCCTTCGTCGTTTGAAAAGTTTATCGTACCGGGGAGATTCGTTCTTTATTGATTAGATTTCAAAGATTTATTTCCTTATCTAGGAGATTGATTTCGTGACTGAATAGGAAATAAATGCTGATACGTGTCTAAATTAAATATTACCTTTAACTGATGAGAATTAGCAATCAACTCCTTAACAAGGCTGTCGGTCATCAACCAAGAAAAGAGAGACATTGGCTTGAGGTCACCGAATGTCTATATGAACCAATTGGATTTTCATCGTTAGGAATCAGCCAAGAAATCAGTCCACGTCTATCCTTTGGGTAGATAAACCCTTGTTGTTGTTGTTCTAAAACGTTCGCTAAATTATGGGGCCTGCTGACCTTTGGGCATTGCCTCAATGGGCCGTGGAGTCATGTTCCATCATTTGCCCCGTAATGTCACCTCTTGAAAATTGGGAAGGTGTAAAGCATTTAATGCGGCATAAATCGCATGGAGCCCTATAAATCGTCTTTAATATATCTCATAATGTGCAAAGTTGAAACGGACCGAAGGTGAATTCAGCTTCTTTTCAACTGTTTTATCTTCCGAGAGTGTTAATACATTTAACCTCTGAACAAGTGTTTTTGAAATAAATGTTTCATGGGAAGTTGGAGGAATTTAAACCCTTCATTCATTACATAAGATCCTCATTGAATTATTTCATCTGCTCAAAATTTGCGAAGATCTTTTTCCCTGCAGTTATATATAGAGGCTGCATGACTTTGTGTTGGCTTAGAGAAAACTTGTGTTTTCACATTTGCAAGTCCTTTTTTCCTGAGGTTTAGCTTCTTTGAGAGACTCTCCAATGGTATGCCTTAGGTTACAAGATCTTGTAGTATAGAATGTTTCTATAGATGTGAGGCCTCGTCAAGAAGAGGACCACTAATGCGAAGTCTCATCATGTCGTTTGGTATTTAGATGTCGTGATGGACTCTGTTGCGGTTTCCATTTGAGTTCTCAATTTCGGAGGGGAGTTGAAGATACACTCCTGATCTGGGTTGAGTTGGTTGTCCGATTCGTGTCTTCTTAGGTCGGGCGACTAGAGGAGTTGGTAGGCAATAAGGAGTTATGCATGGCAGAGGGTTTGAATCATGATGTATTCCCACACTTTCTTCAGGGCATCTCATACTCTCTTCAACCTATTTTCTGCAATCTTCTTGTCTAAGTTTGGCCACAGATATTTTTGAAATTCTTTCTTCCGTCTTCTTTTTTTACTATTTTTGTACTCTCCAGTGTTGTCGATTGCCCATGGTTCGGCAGTTTCTTAATACAGGGACAATTCTACAGATATTCTAGGTATCTCTTTTTGATATAATTTGGTTTGACTCAGTGACTTGTAAATCATGTTAATTCGTGTAACCTGATATATATTTGTTATTTGGAAATAAAAGAAGAATTTTATTTTACTTGTTTGTTGATTTTTATCATTTGCCAAATTTTTATCGGTAGAAACGGTGTATCTGAGTGAATGAGGTGATCGATGAAATGATCGCACGATAGGCTTGCCGAACAGTATGAGAGTTAATCACGAACATAGGTGCCTTGGTAAAGATAACCACCGCCTGAGTTGTTAAACATTTGTCATACTTGTCCAAGGAGATATCCCCTCCTTCGTTCGTTCAGCCGATGAGGCAGAGTGTATTTAATCGGGGGATACATCCCTTATTGCTAGTGTGCTTTGACCGATATGACACCCAACAGAAAATTCAATCGATAGGGTAGGACATATCCCTCTGAGAGATATATATCTCGTTTCGGACATTAGAAACAAATTGATAGAATGGGCCGTGTCTACCTGTTTGGGAGTTATATCATTTATTGACGACACGCTAAGTTCGATAGAAATCAACTGATAGGATGGGTCATGCCTACCTGTCTGAGAGTTACATCTTTCATCGGTGACACCCTATATTCGATAGGAATCAACTGATAGGATTAGTCGTGCTTACTCGCTTGGGAGTTACATTCCTTAATGGCGACACGCTATGATCGATAGAAATCAACCAATAGGATGGGTTGTGCCTACCCGTCTAGGAGTTACATCCCTTATTGGCCGCCTGGGAGTTACATCCCTTATTGGCGACACGCTACTTTCGATAGGAATGAATCAATAGGATATACGGAAGGAAAGAGCATAGAAGCCTTACTCGATGGGAGACCCTTACCAAGGGAGCTGACGAGATTCACTGGTAATAGATGCGTAAGTTTTCTGAGTTCTAGGTCCTGGACATAGCCGATTCGTTTAATTTATTGAGACGATAAATCCCCGGATGAATTATGAAGTGTATCTGATAGAGGCCTTTTCAATTGGGTGCAAGCTTGCCTCTGGGTAGAGGTTGACCGATGGCCTCCACTTTCTTTAGGACTAGTTCACCTGATTTGAATATTCTGTTTCTGACTTTTCGACTGTAATACTAAGTCATTTGTTGCTGGTAAGTAGCCATCGGAGCAGATGCAGATTTTCGTAAGTCTGGGAGCAAGTCTAGGCATTCTCGTAAGGCAGGCTTATTTCGTGTTGCATTGTATTGATTCACCCGGAGCGAGTGAATCCTATCTCTACAGGTATGATAGCTTCACATCCATATGTCAAATTGAATGGTGTTTCACTGATTGCCCTTCAAGGTGTAGTGCGATACGACCAAAGGATACTGTAGAGTTCTTATACTCATCGCCCCTTAACTTCATCTAGTGTTGTCTTTAATCTTTGTAAGATTGTTATATTCGTTATCTCAACGAGTCCATTGATTTGCAGATGGCGACTGATAAAAACCGATGTTAAATCTCTAATTTGCTGCAAAATTCTGGGAAGCTTTTGTTATCAAACTGTTTCCCTAGAACGCGGGGTATTCCAAACCTGGTGATGATGTAAGTCCATACGAATGATTGGACTTTGGCTACCATTATCTAAGCCAGTTATTCAGCCTACACATATTTGATGAAATAGTCGATAGCCACTATGAGAAACTTTGACTATTCAGTGGCTAGTGGGAATGGTCCGAGGAAGTCCATTCTCCACTGAACAAATGACCAGGGACTTGCTATGGGATTGAGCTTAGTAGAAGGTAGTTGAGATACCGAAAAGAAACGTTAGCACTTATCACACCTCTTGACGTAGTTGTCAGAGAAGATTTTTATGGTTAGCCAGTAGTATGCTTGGCATAGGGCTTTGTGCACTAGATTCTGAGCCCCCAAGTGATTATCGCATATTTCTTTGTGGATCTCTTAAAGGATATAGTCTCTTTTTTCGGGGGTCAGACACTTCAGGTATGGATGAGTAAAAAACTTTCGGTATAGATTTCAGCTGATGATCGCGTAATGAGCGGTCTTTTGTTTCAGCTTCGCTGCCTCTAATGGCGAGTCCAATAGACGATAATGCTTCAGATAGGTTTCGATGGGATCTTTCCAGCTTTGCTGGTTCCCCATAAGAATTCTTTTGAATTCATCGATATTAGGGCGTGGTAGGCTCTCGATATAGTCTGTTCGACTAGAGATGACTGAGTCTGAACTGACCAACTTAGAGAGTGTGTCAGTTGGCACGTTCTCTGACTGAAAGATTTATTAAATGTCGACTTTGTCTATTTTGCTTATCGTTTCGCACAGTTTACTCAAGTACTTGGCTATGATCGGGGCCTTAGTCTCGTATACCCCTTCGATCTGCTTGACAACTAGCTGGCTATCGGTGAATACTTGAACATTTTGAGCCCTTATGGTCATCGCAATTTGAAATCCTATCAACAAAGTTTCATACTTTGCTTGATTATTTGTAGCCTGAAAGTTAAA
This sequence comes from Dillenia turbinata, assembly GCA_037126225.1. Taxonomy (NCBI): domain Eukaryota; kingdom Viridiplantae; phylum Streptophyta; class Magnoliopsida; order Dilleniales; family Dilleniaceae; genus Dillenia; species Dillenia turbinata. Next base: position 7,002,090 of record JBAMMX010000008.1, read on the forward strand.
ACAAAGGGCGTACTCTGCCTTGAAATCATTAGGACCCATCAATATGAGCCTAGCAGCACTCCCTAAGGAGTTCGATGATCCATCAACATGCAACATCCAGTCCGGTAGTGACCACTCTTCATGGCTATCGATAGGCTCATACTCGGTTGGAATCAAAAAGTGCACTCGATGATGAAATCTGCTAGGCCTTAGCCCTTAATTGCAAGTCTCAGCTAGTATTGAATGTCAAACTCGCCTAACTCTATGCTCCATTTGATGAGACGGCCAGAGGTATCTCTTTTCTGAAGGATTTGTTTCAGCAACTAATTGGTAAGCATCACGATAGTATGAGCTAGAAAGTACGACTGAAGACGCCTAGCTAAGACGACTAGAGCATAGGCTATCTTTTCGATCGGTCGGTAGTTGACTTTGGATTCTTTAAGTATTTAGCTGATGTCATAGATTGGCTTCTGTACTGTTAACTTCTATCTTACAAGAACATAGCAAAGCGCTAGGTTGGTGATAAAGAGGTATAGGTAGAGTTTTTCACCAGGAGCAAGACGAGAGAGCAATGGGGTGACATAAGGTATTCTTTAAATTGCTCGAAGGCCGTTTGACACTTGAGTGTCCATACGAACTTCTAGGATCTCTTTAAGGCGTCAAAGATGATTTGTACTTTTCCCCCACCTTCGATATGAATTGCCTTAGGGTCGATATTTTACCGATGAGGCGTTATACCTCATTCAGCATCTGTGGTGGTGACATGTCCAGCATAGCTTGTATTTTTTCAGGATTCGCATTAATTTCTTGGTTGGTGGTTATAAAACCCAAGAACTTGCCGGATGCGATTTTGAAGGTGCACTTTGTCAGGTTCAACCGCATGTCGTAGAGCTCCAATGTCTAAAAAGTTTCTTTAAGATTAACAATATTGGCCTCTGAACTGGTGCTCTTAATGAGTATGTCATCAACATATACTTCCACATTCCTATCGAGTTGGTCCTTGAAGACCTAATTGACTAATTGTTGAAAAGTTACACCAGTATTCTTCAAGCCAAATGACATGACCCAATAGTAGTACGTGTCAAACTCTGTGATGATACTCATCTTTTCCTCATCTTTCGATGCCATTTGTATTTGATTATAGCTAGAATATGTATCAATAAAACTCAGAAGTTGGTAGCCTGAGGAGTTGTCCAATAACTTGTTAAAATTGGGAAACGGGTAACTATCTTTTGAGCACACCTTATTAAGATCGGTAAAATCTACACACATTCTCCATTTACTATTAGCTTTTTTCACCAAGATCACATTGGCTAGCCATTCGGGGCACTTGACTTCACGAATGTATTAGGCCGTCAATAACTTTTGGATTTTTTTTTGTATGGTAGGTTGGCACTCTTAGGTGAATATCATTTTCTTCTGTTTGATTGGCTTGTATCTGGCGTTGATAGTTAGCTTGTGTACTATAATTGAAGGATAAATACCTAGCATGGCTTCAGGAGACCAAGCGAAAACTTTCGAATGTTGTCGTAAGTAATCGATAATTGCTTCTCACAGATTTGTTGGCAAATTTGCCCCTACTCGCACGGTCTGGTTAGGGTTGTCGGTTAAGGGAATCTCGATTATTTCTTCCATAGGATCAGGCTTGGTTATCGATTAGATGTCGTCCTTGAACTCTAGGGTATCAATTGGGAAGTTTTCTTGCCCCCCCCCCCCAAAGAAGGGGGGGGGGGGGGGGGCGCCTAGTGATTCCCTCCGACATTCTAAACTTGATCTTCATGTGCTTCATATTGGGTAGTACCTCCAGTTCATCCAAATTAGGGAAACTAAGAATAACATTGTAAGGTGAAAACACCTTCACCACATGGAAGACAACTTTAACGGCTGCATGGTTGGGGGAGTTCCCAAGGCTACAGTGAGAGGAATGACACCTTTAGGACAGATGCACTTGTCAGAGAGTCCCTTGAGAGACCCAGTGGGAGGTTGAAAATGAGATGAATTAAACCCATTCGTTGGAAAGTATCCTAGGTTAAGAGATCACAATTTGCTCCTTAATCGATAAGGACTCTCTTAATGACATAAGATCCCAGTCTGATAGTGATAACCAAGGGGTTATTGCGATCAGGATTGACTCTAATTAGATTATAGTTATTAAAGTCAATGATTGGCCTTTTTCTCTTAATGGTTGTTATGTTTAGAGTAGCAACAAAAAGCGAATGGTATGCTTGTCTAGAGAATTAGTCTGTTCCCACAAACGACGCCAATCTGTTGGAGGTAGGTTTTAACTCCATAGATTCTGACTCCTTGATTCAAATGATTGCTTCAAAGGAAAGATGAGAAACTGCAAAAGACTGCTGGAGGTTGCTCTAGTGGGGGAGACTCCGACATTCAAATCAGAAAAAGTGATTTTCGATCGAAATGAAACAAACTGAACAAAACAGAGGGTTGAGCATGAGAACCCTGCTATTTGTGTGTCGGGTGTATTATATCAAGAGAGCGTACCTGGAATTATAATGTAGAATGCTTTTATATATTCCCTATCTATGAGTCAAAAATACCCTAGGCGTTATATCCCTAGTTTCCTTGTGAGGAATCCCGAGAATCTCGAGACTTATTCTGGAAAGATTTAGAATTCTCGTCATTTGGAAAGTTTATAGTACTTGGGAGATTTGTTCTTTATCGATTAGATTTTAAAGATTTCCTTCCTTATCTAGAATATGTATTTCAAAACTAAATAGGAAATAAACACTGATATGTGTTTAAGTTAAATATTACCTTTGGCCGACAAGGATCAGCAATCAGCTCCTTAGTAAGGCTGTCGGTCGTTAACCAAGAAAATAGGGATATTGGCTTGAGGTCACCAAATGCCTATATGAACCGATTGGATTTCCATCGTTAGGAATCAGCCAAGAGATTAGTCCACGTCTGTCCTTCAGGGAGATAAACCCCTTGTTGTTGTTATGCCAAAACGTTCACTAGGTTATGGGCCTGTCGACCTCTAGGTGCTGCCCTGATGGGCCACGGAGTCATGTCCCATCAGAACTCAAAATTGGGTCCTCTTACATATACATAGTGTTATGCGTTGTAAGAGGTTTAGCTCTTAAGGGGTCAAATGCAATTTGAATCGAATTTAAAAGGTGGTTTTGAAAAAAAAAAATGATATAGTGGATGAAACTTGTTTTCTTAACACAAATCCAATATGACAAGTAGTTTAGAGCTAAACGAGTTAGGCCCAAACAAGCCCACATAATGAAAAGTTGGGCTAAGATTGTTAGGTTGAATGGATTGCCTAATCCATTCCATTGATCTTGTATTGTAATATTCCAAAGGTGTTAGAACTTATTTTTATTGTTGGTCCCTGTGCAACCAAGAAGGAATGTTGAATCGGTTGGTTTCAAATCTTGAATTTTATTCCACTAAAATCTAAATTAAACTTATGGCCAAACTATATAAAATATGTAAATGTAAATACAGAAATTAAAGAGTAGAGATAGAGAGATCAAATCTAATTTATAGTAATTCCGTTTTGTACATACGATCTGCACCTTCTCTTCTTAAAAATGGTTTAGTCCAACAAGGAAATAGTTGACTCTTACTCAACTAGTCTATCTACCCACAAAAATGTTCCTCACACTCTCCCCAAGCTTTCTGAAGCTGTACAATACATACAAACACAAACAATCTTTGCAAAACACACAACATAGGCTAGTCAAGAAGTCTACTTTCAAAATAAATATCTCACTCCCAATGCATCAACATAATTCTGTAGAAGATACATAACATTTTCTATATATTGAATTTTAAATCCCAGGAAGTGTCTCTATAAAATTGGTCACCATCGTGAAAATATAAAGATGCATAATTGGCTTTTCAGTACATTTATTGCTGTAAAAAATCTGGTTAAATTTTTCACTTTGAGTTTGATTTTTTCCATCAAAATCTCAGTTCTTTACTGTTATTATTTTTTAAATTCAAACATCAACAATCACTTTAAAATATAAAACTTTTAAATTTGAAAAATCTTAACTGATAGAGAAGTTAAATTTAAGCAAATTGTTCCTGAAAACCAACTTTCACTTCCAGAAAAATATGTTTCACTTGTTGAATATTGATTTTACCTCATGTAACTTTTTGAATTTGAAATCCCTCTCCCTTTCAATTCTTGAGTCATTTATTGGAACATGTGTTGTCTAAGTGTAGCTCCCAATCTACATTAAAAATGATGAGCTGGGTTTTGAAAATAAAACAAAATCACAATAGCTCATTTCTACTGTTAAAATCTAATCTTCGACTGCTTCTACCCAGTTTCTATGCCAAAATGCTTCTATGACTTAAAATTCTACAAAGTTAACTTATAAACCCTGCATACTTGATAGAAAGATTCATAGTATATGAAAGATTTTGTTATCATCAAAATATTTGTATTCGATAACAATTTTTTTAACAATTTTCGAGAGAATGATTTAGAATTCAATAATTTATAGGAGAGAATTTTTTTTTCAATTATTAATTTTTAAAATCATTGATCTTCCATTTCTCCTCTCTCCTCTCGCACTCTTGATCTCGATCAGACTCTGTAATCACTATTAGAAAAACAGGTATCAGCGACGGAATTCCATTGCTGATTGTCAAAATTCTTTCGCTAAAACTTTTTACCGATGGAAAATTAGCGACAGAAAAATTCTCTCGCTAAATTAAGCGACGAAAATTTTCTGTTGAAAAATTTAGTGACGGAAAATTTCCGTCGCTAAAAAAATCCGTCACTAATATGTCGGTAATTTGAAATAATTTGAAAAGTGTGAAATTATTTTAGCGACGAAAATTTTCCATCGCTAATAATCAATCGGTAATTTAATTTTACAATTTTAAATTATTCCAAATTACCGACGGAAAATTTCCGTTACTAATCCGTAGTTGAAAGTCGTGCATCCAAGGTGCACGCTGTCGCACGGCCCTCCGTAAGCTCTCGCACGCCCACTCGTGCTCGCTCGCTCGTCACTGTCCACACCCGCCCGGTTGGGCTCGCTCGCACGTTCACCGTTGCCCACGCCAGCCCGCGCGTATGCCAGTGCCCCTCTTTTTCTTATTGAAAAAATACTCTCACCTAATTTCGAATCTAGGTTTTCAAGCATATTTTGAGTTATCTCAACCACTATACCATAGTGATTTATGTGTTACTTTTTTTCCTTTTTTTCTTTACTTTTTATCTCATTCTCACCATTTAAAACAAAATATCCTAATTCAATATAAAAACAAAATTATATTTAATAAAAAAATAATATCCTAAAAACACAAAATTATATTTAATAAAAACATAAAATGATATTTAATAAAAATATAAAATTATATTTAATAAAAATACAAAATTATATTTAATAAAAATATAAAATTATATTTAATAAAAAATAATACCCTAATTTAATAAAAATACAAAATCATATTTAATAAAAACACAAAATTATATTTAATAAAAATACAAAATTATATTTAATAAAAATGTAATAACCTAATTTAATAAAAATACAAAATCATATTTAAACAAATTATTTTTTCAAAATTATATTTAGTAAAAACACAAAATTATATTCAATAAAAATACAAAATTATATTTAATAAAAATGCAATTCCCTAATTTAATAAAAATACAAAATCATATTAAATAAAAATACAAAATTATATTTAATAAAAACACAAAATTATATTTAATAAAAATATAATACCCTAATTTAATAAAAATACAAAATCATATTAAATCAAAATATAAAATTATATTTAATAAAAACACAAAATAATATTTAATAAAAACACAAAATTATATTTAATAAAAATGTAATACCCTAATTTAATAAAAATACAAAATCATATTAAGTAAAAATACAAAATTATATTTAATAAAACAAAAAATTATATTTTATAAAAACACAAAATTATATTTAATAAAAAAAATAATACTCTAATTTAATAAAAATACAAAATACAAAATACAAAGTTATATTTAATAAAAATATAAAATTATATTTAATAAAAATACAATACCCTAATTTAAAAACAATATAAAAAAATTTTTGCGAGTTTTAGCGACGGATTACCGAATGAAATAATTCCGTCGCTAATATTAGTAATGGATTAGTGACGAAATTATTTCCGACAGATATTTTTGTTACTAATTCCGTTGTTAATTTGTGTGAAAAAATTCGCGTCAATTTTCCCAACCGATTAGCGACGGAATTTTTTCCGACGGATTTTTCCGTCGCTAATTTGTGCAAAAAATTTCGCACCAATTTTACCTACGGATTAGCGATAAAATTTTTTCCAACGGATTTTTCCGTCACTAATTCCGTCGCTAATGGTTCTGTCGCTAATTAGCGATGGATTCTTATCCGTCGTTACTTTCTGTCACTGATACTCGGTTTTCTAATAGTGAATCTAACAACAATTCACCTCGATCGATCGATCGAGCAGCTTACCCAACGCTGCTCAACCAGGTAAGTACTTCTCTACCTCTCTCTCTCTCACACTTTTTGCCCCCTTCGATCAATCCCTCTATCGCACTTGATCCCTTCTCTTCGATCGATCGCTAGCTTCTTCCCACATCTCCGATCGATCACTTTGATCACTCACTCTCTCTCACCCACTCTTTTCCTTCGATCGATCACACCTTCCGCCTCTTTAATCAATCACTTTGATCGCTCACTCTCTCTCACCCACTTTGTTCCTTTGATCAATAGCACCTCCCCCCTCTCTCTTACCCACTTGATCCATCCCTTCCCATCCCGCACCCAGATCTTGCATTCTGCTCGCCCATTCCTTCCTTCCCCTACCTACCTCCATCGACCCAACCCTCTCCCATAATCAATCCCTCACTCAGATCTAGCACCCGATAAAAGCCATAGGTCCGGATTTACCCTTTGATCAACTTAACCAGAAACCTAGATCGCGGCCTCTTTTGATATAACACAAAACCGGATCTACCTTCAGATCTCCTCCCTCGGTCACACAGAGATTCCTCCATAGACTAAGAACTACCTTTAGACTACCGTAAGGATCCAGATCGTAGACTTCCCTCCTGAACATTAGATCTCCCTCGCAAGCGTGAGCCCAGATCTAAACTCCTCCTCCGTAACATCCATCATAGTCGTAACCGGCAATATCTCCCCATCAATAGCCCTAGTGGTCGTGACCATTGATCTCTGCCACTGTGCCTTCCCCTCCCCTATTTTCGGTAACCTTAACACCCTCTTCCCTACCTTGCTTTCTGTTTGCTTATTATTAATAACATTACTAATATTAATATTACTATTATTAATACTATAATAATAATAATATCATTATTATTATTACAATTAATAATAATATTATTATTTTACTATTACTAATACTATTACTATTCTTAGTATCATTACTACTACTACTATTATTATTATTATTATTATTATTATTATTATTATTATTATTATTATTATTATTATTATTATTATAAAATATATTGCTATGAATTTAAAATTAGTAAAATTTAAAAATTTTCAAACTAATAGTGGTATAATTGTAATATAAAATTTATTATTTTATCACTATTCTGGTTATATAGATATATGATTTTTTTAATCGTTTTATATTATTTTTTGAAGAATTCCACCATGTTTGGTTCCAACCCCATATAAAAGAGTAGGGTTGTGGTAGGCTGATAGTTAGTGTAAAATCTTTTATCAAATTAAAAAATTAGAGACAAATATAAGAAAACATTTGGAGCGTTTTTCTCTTTGCGACGCGCTAAATCAGATCCCGAGTGTAGTAGTAAATTACCAAAAGACATTAAGGTGCGGGTAAATAAGATAGTTCATGAGAATAAGATTCATTTGATCACTTGAAACATAAGATTCCTAATCGGAAAGTTAGGATAGATAGGAGAAATAATGAATAAAAGAAAAATTAATATCACGTGTCTCCAAGAAAGAAAGTGGGTGGGAGAGAAGGTCAAAATAATAGAGATTTATGAGTATAAACTTTGGTATACAAATAAAAATAGAACAAAAAATGAGGTAGGAGTAATCGTATATAAAGTCTACTAGGGGATGTAGTAGAGATAAAAATGAATGGAGATAGAATTATGGTCGTCAAGTTGGTAAATGGAGAAAACGTAATTAATATAATTAGTACATATGTGCTCCAAATAGGTATAGATGCAATTAGAAAAAAACAATTTTAGAAAAATTTGGATGAATTTATACAAATCATACCAAGTGGAGAAAAATTATTTATTGGATGAGATATAAATGGACATATATGAGAGAAGAATGAGAGATTCAAAACTGTACTTGGAAACTTTGATTTCGGTAGTAGGAATGAGGGGGGAAGTACTATTTTAGAGTTTGTTATAACATTCGATTAGACACTCGTAAATACCTTCTTCAAGAAAAGAGAGTCGTACATAATTACCTATAGAAATGTGTCAAATGTTAGTCAGATAGATTTCTTTCTCACTAAGAGAAGTGATAAAATGACCTGTAAGAATTGTAACGTTATATCGAGTAAGAGTGTAATGACTCAACACAGACTTTTAGTTTTGGACGTACGAGTGTCTAAACGATAAAAGCAATGTTGATCATATATAGAGCCAAGAATTAAGTGGTGGAACCTAAAAGGGAAAAGAGTGACGGCTTTTAGGGACAAAGTAATTGGGGTAATAAATTGATCTGCTAATGATGATTCAGAAATAATATGGAAAGAGATATCTAATAATATTAAGAATATATGTAGGGAGGTTCTTGGAGTATTTAAGGACGGGGCTCTAGTAGGCAAGAAATCATGGTGATAGAATGAGAAATACAAACTGCTATCCGAATCAAAATAGAATGTTATAGGAATATTAAAAGTGATAATAGTAGCGAAATTTATAAAAAAATACAAAAATACAAAAAAATATATAAAAAAATATTATCCACGAATCAAAGAGTATGGCGTATAACGAATTATACAAGAGACTAAAAACTCGAGACGAGAAAAGAAAGATTTACAAAATTGCCAAATTAAGGAAAATGAAAAAAAAATGATTTAAATGAAATTAGATGTATTAAAGTGAAATCAATAGTATATTAGTAAAGAACAAAAACATAAGAAAACGATGGAGAAAATATTTTGAAAATTTATTTAATGTTAAGAATATAATAGGTATAAAAAAATATCGAGATACCTGTGAAGAAATCAATGAAAACTTTAAACGTAAAATTTGTCTCGAGAAAATAAAAGAGACTCTAAAAAGAATGAAACATAACAAAACCATATGATCTCATAACATCTCTATTTAGGTGTTGAAATATTTGGATAAATTTCGCATAGTAATATTAACGGTTCTTTTCAATAAAATTTGGTAAACAAAGAAAATGTCCCAAACATAGAGAGAAACTACACTTATTCCGCTATATAAGAATAAAATAAATATACAAGATTGTTCAAACTACAGAGAAATTAAACTTATAACTCATACGATAAAGTTATGGGAGAGAATAATAAAGTATAGATTGAGACAAGAGATAAGTATATCTCAGAAATAATTTAGATTTATGTCAGGACGATCCACCACCGAAACAATTCATTTGTTAAAACAGTTAATGGAGACATTTATAAGGCAAAAGAGAGAACTACGTATGGTATTTATTGATTTAGAAAAAACTTATGATAGGGTCTATAGGGATGTGTTGTGGTGAGCGTTGACGAAGAAATGGATCTCGCTGAAATACATTAACCTGATTAGGGATATATATGGAAAATGTTGTGATTAATGTAAAAACTTACGAGGGTCTGAACGATAACTTCCCTATTAACATTTGATTTCATTAAGATTCGGCACTGAGTCTCAAACTATTTGCAATAGTGATAGATGAAATCACAAAAAATATCCAATATGAAATACCATGATGTATGCTTTTAGCAGATAATATAGTTTTAGGTGATGAAATTAGAGAAGTTATCAATATTAAATTAGAGTTATGGAGAGTCACGTTGAAATTCAGAACATTTAGATTAAGTAAATCCAAAACTGAATATATAAAATATAAGTTTAGTGGTAATTATCAGGATAATGAAAAAATGATTAGATTAGAAGGAAAAGAAATTCCAAAAAGTAAACGATTTAAATATTTTGGTTCTATTATTCAAAACGATGGCGTATTGATGAAGATGTGAACAATAAAATTCAAAAGAGTAGGATGAAATGGCGAAAAACATCCAGATTTCTTTGTGATTGCACGATATCATTATATCTAAATGAAAAATTTTATAAAATCGTAGTAAAACCTACATTATTTTATGGTACTGAATGTTGGGTTATTAAACAGCAACAAGAGTAAAAAATGACTGTTATTGAAATGAAAATATTTAAATGGATGTGTGACAAAACTAAAAAAGAGAGAGTTAGAAACGATGAGATACGTAATAAATTGAAAGTTAGTTCAATTGTAGATAAGATGAGAGAGTACCGTTTAAGGTGATTTGAGCATGTACGATGAAAATTTAAGAACGCACCTGTTAGAAAAATTGAAAACTTAAAAATAGAATATTTAATAAAATGTAGAGGTAGAGTATTGAAAACTTGGATACGATATATTCATAAAGATATGATAGATATAAATTTAGTTGAGAATATAACTTTAAATAGAAATAAGTGATATAGAATAATCCGTATAAATTAAATCTTTTTTTCAATATTTATTTCTTATATGATTGACTCCAAAATTTTTAAATAAAAGATCTAAATTATTATTGTTATTGGTTTAATATTATGTAATTAGGCTCTTGGCCATCTTCATCACGAACTTTTATGACATTGGGCTTACTCCATATATTACAATGATCTGTCGATCCATTGGCATTACTTCCACATATTTATCATATGAGTGATGATAATAAAGACATACTTAAAGCATGACTCTACATTAATCACAATAGTTGTCCCTCTAAATAGGATCTTATAAATATTCAAATTGAATTAATCAAAATATGAATTCAAATATTAATAATGAAAAAAAAAAAAAGAAATAGTACATTCACTTGTATTCACCCCAAGAAATCTTCTCCACCGGGTCTAATTTAGCTAAAACTTTATTTAGTTTTATTTGGTTATTTTTTAAAATAAAATAAAGAAATTATAAGAAAATAATATTTCATTAGAAGCCGACTTTTTTATTAAGTTAATTAAAATTATTATTCTATTATTTTTAATTTGGCTTGTAACTTGGGTCTCCGAGCCAATTAAGCTCTCTCCACATTTTTCAAGTCTAAATGCTGACACAAACAAATGAAGATTGACGAGCCAACTTTGGAAAATTTTTTCATTTATAGGGTCCAATAACTTGGACCAAAGAGGATTGAGTTTGTGGCATGGCCACAGGTGACAAGGACATCATGAAGAAAAAAAATGCAACACAGGAGTGGAAAATTGCCAAGTCATATGTCTCATAACGAGGACATGTTGTACATCTGCTATCGCACTTGGTTAAATTGTAATTCCCACCTTATATTTTTTTATTTTTATTTATTTATTTATGTAAAGTATTTTAAAAAAGAAAAAAAAAAAAAGGAAGAGGTGGAGTTGGAGTTGGAGTTGGAGTTGGGATAGAATACTCATTTTGGGTAGAAAATATAACATTTTAAAATTTTATGCATGGATAGGTGTGACCTCCTTTGTTTCATAATTTTGAGTATGTTTTTCTTTTTTCTTTTATCTTATATTTATCTTTTAGATGACTGATCCTAAAATTTGAAATTAAAATTCAAATTGTTATTGTACATAATTTTGAGTAATAAGTTATATTCAGGATCTGAAATCATTTTTCGAGAGTTAATTCTCGCTTTCTTTTAAGTTCTGGCTTTCATTTTTTAGACCGAATTTTCATTTTTGGAAAATCTTATTTCTTTTGTGGAAATTTCCACCTCTACCCTTGGTTTCTAAGCTTTGATTCTAAACCTTCATTGCCCAAATCAATCTCCCCCCAGATGGTTTCTTGACCATCTCAACCCTTTGTACATGTGACCTCAACCTTCCTTGTGTCTCTAAATCTCTTTTCCCTTTCTTTTTTACATACTCTCTCTTTCTCTCTCCAGCTTTCTCTAAGAACTACAAGTGATGGGTACCAATGTTATCAAGCTACAGTAGGATATCAACAAGAATATCATGAAAAAAACGTGATGAAAAAATATCAAAGCTTAATAAAACATTTCATTGGTTATGTCTTACAATCACACAAAACCAATCCTAAAACATCGTCAAAACATCCAAAATTATACTAGGATTTATCAATATTCGATGGCGTAATTGGAATGAGATTTCAGCCACTTAACTATTGTTAGGGGTTCGAACCGTCATGAGAATGTAAAAACCGACATTGAGAGATCTCCCCCCATAAAGAGACAGACAGCAGGTCGATCCGGATTAATCAGGACGAAACCCCAGATACCAGGTGATGGCCAAACTAGGGAAAAAAAAAACTAGGATTTCAGTAAAACCCTAGTAACAAGTTTAGTTACTCATACTTAATAGAAAACCAACAAAGGATTTAAGGGAGAAAAAAATTTAGTCACAGCTATTGTCACAAAGTTACAAGCAATTCTGTAATAAACCCGACCAAACCCATGAACTTGTGACCATCTTCAATCCTCAACTTTCTTCCTTTTTTCTTTCAATATTCAGCATCAGCACGATGCAAAAACATTACCAGCAACTTGTAAAATCCTACCTATATTTGTATTTCATTTTCTCCACCATTGTCCACCATTAACGTCCTCTTGAAGCTTGAGTTCATTTCTAAAGAGCTTCTTTATCTCTAATTTTCTCACCACAAGCTTCTTATCACCTCTAGACCTCAAGCACATCAACAACCACCTCTAATTTCACCTCTGCTCAAAACCTCCATTAGAGCTCGCTACCAACCTTCAAATCTCTTCTGTAAGGTTTGATTTCTTAATATTTTTCTATGAATCTTGTATTTCTTCAACTCCTGAACTCAATTATGAGCTTAATTTTATCTGTTCATGATTTTTTCGTGATCTCTATGATAGATCGTCATTGTTTTCTAGTGACCATGCCTAAAACCTCATGTTACCTTTCTTTTTTTACCAGCTCCTATGAACTTGATTGTCACTTGGAAATAATCCCATCATCTTGAGAATGCCCAAAATCAATTAATTTTTCCTCAAGGTGGAGTTTTGGAGATGAAACGTCCCAATTTGTAAATAATTTTCAAGAAATATCCTTATTTTCAAATAGTTTGTGAAACATCTTTCTTTGAAATCATCTCTTAAAATATCCTCGGCCTATGCAACAAATATTGTCATCATGGAGATTTAATTAGGAGTCCTCGGCCTTCCACCTACTCTCATCTTTGGCGTGATCTATTAAGGATTTGGGAGTTTCTCATACGGAGAATAAGTTGGAGATTGGGTAATGGTGAGACTATTCGATTATGGGACGATACTTGGGTAGGATCAGTTCCATTGGCTCAACAAGTCCCTGGAGCATTATAACTGACCTCTAGATCTTTGATGGTTAGCCATTTTATTGCACCAAATCGGAGTTGGGACTTATTGAGACTTGCGGATATTCTTACGGATTTCATCGTTGATGAGATTTGAGCTATTATGATTCCTTAGGAGTCTACTACCCATGACTATATTTGTTGGACTAGAAATTCATCGAGGGCCTTCTTAGTTCTCTCGGCTTAGTTGGCTTTTTGATCAATTGATGTTATCATTACTCCTCTTACTAGTTGGAGTGAATCTGGTGACTTCGGTGTCAGAAGCGCGTGAAGTTGTTTATATGGCTTTTGATGCATGGTAGACTGATGACAAATCATTCCCGGTTTCGAAGAGGGTTTACCGCGGATTCCCTATGCCCCATCTATCGGGAATTCCCATAAACTATTCTCCATCTTTTTCGAGACTCCTCTCATGTTCAATAGGTTTGGTTCCGTATTCTCCGTTGTTCTTTTGTTTCCAATCTTGTGTTCGCCTGTGTTCTGGAAAAGACTTGGTTTATTAGAAATTGTAAGTCACATGCCATTCACTCGGGTTGCCCCTGGACCACGATTTTTATGTATACTCTCTGGACTATTCGGAAAGAACATTGTTGCTTGGTCTTTGAGGGGAATACATTTTGTCCGGAGGGCATAGTGGCTAGAGTGATTAGGTATACCATTGATGGATGCCAAGTGCTTTTAAGTGACAACTCTCATCTCATACGTGTTGGAAAATAGATTAGTTGGATTTCCCCCTCCAGTTGGTGTCTTTAAACTGAACACAGATGGATCGACGCAACATAATTCTCATTTGATTGGTACTAGTGGATTCATTCGAGATTAGTATGGACTATGGGATCGAGGTTTCATTGGAAATTTGGGTGTCACCGACCCTTTTATGGCAAAGCTAATGGGCGTTCGAGAGGGCCTTTTGTTATTATTTTGGGCCAAAATCTACCCTTGTAGTTTTTGAATTAGATTCACTTGATCTTGTCTCAGTCCTTTTTTCTGACCTAGATGACCATCATCCTGCTTTCCACATTCTGCATGAATGCCGGGAACTTATAAGTATTGTGATGGTGCATTTGATTCAGCATGTGTTGCGAGAGGCAATCGTTGTGCAGGTATTCTCAGCCGTTTGGGTCATTCCGTTCCTCATGGAGTGCATGATTTGTTGTCCCCTCCTCAGGAGGTGCATTATACTCTTCTGCATGATATTCGAGACTTAGCTTATTTCCGAAACTAGAGTTTTCGCTCCATTTGTACAAAAAAAAAAAAAAAATCTCTTTAAAATATCCTTATGTGTAATTATTTTTTAAAGTTATCCTTTTCAAAAATTTCAAAAACTTTCTTAACTAAGAGATTTGAAGGGATGAATCTCAATTTTACCATATATTATACTACTTTTGTATATTTATACAATTTACGCTCAAATATTAAATTTACAAAAATTCTAATTGATTGGAAAATTGATAAGAAAATTGAGGATTCAAATCAATTCAAGAATTATGAAAAGTCTAACGGAAAATAACTATTAAGATATATCACATTATTTATAAATTTACAATAGTATTTCGTTGTTTGAGCTAAATTTTTAACTAATATTGGTACATATGCATTTTCATTCTCTTGTTGATCTTTTTTTTTTTTTTTTGGTTGGAATTCTCTAGTCGATCTAATGACTCTTACATGTATATCATTTGAGTATATGCATTAAAATCATCATATCACATGATTGATTAATTTTTATTCAAGAATACAAAACATCATACTAGTTTACTTATTTTTCAATAAAATAATAATAAATTATAGTTCAACTGTCACGTTTCCCTTCCTCTAAAAATTTAATCTCTCCAATATTATCAAAAAACAAAAAAAATCCAATATAATAGACCTTCTTGGACCTTTTGGCATGTAGTTAACACTAATGGGCTTAGTTGAAAACTTTGGGCCGATGTTTTCAATATCGAACCAAACTTGCAGGATCAACTTGAGAAACGGCTTTTAATGGGTCTAGTCTTAATTATTGAATCATCTGTGTAACTGAATCGGATTGAATCAGTGTGTCATGAGAATCGGGCCAACTCAACCTAGTGCAAAGAAAAAATTAATAAAACATATCGTTCTCCGTCTCTCCCATCTTCTTCCCAAACTGCAAAATCAAACCACGTTTCCTTTTTCCCAAACCGGGACACCATTTCTATCTCCGAGTCCGACCGATAGAAATCCACGATTCATAGTTTTTTGCTTTTTTTTGTCTCTCATAATAAATCAATAATCCCATCTAAATTTGCTATAAGTTTTGTTTTTTTTTTTTTTTTGATTTTTTTCAAATATTTTCTTTTATGGCTTTGTTTTTGCTTCAAATTAGTAAAAATCTAATTCATAGTCAATAGATTTCAAGTAGGTTTCAAGGGAAAAGTTTGAATTTATTAGATTTTGTACAAATTCTCTACATTTGCTTATCTAACAGCAAATGAATGTAAAGAAGCAAAATAATTAAAAAAAACATTTTGCTTGGCTTCACGAGAACCATAAGATTCATCTTCTTCTGCTCTCTCTCTCTCTCTCTCTCTCTCTCTCGCTCTCTTTCTCTCTCTCCACATTGGCCTTGGATTCTTTGAGATATTCACCTTTCAAGCATGCCCCTTTTGGTCTTTTACCATCGAATTGCCTGTTTCGGAAAAAAAAATAGTTTTTAACCCAATACACTTGTGCAACTATCAGTTGTCACATTTTCTAATTAAAAATATTTTTAAGTAAAATATAAAATTTCACAAGTAAAAGCTTTTTTAAAAAAATATTAAAATTATTGTTATATTAATACTTTATGCTAATAATCTTACCTTATCTCGCATTGGCTTTTCCAAATAACCCCTACCTTTTGGTCACATGTAAGAATCCATGGTGATAGTCATGACTCTTGAACATTATTATTTTTATTTATTTTTTTACATTTTGTATCTCTAATGTGTAATTGTCACGTAGGTAAACACGTTCATAAGCATTCAATAGCTAGAATAACGGGTCATGTTGTCGTTTCGAAATAGTTCAAATGATAAAGTTTTTTCACTTTTATCATTTCTTTATTAATTTAATTTCGATTGATTACATCTCTTTATATAAAAAAAAAAAGAATAATGGGTTTTGTCTTATATTAATTTGCACCTTCTTATATAAAAAAAAAAGGGTCTTATCTTATATTAATTTACATCTTCTTATATTAAAAAAAAAACATAATGGGTCTTGTCTAATATTAATTTTTTTTTGGGTTGATGTCTTATATTAAATATTTATTCAAAATACCGTATACACACACACACATAGCCCATTAGAGTTTATTGGGATAGCTTTTTTGGTGAGCTCTCTTCACATCGCTTATGTTTTTAAATTTTATAATTTTGATTTATCAAAATTTAATGTTTCATAAATTATTTGCACGTATAATCATTTTATTTTAGACATTTATTCAAAGAGTTATATATATGCATGCAACCCATTGTGTAAAAATTTGATTTCGATAATTTGATTTGTTAAATTTTAAGATTTTATAAATTATCCATATTATATGCATGCTTGTTGCAGGAAAATAAAAAGGAGAAAATAAAAATAGATATGAAATAATCTTTGTAAGAATAGAAAAAACATAAATGTAAAAAATACGTAAAAAAAAAATATAAGAATTTTTTTTTGTAAATATTAATTATTTTATTAAAATAATAGAATAGTTATATTTTATAATAAAAATTTAAAATGATCAAATATGTAATTATTAATTATAAAATAAATAATATAAAATAATAAAAATATAATTAAATAATAATTCATTAAATATGTAAAAATATGTAAATATATAAAATATAAGGATTTTTATGTAAATATTAATTAATTTAGTATATTAAAATATTTCAAAATTTTAATATATTTTGAAAATGGAGAAACGTTAATATTGAGAAATTTTTGTGTATTATAGTATACATGTATAAGAGTGTGATAGTTCGAGAAGTTATATAGATATCTTTTCAAAAGATTATATATACGTAGACAATCAATGAAGTTATATAAAAAATTAAGATCTCGGTACTAATTTCATCAAATTTTCAAGATTTATATAATTTAATGTCATAAAAGTCGGAATAAAATATAAAAGAAAGTATAATTTAAAATTTTAACACAAAAAATAAGGCAAAAATTTGTTTATGTTTGAAGCCATCAGTTTAGGATTTTTCCGGAGAAAAAAAAAATGTTTGCAGTTAATTTGTTAAACGAAAGGAAAAAGGTGAAAAAAAATACGACCCAATGGTTCCCAGTAATCTTCAATCCACACCAAACCGAACAAAGAATTAAAAGGGAAATCCATAATGCAACATGTGCAAGTTGACAGATCTGCCCACGACATCCGAACCATCTTTTTGGGTGGAACCCACTTTTATTTAGTATATAATCAAAAACAACGGAAGACCCAAAGCCTTAACTGGGAAGCATCAAATTACTTGAGAGGGCATTTGAGTCATTTCACTTGATAAAATTCTTTCCTGTTTTGCTGGGAACTTCCTTTTGCTGGCTTTGGGTTTCCTCTCCTGAAATTTCAGACCAAGAGACTCTCTCTTCTTTTTGGTGATGATGTACGTTTAGAGAGAGAAAGAGACAGAGAATCAAACATGTCTTTGGGTTATGCAGAGAAGCTTTCTTACATAGAGGATGTTGGCCAAGTGGGAATGTCTGAGTTTTTTGACTCACCTCATGTTTTGAAAGAAAAGGTGCGATTTCTACTCTCATTTCCTTTCATTCTCTAAACACTCAGTTGTTTTTGCATTGTGTTTTTTAATTAGCTTTTATGTTGGCTATTAACTTTGACGATCTTTGCATGTGTAATAATCCCATGAAAAAAATTTCCCTTGGAAAGAACTAGAACCTAGAGATTCTTTGGTGTCTCAGACTGGGGTTTACTTAGATTACTCTTATGATGAGATCTGGCTAGTGGATTTTGGCATTTGGATTCTCTAGTAATGGACTTATGCTAATATTTGATAGTTGGACACGTGATGATCTGCGGGTTTGAAATTGAATGAGAGGAACTTATTTGGCTTTGAGAGAGCGAGTTGCCTGTGTTTTTTTAATTTGTTAGCGCCTTAATTCTACTACTCTTCAGAGAATGTAAATTTGTTGAGATTTAACTTAATTAGTAGCTCCAAGCTCCAAAGTGATGGTATGCTATGGTTCGCAGTACGGGTATGGATATGTAGTTTGCTATCCTCCAAGGGGGTAAAGGGGGTACTTTTGGTACTAGCGTCGATATTCGGGTTGTGGTTCCTCTGTAGGGGGAAAATAATGTAGGGATTTACTTCCCTAGGACAATCCCTTGATCTTCTCCTGATAATCCCCCACCTCTTGAAAAAACATTAGCCTTTTGTTGATTTCCTCTAGAATGTCGGCTACATTGATTCTTCTAAAAGGTAGGACACCGAATATAACTTTATTTCCTATATCATTTGGTTTTACATTTTGAGAAAAGAGATCCCTAATTTTAAGGATTCGGAGAGTGCACCACATTTGAGGTCACGCGATCCAGACCCTGATTCCATGGGGTTAGAGTGAATTAGGTAACAATGGTTTAGCAAATGCAATTTGTATTTGATGTATTGGTTACAGACAGTCCACCTAGAATTCTTTTAAGAAATAGTCATGGTGAAATCCTTGTGTGAAAATTGAGTAGACTGTTGGAGAACTGACATTGGATAAAATAAAGTAGTGTGGTTCATTTGAAGGGTTTCTTCAGTTCTTCTTGTTTGGGATTCTTGGGCTTTAGTCAAGTTAGACAGCATTCATGGTTCTTTTACCCTTTTCTCCTTCATTAGTTCAAAAGGATAAAATCAATTTTGGTTCACTTTGACTCATGGTGCTACTAGACTGAAATGCTATTCTTGTTTCCTGAAGGAGCTTTATCATGTGTATGTGTTATAGGAGATCTTAATGTGATCACATTTCCCATGGGGAAGCTAAATAGGTCGAGGACCACTACAGACATGGCAGCTTTTGTTCCTTCATTAGGGATTGTGAGTTTTGTGGTGTTACTCTCTCAAATACGCAGTTCACTTGGTCGGTCGCTGGAGAGTGAAGAGTGCCTTCTCATATTGATTACTTTGTCTTCTCAAATGATATGGGCAGAACTTTTCCTTTATCCAACTCACATGTTTCTTGCTTTATCCTTTTTTGTTCACTACCCTGTCTTCCTTGAATCTAATATGGTTAAAAAGGATCCTAATCCTTTCTGTTTGAAAAAAAATATGGCCAACACATGATTCCATCAGGGTATGGTTGACAATGATGGGAATACTTCATCTCTTGGCAGGTCGGAATAATTCAAGTTTATGGCCAATTCAAATCTCTTAAGGAGCAGTCGAAAATTTGGAATTTGGAGACTTTTGGATGTATTAGAGGAATAAAGGTTTCCATCCTTCGGGAGATTGATTTCCTTGATAGGTTGGATATGGATAGAGGTTTCTCAGTTGATTCTGCTACCTATAGTGAGTTCTTTTTGATAGGAATGTTTTTGAGGAGATCCTTCAGATGGTTGGAGAAAAGCGCAGATAAATTGTATTAAGGAAGGGAATTCTAACACTATCTTTTTCTTCCTGAGAATTGCCTATGGGAGGAAAATTCACCTTTATTTGAGAAATGTTAAAGATTCTAGTCCCATGATTGGCAATGATTATTATCATTATTATTATTTTTTTTGCCGACGTCCTTATTAATCATCTTTTTATGACGTTTGATGCTACCACTATCAAATAGCCATGGTGCTTTTATGGGAGGCAGGAAAACTTCAGATTCTACTTTAGTGGCAAATAAGGTGGTTAATAATGTTAGAACCCATGGTAAGGGTGTTATTGCGTTGAATTTTTGAGAAAACTTGTGAGAGGTTAGCTGGAATTTCCTAGATGTTATGGCTAGGAAAAAAGCTTTGCAGATTTATGGTGGTAATGGGAGGTGCGAGGTCAATGAGACCAAGTTTGGTGTGTAGAGCAATGGGTGGATCACCAATAACTTTTTCAAAGCCCCATGGCGATGCTCTGGAGAAGTGGGAATGGCAGGGCGAAATTTTCAAGGGAAGTGGGTTTTACGGTGGGGGGCAGTGCATGGTCGATGTGGTTCTACCTCTCTTTAAAACCTTTTTGAAGAATTTTTTTTTGGTGTTGGCTACGACAACAAGGCTGTGATTAGATTCCTGGTATTGCATGAAGATTCCAGAAAATGGAATATTGATTTTGTGTTGCATGAGAATGATTAATAGTTGAAAGTTTCTTCAGTTTCCTGGAGCTTTTGGAAGATCTTCAAGTTCTTTCACACAAGGACAATTGTGTGGTTTGAAAAGGGAGAATAAAGAGTATTTTGTGGTCAAAGCATTTTATAGAGTTCTGGAGTACATGGTGCAAAAGAGGACTTTCTATGGATATTGATATGGAAAACTTCCACTCCCTTGAGGGGGCAATTATTTTTATTTCTATGGATATTGAGAAACAGCTTGCGGTAGAACATTAACAAAAAATCCTATGAACAAGGGGGGATTACACTTGTGAATCAATGCCTTCAGTGTAAAAGGAGCTGGAGGATGTTTACCACTTGTTACTTATTTGATGGACAAGATGCTTATGGGACTTGTCTTACTCTATGCCTCACTAAAACTGGGTGCTTTTGAGGGGCTGTACTTTGTGTTGTGGGATGGAGGGGATAGTGTTGTTGTGTGGTAAACAGGAAGATTCCTTGCTTAACCCCTCTAGTTGATTGGTTAGTTTGAAGGAAAAGAAGTTCGAAAGTTTGTGAGGGATCAGAGACCCATATCAATTTCATTGATTTTTGACTGAAACATTTATTTATTTATTTTTTGGTTTCATATCCATTCTGTTAGCATTTAGGAGGATGTAGCTTCTATCTTCTCTCTCTCTCTCTCAATTTTTGGTTTTCTACGGTGCGCCTTTGGTGTCTTCTAGAATTCTTCTTTGCTATGAAATAAAAATCTGGAGTGCAAGGATCTGGTGCTAGGTTGAGAAATATGAGAGGGATTTTATATTGGTCAATCTTCTTGCTATTCATAAATGGAGAGCCTAAGAGTTGCTCTGTGGCTGCTTCCAGATTGAAGTAGAGAGATCCTTGTCATTTCCTTTTCTCTCCTGTAGTTAATTGCTAGTCAGAATGGTTCAAAGAGAAGCTGAAAATGAAATTCTTGCAGGACCTAAGGTTTCAGTTATAATTAATGAATATAGAGAAAGGCCCGTCGGACATGACATGCTTATTACCCTTAGGATCTTTAGCTTTAAGATAAACATGTCTAAAAGTACTATCCTTGGTAAAAGTTAGGAGGATGATACCTTAAATTATCCAGCATCCTGAGAAGAGGCTAGATTGTTGGAAGGGGGACTTTTTCTTTCTTTTGGTGGACATATTAATCTTCGATGTAGTCAATGTAGTTGGATCATATTTCCAATTGAGTAGCATTAACTTTATATCAATGGTTTCTGTTCTTGACTCTGACAAAATTGAATTGATCCATTTGCATTCTAAGAACAATATTGCTGCATATTTCTTGCTTTCTGGATAACTTTTTTCATTTTGATGTATGTGATTAACCCTATTTTGCATCATATCTTTTCTGTTTTGGCAGAAGATTTGATCTTTCCACATCTTTATGTAATATGCTAACCTTGTTTGAATATTTATGGCAGATTGAACAACTTGCTTTAATGGTACAAAAGGTTGCGATTCAGACCAAAGGATACTCTTTTCATTGAACTCGTGTTTTACATGTCTCATCTGATTCCAACCAATTATTTTTGTTATTTGTTGTACTTGCAGAGTAAGCATCTTGTGGTGTTTACGGGTGCTGGAATATCAACTTCTTGTGGTATACCAGATTTTCGTGGACCTAAAGGTATTTGGACACTACAGGTAACCATAATAACTCATGATTTTCTTTCAAGTGCCAACCTGTTTATTTTTTATTTTTTTTCCAATTGTAACTCAATATCCTCTCTCTCTCTCTCTCTCTCTCTTATATTCCTTGTGAGCCATCTAGATAGATGATGAGTGTGGATGAAGTGGAGATGTAAAATTTTGTGCAAGTAATGATCTAGATGAAGTTCTAGTGACGATTGAGGAGCAAGAGGTGCCTAATATAATTTGTTGTCATTACGTAAATCTATCGTTTAGAAAGATGGAAACATCATGAAAGATGTTGCACCTTGCGTTGTAGAAGAGTGGATGAAGCGGAAAAGTGCATCTGGGTTGTTGTGTGATTATAAGATATCAGCTTTATTAAAAGGAAAATTTTCTAACTTGTAATATGGCCATACCCCAACAGAATATTGGATATTGAAGTCATCATTGTTGAGTGTGGCGAAGATAAGAATGTTGAGGTGGATGATTGGAAGAAAAGAGAGAAAATTTAGAGGTAGCTTCAATTGGAGATGGGATGTATATTAAGATAGTTTCACTTAGAAAGAAATCCCTCAATGCTACCATATAAATAAGAGATAAGATGCATATGGATAGTGCTCCAAGAAGTAAATGAATGCATAAGAAACTTTAGCAGATATAATGAAACATGATACTTCTAATATAATCTGAAGTATGGGTCATTCCATGAGCAGTTGTATGGGGAAAGAGGAGCATCAGGCTGTGCAAGTTTGCATTTCAAGATGCCAGAGTGAGCTTTTTGCTTGTTTTTCATTTCATTTCCTTTTTTTTTTCTTTTTCTTTTTGGGATTTTGTCTGCTTGTAAGAATCTATAGCCACCTAATATTGATAAATTTAAGGCATAACTTGCTGAGTGGAAGATGAAATATTTTTGCTTTGGAAGGCCTACTCTTGTATAGGCAATTTAATTGATCAATATCTTTTGCCTCTCACATATCTGCTCCTTGCTTGGTGGACAATAAAGGGCATGCACAGCTGTATCTTTTGAGGATTTCTTGGATGTTTTTAAGCTCCAATAGTGGAGGCTCTCAAGTTTGTTGTCTGTGGGTGCGGATCTGGATGTTAGGCCTGTTTTAATTATCAAGGAGCTCTTATTGGAAAATGCTTCAGAGATTTAGTTGATACATTGTTACTAGTGTCTAGGGGTCTTTAGAGATACATGAGAGAAAGAAAAAGAATTATTTCCTTACTGCTGTGTCCACAATTTGGAGTGGATTAAAGGAATGTGTGAAGAAAGATATTGCTCCTAAAGCATGTTCTAGTAGAGAATGATGTGTTGGTCCCCCCTCCCATGTCTTAACACTCCTCATTTAGGAAGCACAAATATTTCAAAATGGAAGGGGTATCTGATTTGGACAGTTAAGAGAATTGAGCTAGCCAAATAAGCGATTTGGCGCTCTACGCATGGCGTAGGCTCCATCAGATACATATCAATTTCTTTATTGATGGTGCAACCATATGCTGGCATAAAAATAAAAATGATCTTTTGGAGCCTAGGGTAAAGGGCAATTGCTTTGTCACAAATACAGAGTCTTTTTGGTCCAATAAGAAGTGTTCTCAGTAAGGTTTTGAATTTCGAATAAGTTTAGTCTGGAAATAAGCTGCTGAAATTTGAAGTATTTTAGAAAATTCTATTTTTTTAACATGTTTTATTACAATTAGAACTTTGGTTTTGGTTGATGCTAAGTTTGTTAATTTTTTATTTATTTATTTTTAGCATTTCAAGGACTAAGAAACTTTCTATTTTAATGAGTTTTGAGTTAGATAATGTTTCTATATTGATTGAGGCATTTTTTTTCCCTTCATAGAAAGGTTTTAGAGTGCCATTAGGTTGTTCAAGTACTTATATGTTTGCATTATTGGTGTAAAACGTGAATAGATTAAACTGATTGAGGAATAAACTTATTGCTTAGCTATTTGTGTTGGAAGCATGCACGCTAGGAGGTTCAAGTAGTTATATATTTGCATTATTGATGTAAAACGTGAATAGATTGAACTGATCGAGGAATAAGCTTATTGTTTAGTTATTTGTGTTGAAAGCATGCATGCTAGGTTTTCTTCTTCTTGCTGTCTTGCTCTTATTCTTCTTTGCGTGCTGTGTAATACTTGAACAACAAATTATCAATTTCCAACCACAAACCCTAAGTTTTTCTTATGCTTTCTTCTACTACAACACTTTTTTAGCATTTACCTACCATTGATCTGATTGTAATTGTAGGCAATATACCCTAGTTGTCCTCCATCATTTATGATGTATCAAGAATAGATAGTTGTCTATCAGTAGATGGAAAAACCAAGATATGTCTCAAATCTTCTATGTGGTGTATTATTTTTCAACTATTTTATTAAATATGAGATATTTTCTATACACTTGTCTAATACTTGGCAGATACAATTTTTTTTTTTTTTTGTGACAAATATATATGCTAACAGGATGTATAATCTTTTTATTTATTGACTAATTATTATATAATATTTGAATGAAGAAATCACTATTGTTAATTCCTACTTGCCATATCTCACTAATATTCACTTTTAAATATTTAAATTACTAATTTACTAAAGTAGACTTATTTATAAATAAGTAATATACTGTAATACTAAAATTTAGTTAATGTGAATATGTTTGTTTTATTATTTTGAAGTCAAATCCCAATATCCTAGATTTTGGGATTTCACTGTGTTGTCATATCCGAGTTGTGTTTGATATGATGGTTAGATACCCTTATGCGAATTCATGCTTCTTAGCTCCATGTCTACTGCCCCTGGTTACTTATGAGTTGGACCGGCAATTGGGCCGGGTCAGCCTGAGCTTGCCCTGTTTTGAAAGGCCAAGTTTGGCTCGTTTCAAGATCGGGCTGAACTTAGGCCCATTATTTAGGCCCGTTTAATTACGGATTTTTTGTGAGGTTTAAAATCAAATATTGTGGTGCTTGGGTGGTGATTTTGATAACTTTAATATATTACTCTTAATATAATTTTTTTTTTAAATTTTTTTATGACATTGTTATTATTAATTTTCATAACAGTTGTGTAATCTTTAATTTGACATAATGGTATTTGGTTTGTGCTTTATTTTAGATGATTAAGATGTTTTTATTTTATATTTATTATGCCGTAAAATGGGTTTAAAAAGTCACAACAAATAATATATACATATATATATATAAATGAAATTTATTTTCGATGGCCCAAAATGTGCCCGAGGCCCTTATAATTTTCAGGCTGAGCTCGATCCTCGATTCTTTGAGCTTTCTCGAGTTGGGCACAAGCTCAGGCCCATAAAATTTTAAACGGGCCGAGCCCATGCTTGGCAAAGCCCAGCTCAAAAAGCTCGATTGCTACCCCTACTTATGTGGCACAAGAGTGGTGGATTATTTAATAAGGTTAAGAGGGCTGGTTAAGTTTTGAACATAAGAAATGCTACATGAAGCTACCAATTTCTCCATAATTTTAATTTTATAGAAAATGATGTTTTAATTATTTCGTATGTAAAAATGTACACAATGTTAGGGCTTTTCTTGTCATGGGAGAAGTCTTTTGTATTTTTGCCGGTTTCATGAGCCTAGTAGATTCTCTTATTAGAATCTTTTGTGCTGACAGATGGTATACACTTTTTAAGTCAATATGCCATGATTCTTGTTGTGATACTGTGGATTTGTCGAATGGTTTGCAGCGAGAAGGAAAAGCTTTGCCAGAAGCATCTCTACCATTCCATCGTGCAATGCCAGGTGTGACCCATATGGCCTTGGTGGAATTGGAGAAGGCAGGTATCTTGAAGTTTCTTATTAGTCAGGTGAGGTGCATTTTTGTTTTTGATTACCTTTTTTATTCATTTTTTCTTTCTGTTATAAATTTTGTGCATTCCTGTTAAGCTTGACAAGTCTTGAGCTGTCCTCTTACTTTCTGTTGTCTCATTTGAGGAATTTTTGAACATTTAGCCTTGCTTATGTCCAACATTATGTGGAGTGCTGTCTTACTGAAGTTACTCTTACTCTCTCTCTCTCTCTCTTTCTCTCTCTCACACACACACACGTGAACTTCTAAGCTCTATGTTTCTCGGTGTGATGTTCATGACCCTGATCTTGCAAATGCTAATACACAATTTGGCTGTTAAGCAAGGCGATCCTCATACAGTTCCTGTTTTGTGAATGGATATTTTGGCTATAGAAGTTTGTAACTCTTGAGGTTTTCAGCATTGTTTTGCCTTCAAAAGTTTGTTGCCAGTTTCAGTGTAGTTTCTCATTAATTTGTCTCAAATTGCTAGAATGTTGATGGCCTCCATCTGCGATCTGGTATACCAAGGGAAAAACTTGCTGAACTGCATGGAAATTCATTCATGGAAATATGTCGGTCCTGTGGAGTTGAGTAAGATTTCATTCATATCTTCAACCTTCAGTAATTCAGCTATCCGTGTGAGCCTACTTTGGATGTTTATTCTCAAGTAATTTCTATTTTCAACTTTTTGTTCTGTTCCATGATGCCACATGTAAAGCCTAAAATTCTGGTTTTACACTTTGATATGTTGTTTTTCTTTTGGCTGTGTTTTCTATTTTTGGATATTTATTCATCTAGCTTTTTTATTTTTTGGATATTTATTCATCTAGCTTTTTTATTTTCCATGATTCCATATGTAAAGCCTAAACTTGTGGTTTTAGACTTTGATATGCTTCTTTATTTTGGATGTATTTTCTTTTTTTTTTTTTGATATTTATTCATCTAGCTCTTGCCAAATCTTTGAAGATACCTGCGGGATTTTGAGGTGGAAACTATTGGACTGAAGGAGACATCAAGACGTTGTCCAGTTTGTGGAACAAAACTAAGGGATACAGTTCTTGATTGGGAGGTACTATTTTTCTTTTTGTACTTCTTTAAATTTATTGAAGGCTTTAGATACAGTACTCAGTTTGTTGGATGGTTACATATATGTTAATTTGTGGTTGATAGAGGTTGTCTTTTCAACTCAATTCCCAAGGGCATGCTAGGGCTCTATCAGTATTCATTTAAAAATAACAAGGAGCATATGATATTATGAGGTTGATAGGACATGGAATATTCATATGGATTGTAAGGCTTTCTTATTTTGATGGCATCTTTGCCTATTATATTATTTTTGATCTATTTTATGTTGGTTGGAGGAATCTTTGTCCTCACTGTATTTGTTTTTGTTTTTGTTTTTTTTTTTTGGGGGGGTAAATCTTTTAATTCTGTCCTTCTAGCAATATTGCTCTATTTTTCTTTAGAAAAAGAATATATTGTCACAAGATAAGTTCTTAAAAAATGATGTTGTGAAAGGTAATGCTTGTAGAGACCAATTTTCTTCTTATGTCATGAAGTGAGTTGATCTTTATGGAATATATATATATATATATATATATATATATATATTTTCCCCCCTTTATGTCTTTCAACCTTTTCCTTTTTCATTGGTCGATAATGTGTGGCTTTTATAACTTCATACTTATATTAAGGAAAATTGCATAAGCTTTCTGGTGGAATTAGATAGAGTTAGTCTGGATTTTACTTAATTCCTAGGGTAGGGTTTTGCCAACCTATCAGTTGTTGGATGCCGCTTAGAGGATATAATAAGACAAATGGAAGAAATTTATCATGATTTTACATAATTGCTTATGCAAGGACCAAGAAACTGAAAAGGGGCAGCAGACTTTCCTAAAGTCCAATTTGTGTACTAAGGACTGCCAGGGGGTATTCATATGTTTCTTCCCCTTTTAGATTGCAGAAATTCTTTCAATCCTATATTCCCATCGTTTGATGTAATATGGACTTACCAGCTCATAAAACTCCTGTAGGTTAGATTCTCCAACAGTACACCTTTGCTTTTCATAAATTTTAGGAGTGCCTTGCTGTGAACCAAACCTCAAAACATCTTTTGTCTTGATAATGGTCGAGACTCGGATAAAAGTGACAATATAAACTCTTTAAAGTTTGCTTGCTAGAGTGTTTTGGTCCATTGAAATGAAGTCCAATTGGATAGGTCCTTAATGACCCTATTGACAATTGTGAATTTGTTTAGAGAGCATGATACAACAGTAGTTCCTTGGTTAAAATGTTTAATGATCATTTATATTCATTATGCCAATATTGCAGGACTTCTTTCTTGGATTTTAAGACTTGATCTTTAGTAACTCAGCTCTGTTTGCTCTACTTTTCCACATGCTCTCTTTCAGGATGCTTTGCCCCCAAAAGAAATGAGTCTAGCTGAGAAGCACTGCAGAATTGCTGATGTGGTGCTATGTCTGGGCACTAGGTAATCACAGTCATTCTTTTATGCTGGTTTTGTTGCATAAGTCGCCAGATTTGATCAATGTCAATAGCGATTTCATGCTGCTGAAACTTTTTATTTCCACTGGCTGCACTAAGTAGTTTAGTGTCAATTTCTAATCTAACGTGATAATGTCTTTCATCCATTTTGTTGATCAGATTTTAGGTTGAAACTTAAAAGGTCAGAATCATAAAGATTTAATATTGTAAAGTAATATATAATATTGTAAAGTAATATATAAATTTCTTACTTCTTAGAGTTTCTTTATCAACTTTTAATGGCTGTATTGGTATGAAACCAAGTTGGATTCTCTTCCTTTTGCCAGAGGCACGTTAACTTTTTGAGACATATTACTGACATGTTTGTCACTTTCACCATTTTTATTTGATAAGTTATCAAATCAATTTTGCAATATTGCTCTGTCATTTCTGCCCTGTGAACATTGCCTCCGTTAATATTTCCTGATACTGGAGTTGATCACTTTCATTTTCATTTTGGTCTTTATTTGATGCAAAGGCCAAAACATTTGATGATCAGGAATCATTTTGAGTTATATATCTTTAACTGTGGTATCATTTCAATATCATGGTTTATTCAGTTATCTTAGTCATGAATCATTCCATCCTCATGGAGCAATCTGGTCTAATTTCTTTTGTTCTTTTGTGAAAGTTGGGTTTCCCGGCTAGGTGTTTGCTTCTAAGTGATGTTCCTACATATGCCTAGGTTATTTGGAGCTCTATTAACATTGATAGTGAAGATTGCTTTAATTTATAACGAAAGTCTCCCCCACCTTTATTCTATGGGATAAGATTCTGTTCTTACTCCTCAGTGTCCATGTAGTCAATTTTAGATGGATTGAAAAATTCCTGTGAAATTAGTTAAGAAGGGTTGAAAAACCTTTTCGTGTTTGATTTGTTTGTCCTTTTCTCCCCTTAGTTCTGTGTAAGAGGACACCTTGTGCCCATTTCTTCGGTTTTCTTTTTCTATTTTTTTTTTAAATCAATCTTTTTTTTTGTGTTTTTTTAATTTCCAGAAAATAAAGCCCTGCAAATGCCATACTTCCTTCTCAATTTGTGGGGATGTATACTAGAATGTCTTTAGAAAAAAGCATAATATTTCATTATGTAGTTTTTTCTTTTAGTATGACTTCGGAGTAATCTTAAGTGTACACAGTTATTGTTGGTGCAAGTTTTAAGATATATTTTCTACTTATTTAGGGAATCAGGGGCACTTCTAAGCAGGAAAAAAACATATTTTTGTGGGTAGTTTGGATCCTCTTCTGATTGTTGTTGAACACTTTTGGATGTGAGATGAGAAGTGGTTTCATGCTTCATGAAAGGCCCCTTTTCATGTGAGAGGAGAAAAGGCTTTTCCAAAGAGTGGAGGAGGATCCAAACTACCTGATGTAGAATGACTTCAAAGGATTTTAGAGAAAAGAAATTAGGGGTTCTTTTATTACTCAATATGACAAGAATCTGTGAAAGCTCAGATTTATTTGGGAACACTGCAGCAAGAAAATTGGAAAGGGGAATATCAATAGACAAAGAAACTGGTAGCAGTTTTGCTAAGAAACTGATAGCATCATTCTAATAGATCCTTAGCATCACACCAAGGACAAGAGAGGATCACACCTTTTAGGGTCTCACAGAATTCATGCACTTCTGCTAAGAAACTGAAATTTTATTCAACCTGCTTCCTAACAAGATTACAAACCTAAGAATAGACAATTGACCTAAGGAAACAGAAATGACTTGTAAAACTAAATTTAGAAATTTCTAAATAATTATAAGTTCGCACAGATAAAGAAAAATAGAAAGATTTTCTTAAATAACTAGAGACCAAATGTAGAAACTAAATTAATTAATCAACTTATTGTACGAAAAGTACTGCTACAGTACTCATGAATAGTACTTCATTACTACCTCTTGGAAACTTGATCAAGTTCCAAAAAAGGATGATCGACTGTCGGTGCTTTGATCCCTATCAATTTTCCTATTCGATTGAACTTGTTCCCGAGTTAAATAAATTGTACTTCTCATGCAAATGCAGTTAATTTGTTGGCATTGATTACTCCTGATCCAACCACAAATTAACCAGGGTTTCATCTTCCATTTCTCCCAATGTCTCCTGTGCTCCACCACATGCCAAAAATGATTTTGTTGTCCACAATATCTTAAACTTGCTTTCTAGCTACTTATCTTCTGACACAACACCATCTTCTCGCCTCGCAACTTTTGTTTTGGTAACCAGCTGTTTGAGCAATTGATATTGTGGTGCAGCGTCCACATCTTATTCAAGATGTTTTTCATAAATTTCTTCATCAGTATTCTAGGTAAAGTTGCCAATGGACTGATTATCCTTTAGTTCAGGTCCTATACTGGTTTTCCAAACTGTGTTCAACATATCTGTGGCCTGTTGTGAATCTTAACGTGAAAAAATTTTCTATAAACAATGCACAAACGACTTTCATGCTCTGTATATTCTGTTTCAAGTTGCTTTTCAATGAGAATAGAATTAGGCTCCTCCTCTGGCTTAATAAAGTCTTTTACTATTTTTTTTGTCTCTCTCTCTTCAACATTCATAGACTTCAAATTAATTTTCCTGCTGTTAAACAAGAAAAAATGGGTGTTAATGTTGCCAGAAATGATAAACATTATGGTCATAGAGCCAAGGCTTTCGAAGAAGAATATGTGAAACCTTTATGAGAATAACATTAAACCAAATGGAATGATATTTAAGGCCCGATTATAGAAGAACGAAGCATCTTTGGATTATTATTCACCCATGCAACTTTGTACCCTTGTGGATGCTTTTTCGCTTGTAGTAGATACCATAGGAAACAACATTCATGTTGCTCTCTCCATCAATAAATTTTTTCTCCACATTGGACTTGAGGGTGGAAATTTGTTGTCAGCCAACAACTCTTTTCTTCTGCTTTAGTAGTCATCAAAACTCTTCTTACCATATTGAGGAATGAGGTAGTGACATGCTCCTCATTGGTGTTTCCATTTTTTTTCTCTCTCTTCAACATTCATAGACTTCAAATTAATTTTCCTGCTGTTAAACAAGAAAAAATAGGTGTTAATGTTGCCAGAAATGATAAACATTATGGTCATAGAGCCAAGGCCTTCGAAGAAGAATATGTGAAACCTTTATGAGAATAGCATTAAACCAAATGGAATGATATTTAAGGCCCAATTATAGAAAAATGAAGCATCTTTGGATTATTATTCACCCATGCAACTTTGTACCCTTGTGGATGCTTTTTTGCTTGTAGTAGAAGCCTTTCAATGATACCATAGGAAACAACATTCATGTTGCTCTCTCCATCAATAAATTTTTTCTCCACATTGGACTTGAGGGTGGAAATTTGTTGTCAGCCAATAACTCTTTTCTTCTGCTTTAGTAGTCATCAAAACTCTTCTTAACATATTGAGGAATGAGGTAGTGACATGCTCCTCATTGGTGTTTCCATTTTTTTTTCCTTTTCTTTTCTTCCCCCCCCGCGGGGGAAATAGAGTCAAATAAGGTGTTTCAAAATTATAGAAAACTTTGATCAAAGTGCAATGAAGACCTAAGTGACATGCCTTCAACATAAATAACCAAACAATAAACTTTTTCATCAATTCATTCACTCTATTCATAGTTTACATTAATCTGATATATTTATAGGTGTTATATTTTTCTGTAATAAATTTCTAAAGGAAAAGTACTGCCAGAGTGTTCTTGAACCTTACATCTTCACTACTAAAAGTATTAGTAGTTCTGAAAACTGAAGTATTAGTTCCTATGACAAATGGAAACTGAAGTGGTTTGGTCTTATTGACAATGAGACGATAGTTGCCATGATTCATATAGTGATAAGGACAAATAGGGTAGATTGGCTACGACAGAACAATGTTCCTTTGTAATTGGAAATAGGCTATTTTTTTTTTATTTTTTTTTTTCAGAAATAGAGACAAATAAGGTGTTTCAAAATTATTGAAAACTCTGATCAACAAGTGCTAAGAGGACCAAAGTAACATGCCTTCAACATAAATAACTAAAAATAAACTTTTTCATCAATTCATTCACTTGATTCATAGTTTACATTAATCAGTTATATTTATAGGTGATAAACAACTTAATGACACTATAAATCTTCTAAAAACTGCATCCATCAATGTAGAATAATAATAGAACTCAAGACAATAAAATAGAAAGTTTTAACACTCTTAAGACCCCAAAAGGCACTTAATTTTAGTGCTGACTAGAATCTAAAATAAATAGGAGTTCTAAATGAAGCAAGAAGATCTAAGAAAATTTAAACTTCCAAAATACTAAAATTTTCAGGAAAAATTTACTAGTTTTAAAGGGCCACTAGAAATGCCAAAGACTCAAAAACACTACCGAGGATACTTATTCTTGGACCAGAAACAACATCTTTTCTGACCAAGCTATGGCTGCACCTAATAAAATGATCAACAGGGATAGTGGTGAGATCGGGCTGGACTGGGCCGGTTCCTGACAGTTCACGGAACTGCAGGCCGGTTCAGCCGTGGTTCTAGTGGCACCCGGTTCCGGGCCGGGCCGGGCCCAAAAAATTTCCTTGGAACTGGCCTGGCCTGGTGAATCAGCCCGGTTGAACCGTGCCATGCCGGGTCAGTTCCACGGTTGGGTTTTTATTTTGGTTGTGGGTTAACTTTTTTTGGTTTTTTCTTTCCTGTGGTTCTTTTTTTTTGTTTTTAGTTTGTGGGTTTTTTTTTTTTTTTTTTGAGTTTAGTTGGGTTTTTTTGTGGGGTTTTTTTTTTGTGTTTAGTTGGGCTTTTTTTATTTAATTTTTTTAATGAATTAAAAATTACGAAAAAAAAGAGAAACACAAGAAATTTTTAGTGATTCCACCAAATTTGATGTACGTCCATTACCAAGTTTTTGCTTGAATTTTTAAATTCACTAATTTAATATGGTTACATTTAATACTTTTACAAGAATGATTTTTTTAAAATACATATTTACATTTTTTTTACACTAAAAATTTATTTTGCATCTTCTTTCTCTTCCGTCCCCGAGTTAATGATCATGTCTTGCTATCTTTTTTTCGCATCTACCCAATCCTTTATGCAAATCAACGATTCTAAGGTGTTGTCTGCCAATTTGACCATTTCGGCTTTAAAACTCATCCACCTGCACTAAAAATACTTTCTGATGACATTGTGAACACTGGAGGGGTTAGTATATCTTTGGCCATTGTGGCCAAAATTGGAAAATAATTAATATTATTTTTTCACCATTCTAAAATGTTGAAATGATTGTCATCAAAATCTTCTAACCTATGTGTTTGTTGATATAAAATTAACTCATTTAATGAGAATGACGATTATATTTTTTGTTTCTTTTCTAACATACGTAAAGGATTAAACCAAAAACTAGATGAACATGTTGAACTATTAGAACTACTACCTACATCACTAATATCTGTACTATTTTGTTCCTTTTGATATAATGAAAACATATTTTATAAAGGGATGTTGTATGTTTTAAATGTGCAGCACTAATATATATCTCTGTAGAAAAACTATCTACAAAACAATCAATGAGTGTTTCTAACCCTTTAATTTTTACTCTAGAATCTAAAGTATTAGTTACTAAATACAAAATTAAAATTTTTTTATAATATTTTAAAAATTTATTTTTCATTAGTTCAACTATTTCAGTAAATCTTTCTACATTTTGAAATTGTGTAAATACATAACAAATTTTACATAAACTAAGCAAAATTAAATGAGTTATTGGGTAATATACACTGGAAAATAAATTTATACAAGTATAAAAAATTTTCAATAAATCGGTTAGTGTTTTTGCAAAATCAAAAGTGGTTTAATCAATAAAACCATAATCATAATTATAAGTAGCAAATTCAATTAGAACATTTCTAATTGGAAAAACACATTGTAACATATCGTATGTGGAGTTCTACCTAGTGTCAATTTCTAGTTTAAATTTTTTATATTTTATATTATTTAATTGACATAGATGTTTAAATTCTTATGTTTTAATTAAGAAATTTCTAATTTGATAAATTAGATCACGAATAGGTTGTAAAATTATTTTTGCGACATCTAATACATCTTTTACACATAAATTTAATACGTAACATGTACACCTATTACGGAAAAATATTTTATCTAATACCGTTTTTAAAATAATTTTTAAGGAATTAACAGCACAAATATTGACCGATGTATTATCTAAAGACAAACAAAAAATTCTATCTATTATTCCAAATTTATGACAAAGATTAGTTATTACCCTAACAATATTTTGTCTCGAATGTGGGTGGTCCCATTTTTGAAAAGCTAAAATTCTTTTTTCTAAAACTCATGATTTACTTATCAAATGGCATGTTATAACTATAAAATATTCATCATTTTTTGTTCTCCAACTATCCGAAGTTATTAAAAATCTAATCGATATGGTTCTAAATTTTGCAATCAAATCATCTTTTAACTCTTGAAAGTGATCTAGTGATCTCCTCCGATCTAATTTGCTAGAGCTTCTTTTATAATCCAGTTGTAAAAATTTTTAAACATATTTCTCAAAGACTTCATATTTAACAATACTAAGTGGTAATTCCTTACGAGCTATCTATTCAATTTAACCCATTTTTTCGGCCTCTACATTATACCTAAATATATCCGTGACATTTTCCTCCCAGTGGCTATTTGTATTTGCCTAGTTTATGGCAACCTGTCCGGGTGATCTCTTACAATATATTTTTTAAGAGTGCCTACTCCCCAACCCTTCAAAATTTTATATTTTTGTTGACAAATCTTGCAAATTGCTCTTTGCTCTTCATAATCTTTAACAAAAAAATCTCATGCATTAAAATCATCTTTTTCAGTACGTGTAGTATTAGATTGTGTTTAACTAGATTTATTTCCTTCTACTCCAATATCAATATTAATTTGTTCGGGAATATTTTCTTGAAAAAATGTGAATGGGTGGAGAGGAGATTGCTTTGAAGATTGTGATGGGTGTGTTCTGGCCTTTTTTTTTTTTCTAAAAAATAAATTTAAAGTAAAAAATTAAAGAAAATGAATTAAATTTGTAAAAAAAAAAAATTAAAGATGCAAAAAAATAAGTATTACCGATTTGATGTAGATCGCGATTGTTAATCTCCAAATCTTGATTAATTTGAGCTTCCAACCTTCAAATTTTATCAAATCTTGGGAGATGTTGAGAAGAAAAAAAATTGGTGATGTTATGGAGAAGAAAATGGTGAGATTATATATTGTAGGTGGAAAAAAAGGTAGGATGTTGTAAATTATAGGTGGAGGAAAAAAACAGTGGTGTAGTAATTATAAGTTATTGGTGGAAAAAAAGGTGAGATGTTATAAATTGTAGGTGGAGGAAAAAAAAAATGGTGATGTTGTAAGTTGTAGAGATATTATAAAATTGTGAGAGTAGAGAATGTTGTAGGTTGAGAGAGTATGAGAAATTGTTGTGTGAAATTAGGAAATGAGTTGTGTTTATTCATAGCCACCATTTTTTTACCTTATGGATCAAAATACCTCTTAAACTAACAATTTTATAGTTGTTGAGAGGGGTATTTTGAAAAAAATTCAAAAAAAAAAACGAAGTTGACTGTTGGAACCGGCCCGGCCCAGCCCAGCCCAGCCGGTTCCATAGCCGTTGAACCAGTAGGCCAGTTCCAAGCCCGAGCCAATTCCATGTTGGTTTCTAGCCCAGGCCGGTCGATTCCTGGTTCCAAAACCAATGGAACCAGAACGGTCCGGCTACTATAGCCGGGCCAGTCTGGTTCTGACCCACTTTTTCTCTGGCCGGTTTCCGGTCCAGGCTAAACCGGTCCAACTGGGCCAGTTTCCGGGACTGAACCGGCCCATGCCCAACTCTAAACTGGGACCATGTTTTCTATATGCTATCTGAGCGAACTAGGGTCAATGAGGTTTGTTTGATGGTGGTTTTGGGCATATTGTGTATTGTTTTATATCGAGTATTTTCTTTTTTATACAGATGAGAACCTACTACAAAATAAAATTCAGAATTGATTCGGTATAAAATGTTGTGTTTCCCCTGCCTTGTCTAACTTTGTGATGTTTGTGTCGTAAAAATAAGTCTGCTATAGAAATTAGTAAAGGTGAACGAGAAAAGAGGGTAGGGAGGGGGACAGAGAGAAAGTTAAGAAATGCTGTTTTTGTTTATTTTGTTGCCTTATGAGATTCCCAGTGTTCATTTGTTGTTGGCTGGTCATTGGTTATTTTATGCAATTTAAAGTACCCACAACCATGGTCAAGATGAACTTTCTTTTCTGTCCTTGAGTAAACCTTTCCTAATGAGCATAATCGGTCTGTGCAGTTTACAGATAACTCCTGCTTGCAATCTGCCTTTGAGATCTCTCCGTGGTGGGGGGAAGATTGTAATTGTCAATCTTCAGGTTTTTCTTATACTTAATGTTGATTTCATTGAATTTAAACTTGTTTGTACAGAAACTCAAATAAGCCTTAGGTGTCAAGGTGAAATAGCTGAGTTTGCTAGTGGGAATAATTTTGCTGTTAGGTTAGAAATTAATTTAACTCTCAAGAAATTTTGTCTCACAAATTCTGCTCGTATTTGAACCTAGATCGGTAAGAGTTCACACCATGTATGTATGGATATGAGTTGGTATTATAGATGCAGCTTGGGAACAAACAGGCCGGAATCCTGATGTGGAAAATTTTCCCCCCTCAAAAGTTAAAGTGGCTATACTGTATATTTTGGTTGATTAGACAAAGGTGTATGAGTGCATGGATATAGAAAATTGCACAATTCTTTTATCATGTTTGACAGACAAATGAAATCATCATGATACACACAAGTGAAATCCTCTGAGCTTAAAGGCCCAGAACAGCACGAGTCTACTCATAGCTTTTAGAACACTATATTGGAAATGGTTGTTGAAAACAAACATCAGTATGCTATATACTTGAAAGAGCATTCTAAGGGTGTGGATATGTATTTACACCATCATTGTCTTTATGCTTTCTGGCATTGTGGTGCATAACTCCTAACGGTTGCTTTCTTCCTTCCGTTACAGAAAACACCGAAGGACCCAAAGGCGAGTTTGGTCATTCATGGACTTGTTGATAAGGTATCACATGCATATGCTTGTGTGCACTTAGTAGAATTATATGTTGAGTAAATAAAGTTATTTATTCCTTGGATATCGTTAAGGTTAACTAAACTATAATGAAGTTGTATTCAGTTGGAAACTATTGTCTCTTGCCTTCATTAGTATTCTAGTATTGAATGTTGTGTATGCAAAAGATTAGTCTTTTAAGTATTTTGTTCATTGTTGTCAGCCTTCTCATATCTCATTCATTAGGAACTAATTTGAACGTAAACAGGTGATTGCAGGCGTCATGGACTTTCTAAATCTGAAAATTCCTCTATTTGTCAGAATTGACCTGCTTGAAATCAGTATCATCCAAGGCTTGAGCAAAGGTAAATTATGTTCTGCCTTAGACTGTAAATACATTCAACTATGCTTCAGCCTTGCCATAAATGGAAGGTTGATGCCATTATCTTATCTCCAGTTTGTTTTGCAATGCTACAGATTTTCACATTTATCACTGTGACCAAAGACTTTGACCTGTCTTCTCCTTTTGACAACCTTTGGAGTTGTACATTAAAGTCTATATAATTATCATTTGATCTTCCCTATGTCATTCATGTGATGTATGTGTACCAAGTATGGTAATTCTCTCCTTTTCTGAAATTATTTATCAAATTCACCTTGTGTTTTTCTCTTTCAACCTAAACAATGTGATGTACTTTATTAATTAGAGTTTCTGCATGGTTTCTATGTTTATCTTTTTTTTTTTTGACCCAAAGTTAATCCATTGTGTTTAACATAAAGTGAGTGGAGGTAAATAGGATAGTGCATGAAAACTGTGATTAAATCCCCCCCCCCCAAAAGAAAAAGGAAACAACAACAACAATCTAGCTTTTCTATCCCAAAAATTTGAGGTGGTCTCGAGAAAAAATAAAAATAAAATAAAATAAAATAAAATAAAATAAAATTGATTTAATTTGTGCTGATTCTTCTACATCACTCATTCCTATCTAAAACTATCTTCTCAACTAAATCTATATCTATCATGTCTTTACGAATACATTGCATCTAAGTCTTCAACGGTCTACCTCTACGTTTTATTAATTCTCCTATATTTAAGCTCTCGGTCTTCCTAACAGGTGCATTCTTCGGTCTTCATTGTACATGTCCAAACCACCTCAGGCGGTACTCTCTCATTTATCTACAGTTGAACTAAGTTCCAACTTATTACGTATCTCATCGTTTCTAATTTTATCTTTCCTAGTTTTGCCACACATCCATCTAAACATTTTCATCTCGGCAACAGACATTTTTTGCTTTTGTTGCTAAAAAAAAAAAAGAAATGGATATCTATTTTCACAACCTATATGGTGTCACTGATTTTCAGAATAATGTTGTCATGGTGAATGAAAGTGATTGATGATTTTTTGAATAATTTTCTCATGGTGAATGAAGAAGTTTTAGAACATCCAACTTGTCTTGTCTTCTGTATTTCATACTTGATCACATTCTGACTGCAGTATATGCCTATGTTATCCCTTTTTATAACCCTGTAGCATTACTGCACCTCAGTAATGGTCAAAAGGATCTTCAGTACACATCTTCTCAGTTTAAGACAAATTCGACCTGTTTCTTGATGGAAGCATTTACCTTTATACTTCTCTTTATACTGGTTTGGTTATGTGAGGTCAAGATTGAGCTGCATGCTGCTTGGAATAACCTAATGCTTTAGCTATATATTATTTTAAGGTTATTTAATCTTCTTCTGCAGACAGGAGATATGTGAACTGGCTGCTGCGGATAGCAAGTGTACATGGACATAAAGCTCCACTTCCATTCATTAAATCTGTTGAGGTGACCATATTTCTACAAGTATTTTTGGCCTTTGCAGATAATTACAGGGTCCTTTAGATTGGTAAAAAATTTTAGGATTAAATTACTTTGGCCCCTAAACTAATGCCCAAGTTCACTTTTAGCAGCTGACTTTTAAAAAGTGTTTTTGAAACCCATGTCCTTCACAAAAAAGTGGCACTTTTGCATCCAACTTACGTTGTTATTAAATGCCCACATGAGATTTGTGCTTCATATATTTTGATGACATGGAAACTTCATAAAAATTTTTCATGTCATTAAAAAAAAAATTGATACTTAGTAGCTTTTAATTTTAAAATGACTAAAAAAAATAAGTTTTGGGTCAAGTAAGAAAGTTTTCCTGGAA
Source organism: Dillenia turbinata (assembly GCA_037126225.1). Taxonomy (NCBI): domain Eukaryota; kingdom Viridiplantae; phylum Streptophyta; class Magnoliopsida; order Dilleniales; family Dilleniaceae; genus Dillenia; species Dillenia turbinata. The sequence goes on from JBAMMX010000008.1 coordinate 7,042,142, forward strand.
AAAAATTATATCTTGTTTAAATAATTAAGAAATAATTGTTTCATGATTTAATTAAAAATTTCAAGCCCTGTAATCAAGAAATAATTATTTTTGTTAAGAAATATTCAATTTTATTTTAATAAGAAATAAAAATATTTCTTGGCTAAATAGTTAGGAAATATTATTTTTATTATTTGATTAAGAAATAATTTGGACATGCAGTGCTAATTAGGAAATAATTTTTTAATCAACCATGTAAATGCCATGTAAGCATGGGACCACAATTTACTCTTAATGGTGGTCAACTGGTGGAGAGACCAGAAGTTCTAATTTATGCAAAGGAAATAATGCTTTGCTTTTGAATGTGGAGCATTATACATATATCAACATATGATGATGATGATATATATATGGCTGGTTCCACTTTCTGTATCCTGCTTTTGCTTCTTATGTCCTGTCTCTTGTGGAAGGGTGTTGATGGGAGTGAGGGAGTTCTATTGAAAGCTTGCTTCATTGCAGATTCATTCTTTTGAGTTACTGTTAAGTGGCTATCTCTCAGTCTTGGGCCTCATTGTGCTGCTCCTTTTACATAATAGGTCTCCTCTCATAGCGAAAGTTTCAAAGCAGTTGTTTTGCAAAAACAACCCTTTCAGCTAAAAAGGTATTTCTGTGCTGCAATGTTAGACTATTTTAAGGAATTATTATTATTATTATTATTATTATTATTATTATTATTATATATATATATATATATTTTTTTTTTTTTTTAAGAAAGGAAAATGGGTTTGTACAACTCTCCCCCGGTTATGATTTTATATTTTGAATAGCAGTTATCGATGCTGTCTCCAAATTCTACCTAGATACGCCAACTAAAAGTAATGGATAGTGCTTTAATTACATTCAGCTGATCTAACTTTGCTGACTTGTGGTTGCTGCGTCTCCTTTTTGGGGTGGGGTTGAAGACTATTTTCCACTTGTGGAGACGGGGACAGGGTTGGGGAACCATCTTCTGTGCACTGGGGGAGGGTTTGAATTCTCCTGCAAGACAGGGTATGGGTACGGGTTCAGGGATGGAGATGTTTTTTCTTTTTGGGGCGGGGATGCTAAGTCAAGCACCACCACACCCATTTACACCCCTACTTTCTGTATGGGTCTTCATATGGATGAAGGAACCATAAATCTTTCAGCCTTATTTGATGATGCTGCACAGAGACCTTTGCAGGTCCCCATGGAATTTCCTGTTTGAAAAATGCTGGAGTACATTGCCTAGGTTCTAGGCATTAGAATACTATGTCATATCTTGCCTCATTTCACCTTGCATAATTTTTCACATATCTTGCCTTATTTTCCTCTTATCCTGCTTTTGCTATATATCAGGAGAACAATCAGGACAAAATCATTTGAAATAATGGTGAAACTGAACTTCAGTGATGGTTGTGGATGCTCATGCGCAATGATTAGTCTCCCGGTTGATTTTAAGGTGAGAATCCACTTTAAGGTTACATACTTTTCTTTATTCTTTCCTAGTTTCTTTGATTTCTGGCAGTTAAAAAAGATTGCATGCAGTGTGAGATGCATTGAGTGAACTTCTCCGATGAGGTTGGCATATTATGCATGCAAAGTGCTACTCCACTCAGCTGACCATTGAAAATTTTGCATGCTTTCATGACCTTGAAATGTCTGGTAGTTAAGCAAATAAGTGGCTGGAGCATTCCTTGTTTGTCTCTGCCTTTTCATCTTTGACTTGGATTTCAAGGCCTCTGCTGACTCTGTTGTTGCACCCTATGTTTGGTCTAGCTCCTTCACTCGATGTCCTTTTGTTGGCATTTTCCTTGTCCTCAGTGACCAAATTTGTTTTCTTAATTTGGCATAAAATTTTGTCTTTGTTGGGAAAATCTGAATTTAATTTCATATCAATGAGTGTGGCTGAGCTGAGAATCTTGAGGTAGACAGGTGGGGTCAAAAGCAGGGGCTAGGCCAAAAGGATTATGTTAGCATGGCTAAATGTGGGGGTGGGCACCCAGGAGGGGGGTGGTTGGGTTGTGGGTGGGTGCACGGGAATGCATCATAATTTTTCGCCAACTGCTACCCAGCTTCTCCACTGGTCAGAAGAAAAGGCAAGATTAGAAATAAAAATATTAAAGTTTGGAGATAAGACCAAAGGAAAGGGATTAGTATAGTTGCACTGTGTACAATAAAAATTGCCCCTTATAGAAGCAACTTAATAGGATAGCACACAATATTGTCGGTGCTTCAAGGACTAGTGGAATGCATGGAAGAGTAGATAAGCATGATATTTTAACAAGTAAATTAATCATGGATATCATATTAAATAGGAACCTGACTTTCAGATCATACATTTATTTTTTGATTGGGACTCCTTAGTTGAACTGATTTGCTGATATGCATTTCCCCCCCCCCCCCCCAAATGTTTCTTTTACGGAAGAAGCATCTGACAAAATCATATTCCTTGCAGATTTCTCCAGAATGCCCTAAATATGATAAGAATGCCATCTTCAAGAATCTGAAAGAGATGGCAATCAAGGATAGGAGTTGTGGGAAGACTGCCATTGTTGAGAAAAAGATGATGTTGGATCCAAAGAGCGAGTTCATTGTTTATGCGATGGTGACCAATATTAGCTGGCATGATGGAGTCCCTACAGCACCTGAAGATACTTCTAAAAGCAGCGTGAATTTGATCAAAAGACAAAACGGGGTTAAGAATGGGATCAGAACCTCGCGTAAGCGTAGAAAATTTTTCTCACATGAAATGGGTTTGAAAATGGAGTCAAAAGTAAAAACTGAGTCATAGAGATATGGTGGATTCCGTAAGTAGTCATAACATTAGCAAGAGAAAGGTTCAGGAGACTGCATTGGGCATGACTGAGTGAATTTTGTGGTAACCTACGCTTGGTCTCCCAAAGTTAGGTTAAGGGAGTGTGAAAGTTAAGCCGTTGTAGGTATATAAAGAAACTGAAGTTCAAAGTGTGCTGGTAATTGTGGCCTTTTCTCTTTTTAAGTTTCGGTTGTCTCAGCATCTTTTGGCACAAAGCTGCCATGATGTAACACCTTGGATGTAGGAAATTATGCCTAACATTTCATCAGATAAATAGCCACTTTGCATTTGTGAAGTATTTCGCAATCGGAGCATGTCTTGTGCTAACTCTACCATTTCGCATGGCCTTCTGCTACTAATGGTAGCAGTGAAACTTTTTCGTGGGAGGGGTTTTGTTCTAGTTGAAGGTAGTGATCTAATAAGGCCTGCTCGCACAATTGGGCCCGAGCTTAATTTTGAACAGTTGAGGTTGAGTATCATTCTAGAATTCTCGGTTCCTATTTTATTTATATGCATCCTATCCTCTTATTATAAGAGATTTATGCGACTGGGTCATCTGGGTATAGAAGCTATGGATCTACTGTGTATGGCTCACCGGCTAAGGCTGGCTTAGATAGGCTTGACTTAGACGGTTTAATCTGCATAATCTATTGCATAATCTATTGAATTCAATTAAACTCAGTTTATTAAGTCAACTTTTTCAAACTCTGGATTGTATTTTATCTTTTAGGGTGGATTTTCTTACAGTGTTTTAAGAAAAAACGTAACTGTAAGTTCTATTGTGCCAAATCTGAGGTGAACTTCGAACAAACATGAAGATGCCTTCGAGAAAATTGAAACCAATATGCAGCAAATAACCTTTGTGCTGCAACTCGTAGGGGTTTCGGCCTGATACTAGTCAGAATCGGGAGGAGGAACTTGCAGTGGATGTGCCTCAGGCGTCCAACACCAGAAACTATTTATTTATTTATTTTTTGTACAAAGAGATGTAATTAAACGGAATTGAATTGGAGAAGGTAAGATGAAAGTTAGGAGTTTCTACCATTTGAGCTATCCTCGAGGGACACACCAGAAATTGTTTATGAGAGCCCTTGTCGGTGACATGGTTACGGATCCAAAGATGAGAAAGGTGGAAGCAAAAATTATGAAAATGACGTGAAAATGATCGTCATTTTATAAGTTGAGATTTCTAAACTTAGGGTGATTTAGGGATAGAGGAATTTTTAGATTGGATTGTTGATAATATATTGAAATTCTTGATGTAAATAAACTTCAATTCAAATGACACTTCTCTATTTCCCTCTTCTAATAGATTTAGATTCGAATCTCACAAAAAAATAAAAAATCTTGATTCTAAAATTGTGAAAAATAACTTGACAAAAGGGGTCCAAAATTTGGCGGAACAATGAAATTGAATCTAGAAGGAAGCCTAGGATAGGAGGCATATAGAAACTTGGGTATCAGAAACTAATGCTGAAGGTGCAAATTTTTTCCCCGGATTGTGATTGGCATTTGTGTAACAAACACAAAAAGTGTTATTGCGGAGCAATAACCGTTCAAGAGTACACGGCCGAGCCGATGAGCTTTATCTCAACTGGCACCAGCCCCCTCTCTCTTTTCTGAGATCTCGAGTTCGAATCTCTTTAATATACAAAAAAAAAGTACACGGCCGAGTTTATATACTTCACTGCCTGAAATGATTTGCACGAGAGCGAGGACAAGTAGCCAGGTATATTGAGGGGTTAAAAGCAAGTATTCGGAGAGTCGATCCCTAAATTGGGTTAGATAGCTGCTTAAATCGAATTAGTCGAGTTTTTAAATATTGATTATCAAGTAAAAAAAATTATTAAGAGTTAAAAACGGATGATCTAAAATAAACTTATGTGAGATAAAAGGCCATGTGGTCAAGGGCACGTGCATGGCATAAATGTGTTTAAAATTCATATGGTTATTAAAGAATTTAATCATGTAAAAAGAAAATTTAATGACTTAATTGAAATTTAGGTTTAGAGTTAAATTAATTATTATATACCAGTCAGTTAAAAAAAAAAAACCCTCAACAACGTGCATGGCATGTCTAGAAGACAAGTGACATATTAGCTGCTAGGTCCTAATTTTGTATTAAATTGCGGATTAATTTTATTTGAATTTGTATTTTTTTTCTCATGATTTTGCCTCAAAGCTATTCATTGGATTTGATTTTCTTTGAAGGCTTTTTGGACAAATTTTGAATACCTAACTAGAATATGACTGAATTTCCACTAATTTTATTTGTTGTCTAAATTCAATCAAAAATCAAGCCCAAGCCCAAGTGAAGTCTAATTTCAAATTCAAGGTCATGCCCAAGACCAATTTCAGGTCCAAATCCGTTTGAAATTCAAACGAAGCCCAAAACAAACCCAAAGCCCATCTCGGAGAGGAATGAAATCCAAGCTTAAGATCAATCGTGTGCCATCGTTTACAACCAGCACTTGGGGGTTTCCATTCTCCCCCTTCAATCGCTAGAATTTCGACATTCAAATCATTTTCTATTTCATTCCTTTTGTTAGAGAATTTGAAGTCATATGCGCCGATAGAGAGACCATAGAAAAGAAGAGAGAGCGAAAGAAGAGGGAGAGAGAAGATATGTCAAATAGATTACAGAAAGTACGCTAAATCTCTTAATCAAGATTCAAGTTTGAATCTTAGAATCTCTTATAAAAGATCTGATTGTAACTCAAACTGTATGAGTCATGTTGGAGGTGAGTCTTGACTCTACAAATCCGGCTCCTTACGACTCGAACGGGTGCTTGATTAAGAAGCTTGAAACCTGTAAAAGATCATTGGAGGGTGTTTTGGCGGGAGGAGCTCCAATGCTCAACAAGGAGCGATTTTCAAAAGGAATAACAGACTCAAAGCGGGAGGAAAGTCGGATCTCCTTGTGATTTTGTGTATCCTATGTAAAGTCAAGAGAACTTATCTGGTTTGATATATTGAAAGCTTTTATACGAGATGCTGTGAGAGCCGTGTGCGTCACAACTCTATTTTCCTTACGAGAAGATTCGAAAATTTCAGATTTCAAACGTCAAAAATTCGAAATCGTTATTATTTGGAAAGTTTCATTATACGGGGAGGTTCCTTTCCCTTATCGATTGATTCTCAAGTGTTTCGTTTCTTATCTAAAAGACAAGTTTCGTACTAAAATAGAAAGTCTAATCAAGGCGAGATTTGGTTGAGCATTACCATTCAAGAGTTAAAATGCTAGGTTCCTTTAGTATCCGGTAGTCACTAGTCGAATGAAGAAAACAACTATTCGGTCTTATTAAATGCGTTTATGGATCGAATCGCATAGATCTCATGGAGAACTAGCCAAACAGTAGATATGATATCACAAATGATAGATCCCCTTAGCGAGTCAGGACAACATAGCCCATTGAAGGAGATATATCCCATCAGTAGAGCAGGGTAACACATGCCCATTCAAGTTTAAGCATATTGGGCCTTTTGAATCGCATGTATTATATTGGACATTTTTAGTATAGAGCATTTTGAATGGAATCCCATCATTTGCCCCCGACTTATGGTGTCGATTTGTGGGAGAGGCACCATGAGTGAAGTTCGCTTCTTGAAAAGTTGAAAAGGGTATGAAAGCTTGCGGCAGTATCTTTTGAGATCACGCGAATCGTCTAAACTGATACAAAATTAAAGCAGAAGAGATGTAAATTTCCCCTTTTGTTTCAGCCGTTTCGTCTTTCACTGGTATTAATACATTTAACCTTTTACTTGATTTGAAATTAATGTGATGTAGAATGGTGAAGCGGTGCGAACTTTTCTATTTAATTCGCACGATTTCCAGAGAAGTATTTTAATAGCTCAGAGATTTGAAGAGATTGTTTCGTGTCTATAAATAAAGACTGTGAGACTGTGTTGCTTCAATGAGTTTCTTCATGTATGGGGATTTTCTTCTTGTAAGAGTTATCTTCCATGAGAGGTCTTCAAAAGGATGCTCCGGCTTTGGAGAGCTCGGTGGTGTAAGTTGCTTTTATAGGCATGAAGTTTTGTCAATAACAGGGACTATTGGTATAAGGATTCGTCATGTCATTCGGTGTCCGAATGTCGCGATGGACTTTATTAAGGTTCTCGTCAGTGTCTCTGACTCGGATTTAAGAAAAGAGTTTCCTTCCGAGTTAGATGATAAGACGAACTGGTTGTGTGTAGGGAGCTAGGTGATGCAAGAAATTTTGATGATATCCTGATGCATCCTCAAATTCCCTTCCCGATCGGTTTGTCCCTCTTTTCGACAGTCCCATTGTGTTAGTAGGGTTGTATATTTTTTTTCATTGTTTCTCAACTTACCGTTATTGTACTTTCTAGTGTTGTCAAATGATCGAGGTGATATAGCCATTTATCTATTTCTTTTGATGTGATCGGTCTAACTAAGGGATTTGTAAAGTGTAATTATTCATGTAATCGAACATGTGCTCGTTGTATGGAAATAAAAGAGTTTTATTTTACTTACTTGCCATCTGTTGTATCTGTCGGAGTTTCCTTTGTATGTTTACTTGAATGATATTATTGTCGAACTGGTTATATGATCGACCAACTTGTGTGAATGACACTTTTCTAACCGGTAGCAGTATGGTTAGTCTATCCATCGGTGCGAACTCAATTTGTGGAACAAATTCTTTTAGTAGGACAGAATGGCCAAAGTCCCCTCAAGGAATTAGATTCTTTCGTTAGGACGGGACGACAAAAACCCATTCAGAAAATGGATCCCTTCGACAGGGCAACAAAGGCCCATCTGGGGAGATAGATCCCTTCGATAGGACAGGGTGCCAGAGACCTGCTCAGAAAGATAGATCTTTTCGATAGGATAGGGTGACAGAGATCCGTTCGGGAAGATAGATTATTTCAATCGGACAAGACGATAAAGACCCGTTAGGGGCGATAGAGACCCGTTCGGGGAGATATATCCTTTCGATAGAATAGGCTGACAAAGATTCGTTAGGGAAGATAGAACCCTTTGGTAAGCAATAACCGATTGGAGTGAAAACGTTAGGAATCAAACGATAAGACCATCGAAAGGAAAATCGCGAGGGGCTTACCCTATAGGAGATACCTCTATCGAAGGAGAAACGATATGACTTACTGATAGTAGATCCGTAGGTTTTCTACGTTTCAAGTCCTGGGCACGGTCGATTCTTCCAGATTATTGAGGTGATAAGCCCTGGACAAACTATAGAGCGTATCTGATAAGGGCCTTCCCAATTAGGGGCTAGTTTGCCCCCGGGTTGGGATTGGCCGGTAGTTTCTACCTTCCTTAGCACCAGATCACTTGGTTTGAATGTTAGACTTCTGACTCTTTGGTTGTAATACTGTATTTTTGTTGTTGATATGCAGCCATTCGGGCGGATGTGGATTCCCGTAACTTGGGGAGTAGGTCTAGGCATTAATGCAAGGCAGATTCATTCTGTTCGGAATCATACTGGGTCACCCAGAGCGAATGGATCCCGATCTCCATAGGTATGACAGCTTCACTTCTGTACGTTAGATTGAACGGAGTCTCTTCGGTTGCTCTTTAGGGTGTAGTGCGGTATGACCAGAGGATTGTGTGGAGTTCATCTATCCATCGTCCTTTAATTTCATCTAGCATAGTCTTTAACCCCTAGGAATCGTTCTGCTGGTTATTTCCACATATTCGTTGGTTTGTGGATGAGCGATCGACGAAAATCAATGATCAATCTATAACTTTGTGCAGAACTCTTGAAAGTTAGCATTGTCGAATTGTTTTCCATTGTCCATGATAAGAACATGAAGTATGCCAAGCCGAGTGATTATGTGAGTTTATACGAACGACTGAACCTTAGCTGCGGTTATCTGGACTAGAGGTTCGGCCTCCACCCACTTGGTAAAATAATCGATAGCTAGTATGAGGAATTTCATCTGTCCGATAGCTAGTGAGAACGATCCAAGGATGTCCATTCCCCATTGGGCGAACGACCATGGACCGGCTATGGGGCTGAGCTCAGTGGAGGATAGTTGCAGGACCGAAGAAAATTGTTAGCACTTGTCGCACCTTTTGATATAATCATTTGAATCGATTTTCATGGTCGGCCAGTAGTACCCTTGCTGTAAGACTTTGTGGATTAGGTTTCGAGCCTTTAGGTGATTGCCGCATATCCCTTCGTGGATCTCCCGAAGAACATAGTTTCCATATTCTAAGATCAGACATCTCCAGTACAGATGAGTGAAGGACTTTTGGTATAGTTTTCTGTCGATGATTGCATAATAGATGACCTGTCGCTTTAGTTTAGCTGCCTCAAATGGCGAGTTGGGCAGTTGGTTGTCTCTCAGATATGTTTTGATCGGGTCTTTCCAACTGGAAGGCTGGTCCGTTATAGGACTCTTTTAAGCTCATTGATGCTGGGGTATGGTAGGCTTTTGATGCAGACTGTTTGACTAGAAGCAATTGAATCTGAGTTGGCTAACTTGGAGAGCGTATTGGCTCGTACATTTTTTGAATAAGAGATTTGCTGAATATCGACTCTATCTAATTTAGCCATTGTCTCATGTGACTTACTTAAATATTTAGCCATAGTTAGATTTTTAGTCTCGAAGACTCCTTCAATCTGTTCAGTTGACTATCGATAAATACCCGAACACTTTGAGCTCCCATGTTGGCTACGATTTGGAGCCCCGTCAACAAGGTTTCGTACTCCACTTATTTTTTAATAGCTTTAAAGTTAAAACGGAAGACATGTTCTGCTTTGAAGTTGTCTGGACCCATCAGTATGAGACCGATACCACTACCCAAAAAGTTTGAGGATCCACCGACATGTATGGTCCAGTCTGGTAACGACTATTCGTTAGGGCTGCCAGTAAACTCGGGTTCGGTTGCAACTGGAAGGGTGCATTTGAGAATGAAGTTGACTAAGGTTTGGCCTTTGATTGCTGGTCGAGATTGATATTGGATCGAATTCATCCAATTCAACACTCTATTTGATTAAATAGTCAGAGGTGTCTCTCTTCTGAAAGATTTGTTTCAATGGTTGGTCGGTAAATACTACGATGGTGTGGACCTGAAAGTATGGCCGAAGGCGTCTGGCCAAAATGACCAGCACATATGCTATTTTCTCGATCGGTCAATAATTGACTTTGATCTCTTTGAGTATCCGACTGATATAATAGATTGACTTTTGAACAGTTGAGTCCTGTTTCATAAGGATAGAGTAAAGTGTCCGATCAAAAACAGAAAGATAAAGGTAGAGTTTTTCACAAAGAATCAGTCAAGAGAATAATGGAGGAGTCAAAAGGTACTCCTTGAGCTGTTCGAAGGCTGTTTGGCACTTGGGTGTCCACGTGAACCGTTGAGATCTCTTCAGAGTATCGAAAATAGGTTTGTACTTTTCCTTGACTTTTGACATGAATCGGCTTAAAGCTGCCATTCGACCGGTAAGACGCTGCACTTCCTTCAATATTTAAGGTGACAACATATTTATAATAGCATGTATCTTTTCGGGATTTGTCTTAATCCCACGATTGGTGATCATAAAACTCAAGAATTTGCCCGACGCGATACCAAAGGTACACTTCGCAGGATTCAATCGTATGTTGTAATGTTCGAGCGTCTGAAAGGTCTTCTCAAGATTAGCAACATGAGTCTCAGCATTGGTGCTTTTTATAAGCATGTCATCTACGTACACTTTTATGTTTTGGCCGAATTGATTTTTAAAGACTTCATTGACCAACCGTTGGAAGGTTTCTCCCGTATTCTTTAGACCAAAAGGCATGACTTGGTAACAATATGTACCGAATTCAGTGATAAAACTCATTTTCTCTTCGTCCTTAGGTCGTATCTGATTATATCCCGAGTAAACATCCATGAAACTTAAGAATTGGTGACCTGAAGAATTGTTCACAAATTTGTCAATATTCGGGAGCGGGTAACTGTCTTTTGGACATGTATTGTTGAGATCCGTGAAATCCACACACATCCTCCACTTACCGTTGGCTTCTTCACTAGAGCCACGTTGGCTAGTTATTTGGGGTATTTGACTTCATGGATAAATTCAACAGTCAGTAACTTTTGAACCTCTTCTTGGATTGCACGTTGACGTTCGAGAGTAAACATTCTCTTCTTCTGCTTGATCAGTTTGTAACTGGTATTCACAGTTAGCCTATGAACGATGACCGAAGGATTGATGCCAGGCATGTCCCCGGGAGACCAAGCGAAAACTTTGGAGTGCTGTTGTAAGTAACTGATAATAGCTTCTCGTAGGGGCGCAGACAGGCCAACTCCAATCTGAATAGTTCGAGTGGGGTCATCGGTTAGAGGAACTTCAACCAACTCTTCTCCTGGTTCTGGCTTGCTTGCTGGTTCGATGTCGCCTCTGAGTTTTAGGGTGTCAATTAGAAAGTTCTTCTGTCTGTCTCTGTCAACGAAGAAGGCATAGGGATCAGGATTAGTCTGAATAGTAGCGACCCCTTCTGATGTTTAAAACTTCATCTTCATATGTGTAGTGTTGGGCAGGGCTTCCAGCTCGTTTAGACTTGGTCGGCTGAGGATGACGTTATACGGTGAAAATAATTTCACCACATGAAGATAATCCTTTAGCCAAGCGGCTTTGACGGTCGCGTGGTTAGGGGAAGTCCCCAAAATCACGGTGAGGGAGATGATTCCCTTTGGATGAATACGTTTGTCAGATAATCCTTTGAGGGATCCTATTGAGGGTCGAAGATATAATGTGTTGAGACTCATTCGCTGGAAAACGTCTCAAGTAAAGATGTCACAATCCTTGTCTTGGTCGATGAGAACCCTCTTTACCATATGAGACTTTATTTTGATAGTAATGACTAGATGATCATTGCGATTAGAGTCAACTCTGATCATATCATCGTTGTCGAATTCGATGATTGAGCTTTTTATCTTGATTGTAGTTATGCTTTGTTTGGTGACAAAAGGCCGGTGAGAAAGACCGGTGATTAGTTTATTTCCCACGAACGACACCAATCTGTTAGAGGTGAGTCTTAACTCCACAGATCCGGCTCCTTGTGATTCGAACGGGTGTTTGATTAAGAAGTTTGAAACTTATAAAAGACCGCTGGAGGGTATTTCGGCGGAAAATGTTTCGATGTTCAAATTAGAAAAATCGGTTTTTAAAAGAAATAGCAGACTCAGAGTGGGAGGGAGGACAGATCTCTCTGTAATTTTGTGTGTCATGTGTAAAGTCAAGAGCACTTACCTAAGTTGATGTATCGAAAACTTTTATATGAGATATCATGAGAGCTATATGCATTCGGGATGTCACAACCCTAATTTTCTTACAAGGAGTCCAAAAATTTCAGATTTCATACGTCAGATATTCAAAATCGTTATTATTTAGAAAGTTTCATTATACGGGAATGTTTCTTTCCCTTATCTATTAAATTCTCATGGGTTTTCTTCTTTATCCAAGAGACACGTTTCGTACTAAAACAGGAAGTCTAATCAAGACGAGATTCGATTGAATATTATCATTTAGGAGTCGAAGTGCTGGGTTCCTTTAGTATCCTATAGTCGCTGATTGAATGAAGGAGACAGCTGTTCGGTTTTATTAAATGCGCTTATGGATCAAATCACATAGATCTCATGGAGAGCTAGCTGAACAATAGATAAGATATCACGAATGATAGATCCCTTTAGTAGGTCGGGGTGACATGACCCATGTAGGGACATATATTCTATCAGTAAATCAGAACAACACAGGTCCATTTAAGTTTAAGCATATTGAGCCTTTTGAATTGCAGACATGGGACATTTTTAGTATAGAGCCTTTTGAACGGGGTTTCATCAAGTCAGAATATAATTTTGAATACCGATTGCTTTAATACAAAAAAATAGATTACATTATCCAAGGGACAATTAGACTAATACGAAAAACGTTAAATCTCTTAATTAAAATTTGAATTTGAATATGGAGAATATAAAAAATTACATTAAAAAATTTTCGACAGTAATTCGGGCTGAATTAATCGGAGTATAACTATGCATACTGATTGGTCATGTAAAAAAAAAAATTACATTGTATGAATTTGTTAACTCGAAATAATATTTCAAATTACCTTGAATTTCTTGATGATATTTACTCTTTTTCTTGTAGGAAAAAAAATATATAAAAAAAATGCTAGCATGAGCATAGTGGAATGCTAAATAGATAAATATATTTTGTCTTTTTATACGCATTACCAATCTGACTCGGTGGGTGAGAAACTGACCAATTGTCTCAACTTTTCATTCTTTCAATTTCATCAAATCTCATATATTAAATATTACAAACCCTCCGGCCCTCTCAAAGATATAAGGAAATAAGAATAATATAAATTATCAATCAAAAATCGATGTAATAAAATGAGATATTAAATCTCTTAATTAAGTTTTAAATTTAAAATTTAAGAATAAAAAAGATTATGTTATTAAAGTCACTTTCTAATAGGACTCTTAGAGATGTTTAAATCGGATTAGTCTGCCTTTGCATACCTGTGATTGGAATAAAAGAAAAGAATAATAGAAATTAATTGAAGAGAAAGAAAACAAAATCATATTGAAAAATAAATTTACATGTTCCAACCCCCACAAAATGCACATAATAATTACCTGTTTAGAATTTAGATACTGAAAGGTCAACAAAATTGTGTGATACATAACAAAACAAGGCACTGACTATCAAAAACACTCATCTCTCATCGATAATCAAAAGAATTTATTATCAAATTAACTTAATAATAGATAAAGAAAAGATTGTGATATATAGAAAATGCCATGGAGATCCAATGTAGATCTTTATAGATTGAAAAAATCTGCGAGCAAATCCATGAAACCACCTAAGATTTAATTTTTATACAAAAACAGCATGAATTTCCAAATATAAAACTCTCGTTTTTATAAATATATCACAAATTTTTATTTCTATCGATAAAGAGTGCAAGATCAAGCAAGACAGAGAGAACGATAGCAAGTTTGAGTTCGAGCCAGAGGGCACTTAGGTATTCGCAAGTAATTATAATGACTAATCATGGTTATTCTGAAAAATTAGGGGTGTGTAATATTTGGTGATAATCGAATATCTGACCGAATCGAATTAAAGTTAAATTTGATTTTTGGATTCGAATCGGTTTATGGTTAAAATCAAATTCTAAATTTGGTTTTTAGTTCGAGTTTCGAATTGAGATTTTTAATACGAATTCGAACCAAAATCCGAATTAGGGTTTTTAATTATCTCATTTTTTCTTTATTTTGATTACTTATTATTTATTTTCTTTTCTTTTTATGCAAACTTTGATTGGTCAGTTTTTTTTTTTAAGCAAGCAATAAAATAGTAATTAAAAAATTCATTGTTTTATCAATTCGAATTTAGTTAAATTAGATTTATATGAAAATTTAGATCTCAAAAATAAAAATCGATTTATTTGGTTTGTTCGATTCAAAATGAATTCAAACCAAAAACTGAATTTCGAATTTAAACAAATTCGGTTCGGTTTTCGATTTGGAATTAAAAAATATTAATCCGAATTAACAGAACCGAATTAATCCAAAAATTCGAAAACCGAATCGATGAATACCCCTATGAAAAACTATCAAACTATGGTATAACGCAAAACACTCTAAAATAATTCTTTATATTTCGGAACTATGCTTGTTCATAATTCAAGTCTTTTCTTTTTCCTTTTTGTCCTTGCCATCTCTTTCTCTTCATCACAAAACCTACCTGTTGTTGATCGGTTGTAGGCGATTAGTTGGCTTCTGTTTTTTGGCTATGGATCACTAATCTTGTTACTAACTTATTTGCCTTTCTTTTTTCTTTGAAGCTAGTAAAAATTTAAAAATTCTTACTGAAATCCTATAGCCTTCTACGAGAGTCTGTTTCGTGACCCCTAGCACTATCAGCTGATGATAGATTTTCTTTCTGCGGTGGTCTTGGCAGAGGCAGCGGGAGCTGCTAGCGGTGGTGGTGGGTGCCCAAGGATGTCAATTGGGGGGTGGGAGGGGGAGTTAGGAGTTTTAATGTTTTCGAGGATTTGGAGTTTTAATCGATGCTTACATTCTTTACAATGACTAATTCTAGGGTTCTTTTTTTGAATTAGGTATTTACTTTTGCATGGGTCAACTTTGTACGAGTGAGGAAGTAGCTTACTATTTATGGATTCTCAAAGTTCTTTGGCTTTTATTGTTAAATTAATGAAAAAAATATTGTAATAAATGCAAGGAATAAAAGAAAAAATTATATGTAAATTTTGAAGTTAAATTTTAATTTTAATAAAATAAACCTTAATGACCCAATGTTTAAAGAATTGCATATATAATTTCCTCCAGCAGGAAAATAGGTTTTTGGGATTCTTGGGAACACAAGAATGAAATAAAGATAGAAAATTAAACACCTCAAAAATACTATTCCTTGATGTTAATCGATATCTAAAACCATACTCTCTGAAAGAATTTAACATTCTTACCTACTATTTTTTTTTTGTGTATCACAAGACAAAAGAGGAAATATTCCACTTAGAAATCTTTTTTTTTTCCCCTAAATTATATTTTTTTTTAAAAATTAAAAAAAACCCCCCTTTCCCCTCCCTAGATTTTTTCCCCCCCAAAAAAAAAAAAAAAAAAAGTTTTTTGGAAAAAAAAAAAAAAACCCACCCCAAAAAAAAAAAAAATTTTTTTTTCCCCCCAAAAAAAAAAAAAAAAAAATTACCCCTTTAAAAAAAAAAAAAAAAAGAAAATTTTGTTAATGATGCACAAATCTCAAGAAGAATCATCAAATTAATTGAATAATAGAGGAAATTAGTTTCTAAACTTTATCCCTATTTACAATTATTTTCTAAACTTTAAAACGTAACGAGTGATAATTTAAATTTTAAATTTTATAATTTATTTATCCTTCTATTATTAATATAATAGAGACAGCTTATCCATTTAAATGTTGAGCTAGTTAAAGGATATTTTGGCCTCTTGAACTCCTCTCTCTCTCCCTCTCTCACTTTTTTTTTTCACCGTAAATACTCAAACCATCTCTAAGCCAAACCAACCACCACACACACTCTCTCTCTCTCTCTCACTTTTCTTTGAAAAAAATAAAAAAAGATTTCACTACCCTCTCAATTATGGCCAAAATTAAAGAAAACAAACCTTAAATTTTTTAAAATAGTATAAAATCTTGCCAAAAAAACTATTTATTTTCCATTAACTTTTTTAAATTATTTTTAATATTAACTTTTCCGTCGTTGATGGAGAACTCAAAAACATTGACGCCCAAAATTTTGTAGGATGAGAGAGAAATTAACACAGAAACATCAAATTGGGCGTCAATGTTTGATAAATAAATCAAATTAGGTATGTACAATTGGATGGACTCAAATAGTCATGAGTAATGAACCTTCCGCCAAACCCACTTTTCTTCTACTCTGTCTCTCACATCCTGGCTCCTGCTGCTCAAAACCCTAGCCCATCTCTTTCACTTTCCTTGCATTTTGAGCACATTATTATGAAAACCCAAATAGTTTTGTTTTGTTTTGGTTTTTTTTTTTTTTTTAAATAAATTCAAATAGTCACGAACCTTCTGCCCAACCCACTTTTATTCTGTTCTCTCTCTCTCTCTCGTCCTGCTGCTCAAAACCCTAGCCCATCTCTTCCACTTTCCTTGCATTTTGAGCACATTATTATGAAAACCCAAAAATAACATAAATTCCACTTTTTGACTCCCAACTATTTTCAATTCTCTCTCTCTCTCTCTCTCCCCCCTCCTCCCCTCCCCCTTGGTGATCTAGCACACAGTTTCTCTTCGGAACATTCAAATCTCTAATCAAATGCCCCACCGGCAACACCAGTGGCCTCAAGAGAAAACTGCGCTGATGGTTTCATGAGTATTCGATTAAGTGAGACCCAAATTGGATTGATTGGTGGATTGATGGTAAAATGATTAGGAGACTTGTGCGGGTTGAAAATGAAGGATTTCAAGAGAAACCCATGTTCTTGTATGCCGTAGTTTGGGATGCTAGTTACATTGACAATGCTAGGTGGACTGGACCGTATATCTCTTGCAATGCACCGTATGTTTGTTGTGTGTACACAATTCACTTTTAACATTTGCTATTTTTTTTGATGGATTTCTGGTAATGTTTGATATTTGGTTAGAAAGAAAGATGGATTTATGATAGAGGGTCTGTGAAATGAGGGAGAAGTGATTGGGTTTTGGAGAGAGAGTGGGTTAGATCGAGAAAGTTGGGGTTTGTGGAAAGAGAGAGGGTTGGGGTGAGGATGATTGTGAGGAAGAGAAGAAGCTGGAGAGTGGAAGAAGCCATTAACGTATGAAAAAAACGAAGAACTCTGTCTTTGTTTGAGTGAGAGAGATTAAATTTAGCGATGAGAGAAAAAGGGGTTTTAAAGGGAAGACGAGGTAGGAATGGGGTGAAAAAGGACGAAGCTTATGGGGGCACTGAATGTCGCAGGAGGTGTGCTGCGTTCCGCGGGGTCCGCGCGGCCAAGTGTCGTGCACGAGCTCGAGCATTGTTTATGGTCTCGTGCGAGGTTGCAACAAGGTGATGAGGACGTGTAGACACTGATGTGACATTATTACATAAGCATTTTGGTTACGTGGGTTGCAACATCATCATGTTGTTGACGTGATAGTGTGAGGTTTTTTTGGGAGTGTTGACCTCGAATTGTTATATCAATATTCGTACGTACAATTAATATATTATATCATTTCACGTTAAGTGTTAACTGATAATCTATTTTTATTAATAATAAAAGAATCAATAAATTTTAAATTTTAAAATTTAAATTATTAATAGTTATATTTTAAAATTTAAAAATTAATTTATAAACTAGAATAAAATACAGAAACCTTAAAAAATAATTTCCTTATGATTAATACATAAATGTGATACATTACATAGAAAATGTTATGAAGATCCAATGTAGCTCTTTATAGATTGAAGAAATCCATGACCAAATTGAGGAAATGACCAATGATTTTATTTTTATACATGAATTTCTACTCATTTTGTTGATTAATTTACAACTTTTATTATGATTCTTGTAAAACTTTTCTTTATTTTATGTTAAGACATAAATAATATATATTTTTGTTCAAAAGAAAAAATTAAGATCACCAAAATTATTAAAGACGACACAAATTGGGCACACACAAGTGCAAGAGTATCAAATCATGTCAAAATGGTTAAAAAAGAAAATCAAATTTCAAAACCCTATTATTTGGTTCCAAATTGAGAGTTACCTCATAGCTCTTTATGGTGTGGAAAATTAAAAACAAAGGGAGATCAAGTTAGATAAAGTGAAAGGCAAAGTGTCCTAAACTATGTGCTTGGTATGGTATGGTTGCATTTATGGTACGCTTGGTGGCTTAGAAATCATATTTAGGGTTATTTTAGCATGTCAAAGTTGTATGTATTTATGGAGATTCACAAAATTAAGTAATTACATCCTATAGATTATGCCCTTATGGTATTCTTGAATTCTTTGTGATTTAATAACACTTGTTGACTTGGGTGATGCCTTATCATGGATATACAAAATTTAGCAAACATGTACCTTAATGGATGAGATTATTTATTTTATGTGATGTTTGTATGCATAGAATGTTGTTTGGGTAGTCTAGAGCATGTCATATTTATGTCGACCTTGAGCTATTCGTATCAGTTATCGTTGGTCTTGATCAGATGATGGTGTAGTCTGATATTTTCATGTTGCATGTATCTAATGATGAATAGTAATTACTATGTAATGTTATGGCCTAGTTAATTGGTAATTGAATGGATTATCTAAAGGTGACAATTTGTTTTAGTACGTTTATTCACCCTTAAGCGATCAGTACTAGTATGTAATGATAGGCTATTCTCAGTATTTCATTCTTAGCATAGACGCATATTTCATGTAGACTTTTAAGCATAATTTAATACAAATATAGAAACACCTAAGGTAGCAGTTTCTGTATTTTTATATACGTGTGATAATTTCAAAAGAATTTAATAAAAAGTTTAAAAATTTATTTTTAAACATATTTTAAGAAAAATTTGACAACTTTTCCTAAATTTTAGTGATTATTATGGATCCAAACAGGGAATTTAGTCTTAAAAATTGTAATTTTCTATATCATGCATCACTGACATTCTAAAAGGACTATATCATATCATTTCTAAGCACCAATATATGAGTCAAATAAAAATATAACTATATCGACCTTTAAATCATATTAAAAACATCGATAGACATATTGAGTTGACCCTCTCAGCCAACACAACCATAGGACATGAGAATTACTTAAATGTTAAACATGCTCATATCAAAAGGTAATCAAATATATATAAATATATATATATATATATATATATATATATATATATATATATATATATATATATATATATATAAGTTATACAATCTCCATGTCTAATCGTACCAAAATATAATACAAAAATAGTTTGTAAAGAAAAAAGCCAAGGGATCCGATATCTCTAGGCCGATGAACCCCTAGTTACATGTGATAGCTCTCTCAAACATCTGAAATCTTAAGATTTGGGTTAACCAATCACCGGTTAAGCAAGTATTTTTAAGGGGATAGAGGAAGAGTGGCATACATAACTTGCACATTACATAAGATAGATATCATGCATGTTTCATGATTTCGTAAATGGCATTCATACGGAGAGTTATTAACACTTAAATATTGAAGCATGGGTCGGACGAAAAAAAAAATTGAGATAAGTCCAATGAATATAAATTTTCCCATTCATCTCTATCTCTAATTGAATCATGCAAGGATCTTACCAAATCAGTAAATTTACGCTGCCTAACTCTAGAGGAAATATGCCGCTAATATCTACAATCTTTGGCAATATCTAGGTGCTAGATTTTTTTTTTTTTTTTTTTTTTTTTTTTTTTTTTGCATTTTAAATGTGTTTTCTATTTTCTTTTTCTCAAAAGATTTATACCAATGTTTTATCTTATCTAACCTAGGGTTCATCTGCCATTACCCAATTTAACTCTCGAGCAGTAACTCTCTGCCTAATAGAAAAACTATACTCCTATGATGATAGTCGAATAACCAAGAAAGAGAGCATTTGGGAGGTATTCGACTATGTAACCCGGGTTAATTCAAACAATTAACTTTTATTTTATCTAACCTCCACCTTTAGGGAGTGCTTACCTATCTTCACCATTGGGAAGGGTAATTCATGAGCAATGACTCTCTGCCCAAGAGAAAATCTATAATTCTCTGGTGCAGCCAAGTAACCAAAGCCAAGAACTTTCTTATCCCAATTCATGCTGCTAAAACTCATTCTTGGGAGGTACTCAACCAAGTACCCTACCCTCCAGCAGTTTCACTTCACGTTGGTTAAATCTTAAACGTCATTGTTTATATGTTCATTTATAACTAAAAAATAAGGAAGTCATGTAATGAGGTATGAGGAAGTTGTATGATAGGCGTATAAAAGTCATATTCTTTCATGATCTTTCTATTTTTAAAAGGTTGGCCCAGGAACAGAGACACTCTGCTTGAGGGGTGGAGTTTGTTTACTGACGTGACAATTGCCACATCAACAACAAGTGTTTAAGTCATCGTCATGTCACCAAGTTTATTCACCACATTAGCAGATAACAGTCACAATCATCAATCACATTAGGCAAATGAACTAATTAAGTCGTATTTTGAAGTTCAAGACTTCCTTTCCTATTATTATTAACTTGATATGTTGTGTGGTTTGAGCAGCCTGTGCTCCGAGGATATATATTTCATGCATGGATGATTTTATGTTGAATTGTTAGAAGTCTATGATGATGATTCCCTGAGTCTCGACGTGTTTGAGTTGCAAGTTTTGCATGCTTGTACCTGTTGCATATTGTTTGTGTTTGAGGGTTTGGCATTTTTTCAACTAAGTTTTGAAATGATTTAACAAATGTGATTCTTTGGGCTAAACTACAACTTGGAATTGGTTTTCATTCAAATGTTTTATATGTATGAGCTTATAAGAGCAAGTTTCGTCCATTTTCAGACCTGAATCTGCCGGATTTTGTACAAAATTTCATTAGAGGATTTTATAAAAAGGTTTTAAATTTCCTTTCCCTGTTCCCATTTTCCGTTCACATTCTCTCCTGTGTGGATGGCTTTTTTGTTAGTCAAGTGTTGCAAGTGTTTAATTTTATGTGTTCCTTTTGCATGCAACTTGCCTAATTTATTAGGTGGAGCAACGCCCATCGAACGTGTCGTTACAGAAAAAGGACAGGAATACCATTACAGAAAAAGGTAGACATAATATGAATCACTAGAAATGCTGACATGGTGCTTGCCACATCAACCCTTAAAGAAATCCCGTTCGGGCAATATAATGATTCTCCTATGAATTGGGGTTTGTACTCGCAAAGAAACAATACGTAATGATTTTTTTTTTGGTAAGAACAATACCTAATGATTTTATTAGCGTAAGTGACCATCTTAGAGCAAGCCCCGTATAATTGTTGGATTGCATTAATAAGCATCAGATTTAGTTATCCAAACCATATTAGAAACTAACCCAAGTGGATATGGATGGATCGTCTAGCACTGTCTTAGGGTTACCTAACCAAGCATCAAACATCGTTCTAGCCATTGATGAAAATTTTACCAAAGACGGTTCTTACATAATTTACCAGCAATTTGATCCTCCAGTAAAACCCTATTATTTTGTAGGGTTTTTCGGTACATGATCATGGAGATCCATTATTATACTAGGGAAGGAAAGAGATACTAATACACACCCAAAGACAAGGCAAACATTATCAACCAAAAGAAAGAAGTTGGGGGAAAAAAGGCCAAAGAGAGTGCAAATGTAGGGTAATTATTTGGTGGGTCTTGCAATCATCTTCACTTACATGAAACTCTAAAATCATAAATTATGTCACTCTTACTCAATAAAACATAAGAAATGGTACAAATGAACGAAAATAACATGATAATTCCTCTAAAAATAAGGGAAAAGAATATCTTTTTCTTCTTTCGTTTCTTAGTAACCAAACTGTGGGGGGAAATGTTGACTCCTACCCCCCCAAAAAAAAAATGATTTCACGTTTCTAATACAAGTTTAAAAACGTTAGCAACTAAAGTATTAATGACACATCCAAATTTCAAATTTTAAAATGTTACTAAGAAAATCATAGTTTAAGGATATAATTGGAAATATCCTTAAACCATAGGCTTCCATTTTTACTAGTTACAAAGTTCTTAGGCAATTATTAAATAGTTACAAATTGACAAGGGATGAAACACCAAATTCATGTGTCTTTGGAAGATTCCTTGCAATAATGGCAAAACAAATAAATTGCAAGCATGACTGAATTAAATGCAACTCTGAAAGCTAAAAACTTTCATGAAAATTATTTTAAGCTTTGTGAGGGCTAGATAGATATTAACTTATAAATAGTTTAAACTGTAAATATTTCATTTCTTTCATACTAAATTTCCCCTAAACTCATTCATTAGCAAGATGAGATCCAAAGCACAGATTTTGAGAAGAAATAATAGAATAGAGCTAATTGAGAAGAGAGATATAATTTGCGTTCCACAATTTCATATGCAAGAAGTTATTTATTTATTTTGCTTAGTAATGGTGAGAGTGACAAGAGTTAAAACACATGACCTTTGTCACTGATAAAGAGTTTGGGGTCATTAGATGACCATTTGAATCAACATTTTTTAGTTCGTAGCTAAGAAATGTTGGGTTTTGTTTGCTAGTTTAACTATTTTGTCAACGGAAAAGCAAGTAAAAGAAAATGTGTATATATAGGTATTAAATGACACTACAACCCTGAAATAATTTAGGGCCAAAATGACGGTGGCATACAAGATTTTAGTCACTCAACACCTCGTTTGCAAGGCCTTAATGGGGTTGGTAGATGACTCATCTCTCTCTCTCTCTAAACTGAGCTCTCTATAAATCCAAAACAGTGGCTTCTTTCCTAACACAAGATCAGGTCAAGAGCAAACAAGCTCAGAGTCCTCCCCAAGAAGTCAAAGATCAAACAGGCTGTGAGAGAGAGAGAGAGAGAGAATGGCTGATGATGGGGTTTATTATATTTTCTGTGGATACCCTCAGCTGAACAACGGTAATCTGTAAATATTATTAGTTTAAGAAATATATGTTTATTTGTTGTTCTAACTAGTGATAGGATTGCCATGTGATGCTTTTCTTTCCTTCTCAACTTTGTTGGGAGAAAACGAAAGAGATTCATCATCTTCTCAATTTTCTTTCTCTTACATTTTTTTTTTTAAAATTTAATTTAGTTCTTGATCTCTTGCTTGATTATTTCACCATTTTTCTTCTGGTTTGAGGATAGCCTTTCTTTCTAATGCAAATTTAATTAATTTTCAATTTGAAGCTAATTTTACGGTTTTGGTCTCTGAATGAATTATATGTTTGTTACCAAACCTGGTTTATTCTCTGCAAGAAAAAATAAAAATAAAATAAAATTCTTGTTATACCCTTTGATCCATATCTTCTCTTTCTATCTCTACCACTTCTGGTTTGTTCTTTCGTGCTCTTGTGAATTAAATTCTTCTTCTCATAAAAGTGTTGGTTTTTTTTTTTTCATTTTTCTTAATAAAGCATCATATGGCCTGCAAAAAGTTTGTAAACAATTGGACAAAATGAGCAAAAACTGAGGGTTTTTTTTTTCTTTTTTGGTTCTTTACAAAATCCGGATCAACAATTTGAAGTCATTCCGTCAACACTATCAGTTTCCTTTTAGACTCATTTTGTTCCATATAATTGTGTGGTTTTTTTTTCCCTTTTTTGCGTGTGCACATTGGGTAAAGATCCTTCAACAATCTAGAGTGAGTTCCTTAGATCTCCTTAAACAATGTCTTCTTCCTCTCTTCTTCTTCTTAGAGAGAGAAAGAGGAAAGAGAGAGAGAGGGTAAAAACATTGAAGAAACACCTAATTGTTAGTTGCGATTCATTTCTACGTATTAAAGTGTGGAGGAGAGTGTGGCCAACATAGTAATTTGTTGGCAAGTGCAAAAGTGAAACTTGACCTTCGACTGTGGTTGTGTTGTATTTAATTTTGCATGGATGGTGACAAGCATAAATCAAAACCAAAGCAGATTCTTTTTCCTCTCTCTGTGACTTCTCTTTTTCTTCATCTTCCTAAGCCCTTTCTTCTCTTTCTTGCTCCGCCTTGGGGTGACCATTGCTGTTTTTCTAACCCTAGTAAGTGTTTCTTTTCCCTTGTTTCAGTTTTTTACTTACGAAATTTCAAATCATTATTTGTCAAAGGCTACATTTTTATATGCATAAATCTTTTTTTCTCCCCCCCCGCCCGGGAAGAAATTAACTTTGTTTTAGTTAGAAAAGAAAAGGATGAACATCAGCTTATCGACATGAAGCATCTATTTAATGACGGTGGACCCCATAATAAAAATTTGTAAGTTACTTTTTTGTCGCTGTGTCTGGTAATGGTATTATTTTTACATTAATATTTTAGAAAGCTGTTATAACTCAAACTCACAGTGTCTTTATTTTTTTTTTAATCTCAAATTCAAATCACTTCTATACATAAAAATATATATATTTTAAAGAATTAACAATTTAAAATTTACTCCAATTCAAATGAAATTTAACCCCACTTACCAAAAAGTGATTAAAATTTAACTCAAAACTATCTTTTTTACAAAAATACAATTGTGGATTTGGTAGCAATATTCTCATGTTTGTGTTTGAAAAATAAGTTTTTTCTTTGGCTTATGGTTTTTGTGCTTTGTAATTATAATTGATAACACAACTACCTTTGGAGAACATAACATTTTCCCCCTCAAAGAATTTTCACTTGAAAATTCTAGTAAATTTGTTATCACCATCTTGTTTTTTCCTATATTTTTCTCCAAATGATTACTCACATGTTTAATTTGGAAATTCGCTAGGCCATTCGTTATCATTGGTACAAGGTAGAAAAAGTTGTGACACAAATTACATCAAATATAGTTGCTTTAATTTGTTAATTCTATGATGATTTAATGATCAATTGCAGAGAACAACTCAATCGACCACCCAAACTACCCTTTCATGAACGCCATCACCACCAACATTGTGCCATCACCACCACAGCCACAACAGCCGCAGCTACAGCCACAGCCACAAGAGAGAAACACGCGAGAACCAGACCACTACATGCCAGTAGCCAACATGATCAGGATCATGCAGAAGATCCTCCCACCAGAGGCCAAAATTGCAGAGGGTGCCAAGGAAACCCTCCAGGAATGCGTGACTGAGTTCATTAGCTTCATAACTAGCGAGGCCAATGACCGGTGCCACCACGAGCTCCGCAAGACCATCACGGCTGAAGACTTGCTCGTAGCCATGGACAAGCTCGGGTTCAATGAATACCTTGAGCCCCTCGCCATCTACCTCAGCCGCTACCGCATTCAAGTTGAACGTCCCGGAATTCTCAAGCAGCAGCGGCGGCAGAGTGTGAATGCTGTTGCCCACGCAGAAAGATTTCCTGGTTTTGATCTCGAGTTTGAGCAGTATGGGTATCGTCCCATGTTTGACCCGAAAACTCTTAAGGAATTTCTGAATAGCGGGCCGGGTCAAGTTGGGGATGTACCAGAAGGTTTTGGGTATGGGTTGCTGGGAGGGAGTAACATGCCTTTGCCTAATGCCTTCTTGGGGAATGAACAGGTTGATGCAGCAGCTAGCACCTCCTCTTTTCCTGATTTTCCCGCTTTTGCCAGTGGTTTTGAATTTGGTAACTCACTTTTTCAGTTTAATTGTCCAAAATAGAAAAGGACTCATTTTCTTTTATGGGTCTCCATCCTAATGATGTATGAGTTTAATTTTTCTAAATAATAGTTTGATCTTATTTATCAAATATATATATATATATATATATATATATATATATATATATATATATATAATCCAAAATAGCGAGTTTGTGCATCAAATTCTGGGTTTCAACTCTCTCTCTCTCCACACACACACACACACAAATGTTACTAATTGTCCCTGTTTGTCTTGAAACTTTTTTGTATGTCACTCTTAGAAATTATTATTTTATCACTTTATCTAATTTGGTTTTTTTTTTTTAAAAAAAAATTATTTGTCTTCCATGAAAATAACCTTAAGAAAACGACTCATCTTACCTGCAACCTAAGGCATTATTTTTGCCAATCACTTAGATGAAAAAGAGATAATTGGTCTGCATTATAGCTTTATTAATATTAGTAAAAATAAAGTTTCATACATTTAATGCATTGCAAAACATTATTCCGAAGACAAAATGATCAAGCAATTATTTATTACTTTATTCAACAATTCAGATCTGCATAATTATTGAATAGAAGAAGTGAAACTTGAAATTAGGGGTGCATCATTTATACCTGGAGTCCAAATAGAGATGATGATGTCTGATATATCCAATCACTTCATCCTCGGTGAGATACTTCACCCTTGATACGCATTCACTATAAAAAGAACCAAAACTTGCCTTACTAATTATACTCCTAAGTCCTCAGTATGCATATGTTTATAAAGAGAAATATAGCTTACCAGACTCTTGTTGAACTGATTTGATTTGGAGCAAGTTCACCCACAACCTTGACATTGCTCTGCAACACCATGAATACAAACTAAGGAAAACAAAACATAGGACTTTATGTATCACGCTCTGATCCTCGAGTCGATTACGTGACAATCACTGTGTTAACCGAACATACATGTTATTCTTACCCGTACACCGAGATAGCATAAGACATTTATCGATATCTATCATTTTCTAAAATAATTCAACAATTCAAATTAAACAAGTATACATTCATCACATAATCAAGGATCAGTCTCGTCCGTCCATATTCAAAACATGCATTCGCATGGGCTATCCCGGCTATTTCAAATCCAAACAAATTCACAAATTTTAAAAACCAGTCCCTACTCAAGAGATCCATACCAAATTCTACTAAAAGTACTTCTCAAAGAAAAATCCAAGGAAATAAAAAAAGGGGTTCTCACATTTAAGTGTACAAAATCGTATTTAAATCACAGAGCAAATAAATAAAGTACAAAATGAGTTTTCAAAAGTAATTATAAATTTGACTCCTATTTGGGTCCACTAAATACCTTAACCAAAGGAGAACTATTACCCGTAGAGATTCAACCAATGAAACTTCTTTAAATTTGGAACTAGGCAATTTCAAACCTCAATTAGACTTCCTCCATAAAAAGGAAAGTGATGGATGAGTATATACTATGTGCACTGAGTGATATATAAGTTGTACAAAATTAAAAATTTATGTGGTGGATATATCAAACGTATATTTTCCAAACCATCATATCCATTCAATATAGATAACTTTCTAATCAATATTTCCAAAATCATCACAATTCACAATCATTATAAATTTGTTTCATATGCATCCAACAGTTTGCATTTTTCAAATACAGGGCGACTCAAAATCCGTGTTCGGACCGTCAAGAGTTTTAGTAATTTACGTTCTAAAATGCCTCCATCATTGGCATTATGTGTGGGCTCTCATTGGTGGTGCACCCAACTATCTCACCCCTGTAGGCACTATATCCAGCCATGAATATATAGTACGTGCTCAGCTATATACCATAGTCTATTAATCCTCACGATACACCCGACGGTTTGTGTTATGGAGGGGAGAATAACTAGTCATCTAATAGGGTTCAGGCTCTCACCCCAAACCAAATCACATGTACCATTTCTCAAATTTTATAACTCTATTTTATGTGCCATCAATCAACAATTACTTATTAGAAATCAACAAGACAACATATTCATCATTGGCAAATCAATATGACACATTCTTTTATTAAAAACATACAGGATGCATAGGTATTTCACACTCAATTTTTGCGATATTCTATATACACTAAAACATACAAAATTAAGTTTCAAAATCATTTAGAAAAATTCAATAAAATCATTTTTTTTCTTATTTAAGTATAAGTAATGAATCCTCACATTTTGGGAGGGTATTCATTGCCAATTCACAATTAATTCAAATATTAATCCAAATTATTGTTTGGCACTCCCACTTCTCACACACAAGCCAACTTGAAATCCTCACAAATCAATTTGTATCTTACAAACTCCACTAACACAAATCAACTCGGTACTCCACAAGTCAACTTGTCTCTCACAACCACATATCAACTTACAATTTTACAAATCAACTTACAAATTTCACATTTCAACTTACCCTTCCATTCATGTCAGATTCTAACTCTCGGATCGAGCACGTGACAACCGTTGTATTATCTCGGCATACAGGTAAACCCTACTCATACACCGAGATAGCACAAGACATTC
Source organism: Dillenia turbinata (assembly GCA_037126225.1). Classification (NCBI taxonomy): domain Eukaryota; kingdom Viridiplantae; phylum Streptophyta; class Magnoliopsida; order Dilleniales; family Dilleniaceae; genus Dillenia; species Dillenia turbinata. The sequence goes on from JBAMMX010000008.1 coordinate 7,070,293, forward strand.
ATCGATATACAATCATATTTTCACAATAGTTTAATTATCAAAAATAAGTTAGCATGCATTCATCATACAATCAAGGATTAACCCGATCCATCCATATTCAAGCATGCATGCAATTTGGCCAATCTGGCTATTCCAATCCAAATAATCTACGGATTTTTAAAATGAGTCTCTACTCAAGGAATCCTTATCAAATTTTCCATCAAGACAATTCTCAAAGAAAAATTAAGAAAATAAAAAGGGAGATCCTCATTTTAAGTTTACAAAACCATATTTAATTTACAGAATAATTAAATATAATACAAAATTTGTCTTTAAAGATAAGTAAAAAAATTTTCTCCCATTTGGGTCCACTAAATACCTTAAACCAAAAGATGACTCATTACCCAATGGCGTCCAACAATACAAGCTTTTTCAAGTCATTCTAAGCATTCATAAGACTCAACTAGACTTTCTCTGTAAAATAAAAGGGGAGAGTGAGTATAAAATATATCTAGTGACTGATATATAAGTCATATAAAATTAAAAATTTGTGTGGTGGATATATCAAATGCATAATTCTTTCAAATCATCATATTGTTCTCAAACTTATTCAATGAAAATAAATTTTGAGTCACGGTTTCCAAAATCGTCATAATTCTATTTCATATACATCTATCTATTTCACATTCTCAATCACAGGGTGACCCAAAAATCATTAATCCCAACAAAGTTCTATCACGACTTAGGGTGAGATCGTCAAAAGTTTTAGTAATTTACGTTCTAAAATACTCCCATCCTTGGCGTTGTCTGTGGGTTCTCGTTGGTGGTGTACCGAATTATCCCATGCCCGTGTGCACTATATCCAGCCATGAATGTACCATATGTATTCAGCTACATACCATGGTCTACAAATCTCCACCACACACCAAACGGTTTGCGTCATGGAGGGGAGAATAACTAGTCATTTAATAGAGGTTCAGACTCTCGCCCCAAGCCAAATCACATGCACCATTTCTCAAAATTTATAACTCCATTTCATGTGCCATCAATCAACAATTTCTCATTAGAAGTCAACAAGACAACATATTCATCATAAGCAAATCAACATGACACATTCTTTTATTCAAGACATATAGAATACATAGATATTTCAAACTCAATTTTTAGGATATTCCACACATACTAAAATATATAAAATCAAGTTTCGAAATCATTTAGAAAATTCAATAAAATTATTTTTCTTATTTAAATACAAGCATGAAATCACTCACTTCTTGGATTTGTGAGCACTCCCAATTCACTACTCAACTGAAAACAATCCCTTTTGGATTTCAATTGTTTTATCCTATGACAATAAATATTAATTTCATGTTAAATCACATTTTTTTTTTCTAGGGTTCAAGAATATTTCCTTCTAATATAGTACAAACCCTAATTCTCAATTCTCGATTGTATGATCAAATTCCGCCATGTGCATCTAATATACTTCTATAAATAATCTTTGTTCATCAATTTTCTCCATTTTCACCTAATTTCAACATTTAAAACCCTAACCCTAAATTCCTAATTTTCACATTTCTCAAATCTCAACATCAATCTTAAAAATAATCAATAAAAACTCAAATCTAGTTTGAGTGGAATTTATTACCTCTATTTGGGTCATTGCTTTCGTCTCCAAATCGAAATACCTCAAACCCTAAATTTTTCTCTCACTAGAAAAACTTAGTTGTTCGTCTATTTTTGGTCTTTCAGGTATTTGTTCGAAGGTTTGGAAACTCAATCTATGGTTTTGAAAGTGTTTTATGGGGTTTTAAGGAAGAAATGAAGAATGAGAGTGAGAGACGAAGGAAGAGAGCGAGCAAGAATACAGGAGAGAAGTCGAGACACTGAAAAATGAAATTAGGGCTTAAATCGAGTTTTTAAAGGTGGAAATGTGGAATTACCATTTTGCCCCTCCTATATTTTAATTTTTATTTAAATTTGGAGGGCATTTTGATCATTTCGCAGTGGTACCGTGTGCACAAGTCAATTCGCATGCCTACAAATCGATTCATATGTGTGTTTAAGGGTCAAGTTGATTTACAATGTAAGCAAATCAACTTACAAATGTAAAATTGAATCGACTTAAACTTCCATTTACCTAAGGCCAAATCGACTTGTACATGTCAAATCTCAGAATTGCCTTCTGTAATACTAACTAACTCGACTTGTAAATAACACAAGTTAATTTGTTCCATCCAAAACTCACCAGCCAAATTGACTTACCTCCTTCCCCGAATCAACTTGTCAAGCACAACCCTCAGAGACTTCTTTCTGCACACTACCAAATTGATTCCCAACCATGCCCAATCGACTTGTCACTCTCATTTTCTTCACACAAATTGATTTCCTCTCCCTTTTTCCATTGCCAAATCGATTTTTTCTCTCTTCAATTTTCCTCACAAGCTAATTTGGGACCTTCACAAATCAACTTCTTCCTCACATACCTCAATTCAACTTACAATTCTCATTTCAACTTACAAATGTCTCAAATCGACTCACAATTCACATCTCCTCTCACACAAATAACTTGTCATCCCACAAATCAACTTACCTCTCACAAATCTCATTCAACTTACAAATCTATAAATCAACTTGCCATTCAACTTGTCAAACTTCGTCCTTTAGGCTTACTCCTATGTCACTTGTACCCAAGTGGATTTGATCTCAAGACTTCAAGTTTCTCCAAAAAACTATATCCACCAAGTCATTCAAATCTTTAATACATTAATAGCAATTTAATTATAAAACTTTTTCCTAATCTCATGAGAAAAATACAACGATTGAAAATTCTAATATTGAATTTTCGATGGTACATTTCAAGTCAAAAAATCACTTTACAATCCAATTTCTCCTGGTATTTAATACAAAATTAAAATGAAAATTTTTCTAATACTGAATTTTCGGTGTTACAATCTATGCATCTAAGTGGATTTGATCTCTTCCAAGTCTCCCAAAAAGTTTTACACCACCAAGCCACTCAATACTTTCAATACATTAATACTAAATCAATTACAAATCTTTTCCTAGTTTCAAACACTAAATTTTTGTAGTGTTGTACTTCTAATCCAAAATCAATTACAGCCAATTTTTCTTGGTAATTTATAAAAAAATTAAATAAAAATTTTTTAATACCAAATTTTTAGTATTACAGTATGTGCATTTTTTACATGATCCCAAAGTTAGAATTCCATGAACTATCAGTTTTCTGAAATTCTTATTTCCTGCAAAATGACCATAACCTAGAGTCCTTTTGGTTGGTGAAGGGTTGGAAAAGCACCAGAATTCAAGCGAGGTGAAAGCAATATCCAAAATGATCAAGAGAAGGATAACAAAATAAACCAAGGGTAGTGAGTGTTTCTCCCTCTCCAATCAAAGGTACATGCAAGTTAGGATTACATCAATTACCCTCATAATGCATGTCTATTATATAAAGAATTCAATTACGATAGAGTTTTGAACATTTCTTGCATTTAATCAAGCCAAAAATTTGAGACTTTGTTTGTAACACCGAAAATGCGGTGTTAGAAAATTTTCATTTAATTTTCTTGTAAAATCCTAGGAGAAATCAGAAGGTAAGTTGATTATTTTGACTTGAAATGTAACTTCGTAAAATTTGGTGTTTAAATTTTTAATTTTTGTTCTTTCATGGAATTATGAAAAGATTTGTAATTAGATATTAAATTTATTATTATTTTACATAAATATTAAAGAGTTGAATCGTTTGGTGGTGTAAAATATTTTTAGGAATTTGTAGTGTTTGGGTTCAAAACTCATAAGATGCAAGTGACGTGAATTATTTGTGAATTTTGGAGTGTTGGGTTACCTTGTATGATACTTGGGTTGACTTGTGTATATGGAGTTTGTGAGTGATGGGTTAGTTTGTGTATGTGGAGTTTGTGAGAGATGGGTTAGCTCGTGTATTGCTTGGGTTGGCTTGTGAGGATGGAAATAAAGGGATGAGTCACCTTGTATAAGGAATGGGACGTCTCATGCTTGTGAAATAGAGGGATAAGGATCCTTGTTCAATGTTTGGGACACCTTGTGTGTATGTGATTAGTGAGCAGGTTGCCTTGTGCCAAGTGATGGGATAACCCAAGGGTGTGTAGATTAGGGAATTCTAGTGGTCTTGGGTCGTTTTGTGCCAAATGTTAGGTTGATCCAAGATATGAAATATGAAGAATATAATGCCTTGTGCAAGTGTTGGATCACCTTATACCCTTGGGTGAGACACCTCATGTGTGTGTGTGGGTTGTGTTGGGTTGCCCTATGCAACTAGGGAGGATGACCCAAGAGTGTGCAACAAGGGAAGTCTGAGCCTTGCATTTGTTGGGTCGACTTACACAAGTGATTGGGTCACTCTGAAAAGCCTGGAGAGAAAAGATTATGAGACAGTGTAATGTTGGGTCGCCTTGCCCATTTGTTTGGGTTGACCCAAGGCTTAAAGATACTAAATTTTGGGTCATCTTGCCCACTATTGGGTCACCTTGTCAATGTGAGATTTGAACTATTGGATCATCTTGTTCCCAAATAGGTTGCCCTGCCTATGAAAATTTTGTACTTATGGGTCGCTTTACCTATAGTATGGGTCGCCCTATCCTATCGACCTCTAATGTTTAAAGGGTACAAAATGACCAAAAAAGATATCCAACTCTAACTCAAACTCTTGAATCACAAAGGGTAAGACGATAATTGACTATTTCATTAATAATAGGCTTGAATAAAGCCTAAATTCGTTCATTGTCTCAACTATTTCACTCCCAACTCTCATCTCTCTTTCTAACTGTGTTTTCTCTCCTCCCACTCCTCACATTCTCTCTTTCAATCTCTCACCAAATTCACTTACATTACCCCAAATCCACTACATAAAACATTCCTAAACCTCAATCAAACTCATTGAAGGGAAGATTTAAAGGAAAATTCTAAGGTTTGCTTGAAGGGGAGAAAAGCTAGGGTTTTTGAAATCCTACGTCCAAAACTCAAATTGACTACGAAATTGAGATAATTACTCCTCTTTAAACTTGTATTTTAGTTCTTCATTATGTAGATTGAACGTTGTCATTGAGATTGGATGATTAAATTTAGAGAATTAAACCTAGGGTTTGGGATATAGTGAAAAATTTGGGGAAATGCACATAAAGATAATTTATAAATATAAATGACATGTAAATGGGAATTTTGAACATATATTCTTGAATTGAAGAAATTAGGGTTTATGATAAGATTGAGAAAATTTATGAACACTAGAAATAGACGTGATTTAATATTAAATTCATATTTATTGTTTTAGGATAAAACAATTGGAATCCAAGGGAAACTGTTCTCAGATTAATTGTAAATTGAGAGTGTTTACTCTCCCATGTAATGAGTGATTTCATGCTTATACTTGAATAAAAAAAAAAATTGTTTTTATCAAGTGATTTCATGCTTGTTTTTATCAAAAATTGAGTCTGAAATTTTATTCATTTTATATGTGTTAAATGAATGATTGTATCATGCGAATTTATTGATGATAAACACATTGGTTTGTTGATTACAATTGAGAAATTGTTAAAGTTGATGGCAAATTGAATGGATTTATGATTTTGTGAAATGGTGCAAAGGGCTTAAGGGCTTGTGGGGGAATAACCGATTCCTGAAAAACGACTAGTCATTTTCCACCACGGTGCGACCCAACGAGGTAACGTGGTGAGGTTAATAGATATGGATGTAGCCGAGCATGACGGTACATTCATGATTGAATAAGGCATCACCTAAAGGAGATGAAACAGTTGGTTGTACTATCAATGAAACTCATAACCAAAGCCAAGGATAGGGGTATTTTTAAAATGTAAATTACTAGAACTTTTAGCGGTCTCACCTTAAATCATGGTAGATCTTTGTTGGGAATTATGAATTTAGGTCGCCCCGTGTTCAAAAATACAAAATAGATAGATGCATATGAGATTGTACTATGACGATTATGAATTATGATGATTTTGGAAACAATAATTTGGAATTATTTTCATTGAATAAATTTGAGAATGACATGATAGTTTGAAATAACTATGCATTTGATATATCCGTTATATAAAATCTTATTTCTGTACAACTTGTATATTACTCACCGAGTATAATATATATTTACACCTCCACTTCTATTTTTACAGAGGAAGTCTAGTTGAGTTTTGAGGTTGTCTAACACCAGATTTGAAGAAATTTCATTAGTTGGATCTCTTCGGATAATAGTTCTTTTTGGTTAAGGTATTTAGTGGACCCAAATAGGAGATGAACTTGTAACTACTTTTGAAAACTAAATTTTGTACTATATTTATTTATTTTGTGATTTAAATATGGTTTTGTAAACTTAAAAATGAGAACCTCTCCTTTTTATTTTCTTGCATTTTTCTTTGAAAATTATTTTGGTGAAATTTGAGATGGATCTCTTGAGTAGAGACTTGTTTTATTTTTATATTCTATGGATTTGATTTGAACGGCCGAGTTGGCCCGATGCATGCATGTTTTGAGTAAGGATGAATCAGAATGGTCCTTGATTGTAAAATGAACGCATACTATCATGTTTTGATTTTGTTGAATTATTTTAGATAATAGATAGATATTGATGAATACCTTATGCTATCCTAGTGTACGGGTAGGGTTTATTTGTATGCCGAGATAATGGGACGGTTGTTACGTACTCGATTAGAGAGTTGGGGCGTGACATGTGAAACAAATTTGAAAAATCAGGTAAAACTACAACAGAGTTTACCAAGTTAACCAACATAGCAGCAAAATTTTTGTGAAACTTGTACTCATTCCTAATGTTATCATCGGAGATAGTTTTTTCAACATCTTGCCCTTCGCTTACTATACAAACCACCCCATAGTCCCTACATATGGTCCTGACCAGGAAAAAGAAAAAAGGCTAGTTGAATAATAAGTAAATATTGTCAATTGAAAAGTTAGAATAAGAATATAAAATATTAATCATCTGTAGAAAATCATCCATCCCAAAAAAGGAAAAAAAAAAAAAGGAAGGTAGTATTACCCCCTGTGAGCTTATTAAGAAAAAATAAATGTGCTTGTAAGCATATAAAGTTGGCATTCGAATATAGTTTCAATAGCAAATACACAGGATTGTTGTCTAACCATTTTCATATCATCTCTCTCTATATAGAAATTCAACCATTAAGATACATAATACATAACTACATATGAAATGAGTTATTCAGATTACATACTTGCTCAGGAATCCAGACTCCAGGTTTGCCAAAAAGAATCAAGTAGATCTGAACCACAGACAAGCATGACAGAATGTCTTGTGCGGGGGTAAGGAGATGGTGGACATATATATACAAAACCTTTCGCTTGCATTTTTTACAAAGAGGTTATTTTCACGTCTCGAACCTGTGATCTCAAGATTATCAAAAAAACAATTCCACTTAAGTACAGAATTGTAAGTGCGGTTGGTATCAACCAACTTGCTGCAATTTATACTAACCAAATGTGATTGAGAAACAGGATAACACTACATAGCACCATTCCAGTTTGATATCTATCAAAGGGATCAGAAGTTCTCCAAGAGTTGAAGGGAATGATCAATCTATAATCATGTTCTAAGTCAAAAACCAACTGAAAGGAGGATTACGACTTGCACCTGGGGCTATCATTCTGGTCTCACATAAAGCGCTTTTGATTCTAGACAATACATTGGAGTCTATTGATATGTGCTTTGATATGCTTGTAACAGAGATTTGCTTCTGTCATTTCATGAGAATCGTGCCATGAGTAGTAGTCATTGGAAAGGTGCAAAGCTTTTGTCATTACAAGTGTCATTTCATATTTTACGAACCGTCTCCTATGTTCTTTATGGGGCCTACCATGAGAGAGGATTTGACGCTTCCCCTTTCCTGCTTTTATCTTGTTGTCTCGTGAACTATCGTGGCGTGTAGGAAATCTTATTTGAGGAAAATGACAAGAAGTTCTACTCCTCAGAGCCACTTGGGCATTGGCGACATCAGAAGTGTTATATAAGCAAAGGAACTTCAAGAAGTCCAAATTAAAATGTTGATGAGCGATGATTATACTCTGATGTTGGCCATAGAAGAGAATAGGGTGAATAGAGCGCAAGAGGGATGCATCCCAATGTATAAGCAGTCAATGGAATTTGGCCTGAGAATGCCATATACTGGCCAATTTGCGAAAGTGTTACGTCATTGGAACATATTTCCAACCTTGTTGATTCCCAACGCTTGGTATTTGATTGTTGCTGTGATTTTTCTGTTAGGGTTTTGTCATTTTTGTTTTGACTTTGACATTCTGGCAGCTGTATTTTCTCTGTTGAGGTGTGGGAGTAATGGGTCGACCCGGGTTGGTACAGGTTGCAAACTCGATCCGAGTCTGACTGGAGGTTTCATTACAATGAGTCCACCTGTAGTGTAGGGTTGGATGCACAAGTACTTTTTTGTGGAATTCACGAACAATGATCTGGTGCCGACACTCTCTAGGGTCGATGGGACGCCTTTGCTTGGGGAGAAGCCTTCAACTCCTTTTCGTCATTTTCATTTCATACGGTCGGTTGGTAACTATTGCAAATCTACTCAAAGGATGATCTGTGTCGAATCCTTGCCGAATGACCAAATGATGTCATTGGCAGGTTTGCTAATAGGTGAGTGTTGGTCCCTATGACAACCAAAAAGGAGGATTGAATTAGTTGTTTTGATTAGTTTTTAAAAAAATTAATCTAACTCCATTTAAATATAAAATAATTCTTTAATCAATATAAACATATGTAGTGAAAATAAAAATAAAATAAAAATAAAGGATAGAGAGACAAATCCAATTTTATAGTGATTCACCCTTATGCCTACATCTACTCTTCTAATCAGCAATCCAAAATCTAACAATTTGCTAGTTTTCAACTATGATGCAAAATTACGAAGTATAGTTCAAACACTGTTGACTTCTGATCTTCCTTACTCGAAAATATTCTCGTCCAACAATGGTGATCAAACAATTCTTATAAAGTCTATCTTACAATACTCCACTCAAAACTCAGCTCACAATAGTCAAAGTACAAATAATTAAAAAAAAATGACAGCAAAAATTTTTTCAAAGTGACACTCTCTTGATATGTTGAATTTTCTTCACAATATGTAGAAAATTGCTCTATTGAATGATTATCTTTTTCCTATATGTGGCCCTTTATTTAACTCCAATTTTTCACCTTCAAAACTTCTAACAATAGCACAAAATCACCATCAAAACAGTAGCAACTTTCCTGATTATAAGTGCTGAATATTTTTTTATTTCTAGAGATTTTCCTTATTGATAAACATTGCTGAAAAATTCAAAAACTTCTAAGTAACCAGCCAATTTTATCCATAATTTTCTTAAACTTTCCTTAATGCATTTAGTGCTGAATATTTAACTTTATAGCCCAACATACCTTCTTCAAAATGTAATTTCTAAATTTGAACAAATTTAACCATATGTAAAGATATATTTAACTAAATTTATACAAATAACCATGTTCACATTTCTTGGAAAATTTTTGAATTTTCAGGATAAAGACAATAATCTTTGGACTTTCCCTTCCTATAAAAAATTCTTCTTTCCTTGTTAAATAAAGTCAATATCTGTAATTTTCATATTTGAATTCAAATTCATTTGAATTCAAATAATTTCGTGGGTAATAGTTTAAATTTGGAAACCTTCCTCATTTGGTTCTTTTAAACTTACATTTCCCATAAGGTATCCCTTTAATTATGACTTAGTCAAAATATCTAAATATATTTGTATAGTACCCGATCTATACTCACATTACTGACTGGGTCTTCAATAAATAAGGAAAGATACATTTTGTTTCTGTCTCAACTTCTAGAGTCCAAATAAACCTTAGTTCTATGACATTTTCTATGACAACTTCTATGACTCACTTTTATTAGAATTTCTAAATAAAATTTAATCTGCGCATTTAGTAAAAATGTTATATCAATATGTAATGTTTTGTTATTATCAAAATCCCAAGGGGATAACAATTTTCTTAACAATCTTCCCCCTTTTGATGATAATAAAATCATAAAAAATAAATGATAAAAAATATCAAGAATGCATGTTTCAAAGTGAATGTATATTTTTAAACTCCCCCTCAATTTATGAATTTATTAAATTTTCTCACTCTTAATGTGTACATGATATTTTTTTTAATTTCTATTCTCCTCATTTTGTTTTATCAAAAAGAAAATAGAGCAAATATTACAAAAAAGTAAGGAGACAATATCGAAATTGAGTAATGTAAGCCTCAAAATAATTTTTTTAAATGAAAAATATACTCTAATTTCATTTCTAAGATTTTCAAGTCTCTCTCTATCTATTGGTTTTGTAAAAATGTTTGCGAGCAGATTTTTAGTATCAACATATTCCACAACCACATCTCCATTAATAACATGATATCTAATAAAGTAGTGTCTAACCTCTATATGTTTGAATCTAGAATGATTTATAAGATTTTTGATGAGACAAATAGTATTCGTATTATCACATTTTATCACAATATTCCTATATTTTAACTCATAATCTCTAAATTATTGTTTTAATCATAAGATTTGAGCATAAAAATTTTTTATTGATATATATTCCAATTCCGTCGTTGTCAAAACAACTGAATTTTATTTTTTAAATACCCAACTTATAAGTCTATCTCCTAAAAATTGACAAGTAACTGAGATACTTTTTTGGTCAATTTTGCATCTGGCATAGTCAGTATCCAAATATCCAATTAATTCAAAATTTTAATTTTTTTTATATCAAATTCCTAAATTTTTAGTACCACCAATATATTTTAAAATTCTATTTGCTGCTCTAAGATGAAATTTTTTATGTTTACTTTAAAATGTAGTACACAAACACATATTTAATAGAATATCGGGATGTGAAACGGTTAAATATAACAAGAATCCTATCATGATTTTATAAAGTTTTTGACTTACATCTTTTCATTTTTCATTTAAATCTAACTTAATAGAAATTGACATAGAAATACTAACATGTTTTAAATTTTTTATAATAAATTTTTTAATTAATTCTCTTACATATTTTTCTTGTTTTATAAAAATATTTTGGAGAGTTTGTTTAATTTATAATCTTAAAAAAAAAAAAAATTCAATTCACTCATCATTGACATTTCAAATTCATTTTTTATCATTTTACTAAAATTATCACATAAATGTTCATTAGTTGAACCAAATACAATATCATCAATATATATTTGTACAACAATAATATTATCTTCAACATATTTGATAAATAAAGTAGTGTCCACATTTCCCTTTTTAAAATTATTTTTTATAAAATATTCATTTAATCTTTCATACCATACTCGAAGTGTTTGTTTTAAATCATACAATACTTTTTGTAATTTATAAACATGATCTTCCTTACTATATTCTTCAAATTCGGAAGGTTGACTAATATATATTTTCTCTTTTATATAGCCATTTTAAAAAATACTTTTAACATCTATTTGATATAATTTAAAATTTTTAAAATATGCAAATCCAAAAAATATTCTAATTGGTTCTATCCTAACAACCGTGCAAAGGTCTCACCATAATCAATTCATTTTTCTTGTGAATATACTTTTGCAACTAACCTAACTTTATTTCATATAATATTTCCATTTTCATCTAACTTATTTCTAAAACCCATTTTCTTCCTATAATAGTTTTGTCCTTAGGTTTGGGTATTAAAGACCACACATCATTCCTTTTAAATTGGTTTAATTCTTCATGTATAATTTTTATCCAGCACTTATCTTCTATGGCTATTTTTAGGTTCTATACTATATAATAATGCAAATTGATTTTCTATATTTTTATAGTTTGACCTAATTCTTATTCATTCATTCACATCTCTTACCATATCATATTGTGAATGATTAAGCAAAAATTTTCAATTTCTAACAATTTTCTTTCTTGATTCATTTTTTTTTATAATATCTTGTTCATTATTTTTTCAAGGAGAAATTCATATTTATAATATTATCGTCTTCAACTTTTGTCTTTTAAAATTCATTTTCATGGAATTTTACATTAATTATTTCTTCTACTATTTAGACTCTTTATTGAAAACTTTATATGCCTTACTATTTAAAGAATAGTCTAGAAAAATTCCTTCAATGGCTCTTTTATCAAATTTATCTTGAATATTTAGACTATTTTTCAAAATAAAGTATGTACATCAAAGGTATGAAAATATGAGATATTAGATTTTTTACCTCTAAAAATTTCATAAGGTGTTTTATTTGTCATAGAGTTAGTGTAAACTTTATTAATTATGTAACATACTGTAGATGCGGTTTCGATCTAAAAATATTTTTCTACACCACTATCATTTAATATAGTTCTAACATTTCTTGAATGGTCATAGTTCTATGTTCAACTACCTCATTTTGTTGTGGTGTATATGGTGTCGAAAAATTTTGACTTATTCCATTTTTATTACAATATTCTAAAAATTCTAAATTATCAAATTTTTTGCCAAGATCCGTTCTCAAATTCACTATTTTTAATCCTTTTTTCATTTCGAATTTTTTTTGACTAAAATTTTAAAGGATTCAAAGGTTTCATTTTTATTTTTTTGAAATAAAATCCAAGAGAATTTAGATAAATCATCTACAATAATTAGTCTACATTTATTTCCACCAAAATTTAGATTTCTAATAGGTCTAAATAAATCTATTTGTAATGATTTTAAAGGTTTAGATATGGAAATATAATCTTTATTTTTAAAAGATATCTTTACTTGTTTATTTAATGAGCAAACATTACAATTTATATGTTCTTTCACTAAAACTTCTTAAATTCCTTTAACTAAATTTTCTTTGGATAACTTTTCTAATTACTTAAAATTTATATGATCTAATTTTTTATATCATGTAAAAATATCATTATTAAAGGTCATTAAATAATTTTCTTTTAAACTATCTAAAATTGTTGAATCTACCACATAAACATTTCCTAAACTAATTCCTTCAAAAATTTGTTTTTGTGTCTCACTATCAATCACAATGCATTTATTTCCTTTAAATAGTACATCATATCCTAAATCATACAATTAACTAACACTTAACAAATCATGTATCAATTTATCAACAAAAAGCACATTTTTTATATTTATAGAATTTATACATATGGTGCCCTTTTCAACAATTTTTACTTTTTGATTGTCTCCAAAAGTTACCATTCCATGTTCTTTTCTTTTAAGATTTTTGAATAATGAGACGTCACCTGTCATATATCTCTAGCATCCGCTATCAATGTACCACTTTTCTTTGATTTTCGTCTCATATTTAATTATAATTTTTATTTTTATATTATTTTCTTATAATTAATAATTAAATATTTGATCATTTTAAAATTTTATTATAAAATGTAATTATTTTATTATTTTTATAAAATAATTAACATTTAGATAAAAATTTTTATATTTTTATATTTTTTTTCTTTATTTTTATAAAGTTTTTTTTTCTCGTATCATTTCGCATCCATTTCATTTCTCGTTTCTACTTCCATGTACCCTGAATCTCAACATGCTCGGGAGTTTTTTTCTTTTTTTCTTTTTATGAAGGATAACAAATTATGTAGCATAAAATCTTATCAACAAAATAGGAATTAATTATATATTTAACCACTAAATTAGGATTTGATTCGACCTATAGACAATTGGAAAAGAGCTCAACCTGCATCAAGAGAGAGTTCTTAAAAGATTTTTCAAAATTTAAAATTGAATTTTTGATTTTTAGATAATCGTGAAAATTTAGAAGTAGATCCCTGCAATTTAATTTAGTATTTGATGTAGGATTTATACTAAATTTGATAATAGGATTCAGAGGGAAAAAAGATTGTAGATCCATCCCATATGTGTTAATTTTATTTATTGTAATTAAAAAGTGAAGGGAAAAAAATTCTAAGGGGTTTATTTTGGTAGTAAATTAAAACTTGGAAAACTCTCAGACATAATTATTTATCAAATAGAATATTAAATAAATAATTACAATATCCAATTAAATTTAAAAAAAATTATCATAAAACCAAACTGAATAATAGACAAAGCAAAAATACATGCAAGTTCCTCTTTATATCTTACATATACCCAAGCACCAAACCCTACAAAAAATTAATTAAAAAAAAATCGAAAACTAAACTAAAACCATGATCCATATTCAAAACCTCAAGATCACATAATTTATGTTTATCCTTTCCAAGAAGAAACCAAACTTGCTAATTGCCTAATTATAATTTGACTAAAGAATTATTGCATTCGGTCTAACCCAAATGAGTTGGGATATCACAATAAGAAAATAAAGAAAAAAAAAAGTTGAAGGAGGAGATTCTAAAATTAAAATATTTCGGAGGAGAGGTTTGTGGCATACCTTTCTCGAGTTTTAGGCTAAGAACAAGAGAGGTCTATTATTTTTAAAAGTTTCAAATTTATCGATATTTTATTAATTCAATAATAAATTTATTATATTTTTTAATCAAAATCTGGAATTCGATCCTTGAAAATGAAGATAGACACTGGAAGAGCTTATTGTTTAATGAGTTTGACAGTTATATTGAATTAAATTAATTACGATCAATAAATTAGTGTCGGTACCAAAAAAAATCATTAAAACCTTTTGTCATTTGCTAATGTCAAAATAACCACCGGCCCAAATTCTTGGCCTGGCCCAAGTTGTCGCCTTCTACTTAAAATTTGAAAACCAAATCGCGCCACTGGTACGGCCATCTGTCTCTCTCTCTCTCTCTCTCTCTCTCCAATTCATGGCGTCAGATTCAGAGTGACTGAAAAATGGCGATGATAGAAAAACTGTTCGTCCAGATCTTCGAGAAGAAGCAGTCGATAATCAATGAAGTCAAACACCAAACCGATCTCTACGACCAACATCTCCTTTCCAAACTCTTGATTCGTGGAATTAAACCTCCTCCTTGGCTCTGCAATTCCTCTTTCTCTCCAGATCTCCAAGGTTCTTTCTCCTATTTCTCTTTTCCCCTGTTATCTTTTTAGTAATTTGCTTTCTTTGTTTAATTTCGCTTTGAAATTAGGGTTTTTGATTTCATCAACGGTTGGTATTTAGGGTTATGTAAAAAATTGCTCCTTACGGATCTTACTTTAGTGTGTTTGTTTTTATTTTCCGTTTATTAAAAGAAAAATAAGAGGGAATTTATGTTTCTGAAGCAATTTGATTTTAGTCGCAGTTGGGGCAAACCAGAAGTAGATAATGAATAACACGGATATACAAATTAGGTTTCAAGAGTTCATTTTTAGCTGAACGAGTAAGAAATAGAAATTCATATGTTTTACTTTACCGTACCACAAGCAATTTGAATGCTTTTTGATGAATTTTCTGGAGTTTTTTTTTTTTTTTAATTCTTATTTATTAGTTTTTTTACATGCTATATTGCCTTTTCACCTAATACTAAAATACTGTACTTAGTCTCACGCCATGCTTCCATGTATTACTACTGATTTATCGGCATTTATTTAGTTACTTTAAACAAAGGATAGCCTGGTTGAAGAATTTTTCAGTTGTTTTATGAATATAAACTCGTCGGAGTAGTTGTTTAAATCTTTATTCTATTGCTGCAATTTTACAATTTCAGAAGTTCCTCTATTCAAGCTTTTTGTAAAATCCCAACATGAACATATGTTTCTAATCTTAAAAATTAAGGTAGAACCCTAATTTTAACAAGTACAATCATTGGTCCAGTTTTCAGTGATTCGATTTGCATGGCAGTTTTAGAGGCTAGGAGCTGCATGAGCCTAGTTTTAAGGGATTCTGAGCTGGAAACCTACCCGGTTCACACATAACTACTGATTAATGCATTTCGTCCATTGCTGGTTCTAACTTCTTTATGCCTTTGTAGGGTTGAATAAGGAAGAGCTTCTGTCAAAACTACTGTTTCCGTGTTCCATTCCTGCAATCCCTTATTCTAATAATTTGTTTGAGAAACCAGCAGTAGCAGTAAACAATGGGCAGTTATCGCAAGGTTTACATGTGGGAGCTAATGTTTCCGACAGAGCTCTTGACGAAAGAAATGAGCCAACAATTGCACCTCAGTACCATGTTAATGAAAATGCTTATGCTTCACTTGTTGCAGCTTCTCCAAAAGACGAGATAAATGTAAAATTTTCTATTTATTCTGAACCAGACCAATCATGTGCAAGGATTCAAAGGTCCAAGTCAAGGCAAAGGGCCATAGAGCTTCGTAACAGTGCAAAAGCTAGAGCTACAAGCTTAATAAGCAGTGGCATAAAGACCTCCTTTGATTGCAGTGGAGTGATAGCTTCAGGGGATGCATCTGAAAAGTCTGGCAATGTTGCCCAGTTATTTGGCACCGTAAATTCTGCTGAAAATGAAGTGGGTGAAGGAGGTAAAGGTGATTGCTCAAGTAAGGAAGATTCTAGTGATGTCCCTCATGGTAGACTCACGAGATCTCAAAGTTGTTGCCTCCAAGCTAGTTCAGCAAACAAGTCCTTAAAACCGAATGGCTCTGTTGATGTTGCCAACAGAGATAGTCGTGGAGTTCATGTTACTTCTGCAGAATTAGCTCATCAATCAGAAGCTTCAGATGCAGTTGGCTGTACAGAATTTCAAGGTGAGCAAGTGGCTGCTGTAATGGCTAGTCAAAAGGATCTGGAGTCATTTGGAGAAAATTCCAGGGATCCTGCAAGCAGGGGGAATGATGCAAATGCATACCCTGGTAGAAGTTCAAGGTTGCATAGTGCTTGTCATTACCAGGACCTATCAATCTGCACAGATTCAGGGTATCTTGCAAGCAGGGGAAACGTTACAAATAGGTACGGTGGTAGAATTACAAGGTCACAGAGCATGTGTATTAACAAGAACCTTTCAATCCCTGCCGGTTCTGGCATTTCAGGTTGCAAAATTACAACCACTAGAGTTGCTGCTTCAAATATGCCTCAGCCTGCAAAATCATCAGATATAGGTGAGGGTTCTATGCCTCCCAAAGCCTTAAGTACTCAAGAATGTATCCTGCTTGTTACTAATGGAGATGACAAAAGTACCAAGGATAAAAGTGTGAAGGCTGCTGAAGAAACTAAAGATGTTTCTAATGCGCCATCTAATACTTGTTTATCTGATATACTTTGCAACAACCTTGATTTAGGGTTGGAAGCCTCTTTCTCAAGGCCATCCTCTGATTGTAGCAAGCTTGTAAAACCCAAGCAACTTGATTTTGAGGTGGAAGATGAAAGTATCAGTAAAATTGCAATACCTGATTCAGTAGAAGGCAAATCACTGGAAAAGAGATGTTCTCTGATGCAGAATCATGGAGCATCACCAAACAAACAATCTTATGCAAAATTAAGTTTGTCTACTGAGATGTCAGCAGTGGAGGAGCATAAGACGTCAAGGATAGAAGAGAAAGCACAGAGAGCTTCTGGTGAAGCTGAACCAAATAAAGGAGTTGAGGTTCAGTTGGAGACTAATGAAATCAACAAACTTTGTCAGGTGTCATCACCCAGAAAAAGTTCAAGTATGTGTGCAGTGTCATCAATAAAGGGTATTCTTGAGGTGTCTGAAGATGCTGATGGTTGTTCCTTAGGAAGCCTTAACATCACAAAATCAACTTGTTCCCCGGATGATACCTTTGCTCCTGGGCAAACTGTTAAAGAAAGTCTTCTCAAAACCATTTTTGACAACGAGGTGTCTTCTCATTCTTGGGATGTAGATTCTGATAGAGGTACCCATTTGTGCTCTGGAAAGAGCATTTATAAGGTTTTTGCAACAGAACCTGGCAGTAGATGTTTGGAAGGTACCAATTCAGGCAATGAATGCAATGGTTCTTTGAAGTATAGTTTGGCTCCTACACAAAATGCTAGTGAAAGTCTGGTTGGAACTGTTTTTGAGAAAGACGTGTGTTCGAAATGGTGTGATTTGGACTCTGGTAGAGGGACCTGTTGCTCTGAAAAGAATATTGATGAGATTTTTGTGGCTGAACCTGCTCGTACATGTTTGGAAGAGATGGGCAATGAATGCATTGGTTCTTTGAAATATAGTTTTGCTGCTTCAGAAACTGCTAGAAAAGGTCTGGTTGGAACTGCTTCTGAGAACAAAGTGTCCTCTGCTTTTTATGATGTAGATTCTAGCGGAGGGACCCATCTGAGCTCCGAAAAGAATGTTGGAAAGATTGTTGTTGCTGAAGCTGCTAGTACATATTTGGAAGACAATGAATTGGGCAGTGAATGTAATGGTTCTTTGAATAATAGTTTTGCTCCTCTGCACATGGCTAGAGGAAGCTTGGTTGGAACTGATTTCAACAATGAAGTGTCTTCTACTTCGTCTGATGTAGATACTGATAGAGGGATCCACTTGTGCTCTAAGAAGAGCAGTGAGGAATTTGTTGTAGCAGAACCTGCGAGTACGTGTTTGGAAGATACCGAATTGGGCAATGAATGTGATGGTTCCAAAATGTCTACAGACTGTGAATCTGACAAAGCAGTTAGATCTACACTTGCATCTTTTGCAGTTGATATTCCTCATGCAGATTCTACAAATCCACGTAATGAAAACATTCTTTACCGTACAGACCCCTGGAGTGCAGAACTTCAAACCTTGAGAAAAGGAACATCGCACTTGCTAGGAAATTTTAATGGTAACTCTGAAATTATTTTTTCAGATGAAAGAAGGGAAAACTGTAACGTGGAAAACTCATTACAGCAGGAAAGAGGGCTTTCCCTAGCTAAAGAAGCTCCATGGCCCCAATTTAAGAGGCAAAAGGTTAAGCCTCATCTTTTTAATGTAGCATCACCTTCTCCAAACTTGAGGCTGAAGCCCTTTCAGAATATTCGCCATGACATCAGTAAAAGCTTAAATACTGCAGACTTATTGGAGCTTTCCGCAATGCCTGTATCTGATCCTGCTTCTGGTGAAATGGATATTGTACAAACAGACCTCATCCAGAGTCCTGATGTCAAAATACATCGAAGTGGGCGTGGGACAACTTCCTTGGCCAGAAATCTTGAGTCTTCAAACTCACAACATAAACAGGTACTTGCCTGTGACCTGTCATTTTTAGAAACCCTGTATTGGACTACTTTAAGTTTATTCTTTGCTCAAGTGTTATTGCTTAAGATTATTTATGCATTGCAATTGTTGCTTTAATAGTTATCGATATTATCAATGAGAAGGTATTTCATTCAACATAATTCTTGAGAGTATGCAGAAATGTGGAAGAAAAATTTTCTAGGCTTTTTAGGAGACACTTCAGTCAGGCATGAGAGTTGTGCATACTCTTTGACATGTTTCTACTGTATTCAATACGCTTTCAAATGTTTTTATTTCATCTTTTTTATTAAGATATATCCTCTCCTTTTTGTTAAGTCATTGACGTCTACCAATTTACAAATGAATTCATAATTGGAAACTTCAAAATTTCTTTTTTCTTATGATAAATGTGCTTTCTCTGTGAGGGAAGAGATGAAAGTAAGTCTTAAAAGCAGGACAAAAGACTCTAATCTGCTTGCCTGCACATTCAGTATGGAGTTACCCAAAATCAAATGTGATGTCCTTTAGGCCTTTTCCCACATTACTCTAGTAAATTAAAAAATCACTTTAGAAATGTTGCCAAGTTTCAGTTGTGCATATTAAGATAAATAGCATGTTTAGGCATTTTCTACAAATTAAAATTAAAAAGAAAAATGACATCTAGACATTGGTTTTGTTGGACCAGCCATTTGGATTTTGTCAAGATGGAACTCTCTTTAATAAAACAATCAGTTCATATTATTTTGGTTTGGTTATAGAATGTCTCAAAAACTGTAACTCCTTTCAATTTCTAGGCATCCATAAAATAGATTTATCATCTTAATCTTTTATAAGTTTGGAGATTTGACTTGATGTTGCCATATTATGCCAAGATTGTCAAGCTAATGCAAGGCATTTTTATTGTATGACAGTCATGAGCCATGTCTGGCATGCTTAAAAGCAGTTACTTGAGGTTAATTTGCTGAGAGAACACCCATCAAGGTTGTTTCTGGACTGTGAACTAATTAAGAAAGATGTATGCACTTCCCAACATTAAATCACATGGTGGTATTAGTTCAACTTTCTTTCTTCTGATTATGCTGGGTTGCTTCCCCTAATCCCAAGACAAAAAAAGGAGAGGAAATACCATACAACTTTTATTTATTAAGGGGAAGGCTGCCTAGGTATTCCCTTCCCCAGAGCCCACAATGTAGGAGTTTCGGCACTGGGTACGCCCTTTTATGTGGCCATATAAATAAATGGTACAAAAGGCTGAAGCCTTTTGCATTAAGGCCAATAGCTCACTTTACATGCTGCAGAACATTTATCTTATCGTGAGCTTTCACTTTTAGAAAACAATATTTTATCTAAGTTAGTCAATTTAATGGGGATAGTGATATTTTTATTACATCTAAAATTCTGATGTTTGTATTCAAATTATCTGGTTTTAGTATTTGGCTAGATGGAATGCTGTGGATAAATTGGAATCATTCTAGATTGTTGATGCCGACCCCAAATTTTTGGGATAGAAGGCTTAGGTTGTTGTTATTGTATTTTAGATTGTTGATATGCAGCTCCCGGTAAAACTGGAATCATCTTTCCTAACAAATGGCACCTCAGTTGCAAACAAGATGAATTGATATTCAAAAACCTGGATTCTAATCAAGCTAGAAGAACCCTAAATGATATAGATTTGTGTTAACCTAATTATATCAAGAAAATATTAAAAGTTGATCGCCAATCATTTGGATTGAATCTTGTGCACTGTTTTGTGTATGTGCTTATGCATGTACACAGGTTCTTAGTTCTAATTTACCATGTCGAGAATGCTTTGGTTGAAGCTTCTTATCTGTAACACTAAAGCCATGCATTTGTCCATGATAGGGTGGAACCAGCACAGAAGGAATGATAAAAACTGAACGCCCTTCACTTGATCTTGTGCTTGAACAAATTAGGAAATCAGCCTTGTCAGCCTGCCTATTGAAGGAAAGTGAGGTTGTAGATCCAACTAGCATTATTGTTGATGAAACAAATCAGAGCACTTCAGAAAATAACCATCAGATTGAAATGGAAGATCATCTGGGAATTAAGAAAGTCCTCGCTTGTGCTCAAAAAGGTTTTCAGGAAAGCAAATCTCCTCTCCAGGAGGATGGTATAGTAGCTTGCTCTTCATTTTCCCTTCCACATACGGAGTGCTCAGAATTGATCACTATGCTTGAGAGATTTAACTTCAATGCACAATTAGATTGTGGACCATCAGGGATTACAAGGGAAGTGTTCGGAATTGATGAGACAGACCTTCCATATACTGCAATAGAGCGTGCTTGTTTCCTGGAGCAGCTTTGCAAATCTGTTAGCATAGACACCCCTTTAAACCATTTCCCAATGAAGAATAAATTTCTTAAGACAACAGATTTGTTTAGGTCTGTGCCTAATGGGCTTCTGGAGCACATGGACCTGAGGGAAATCTTACCTGTTGGTCCTGATGGTGAACACCCTGGCACCAGTTATGGTTGCGTGGATGAGAAGTTGAAACTCATGGTTCCATGTAGGTCTTATTCTGATGGTGCAATTTCTGGTACTAGAGTTGGATGGGAAATTAGGAAACCATATGTATCACCCATTGGGAAGCTGTGGGACAGAAGCAAATCAATATCCAGCAGTTCAGAGAAAGAGAGGATTTCAAATCCGGAACTTAATTGCTTTCCAATTGAGGAAGACCTGGTTACCATTGAAGAAAATGATAACATGGATGAGTTAGCTGATGCATCAAATGGCTCAGCCAAAAAGGAACTGCTTGCTGATATTACAGCAGAGTGCCAAGGCCCTCCATCAATTTCAGTAGCCAAGGCAATTAATGATAGATATAGCCTTGATTCTGTGAACAATGAGACTAACTTCACGGGAGCATGCAATACCGTGAAGCAGAAGCTTGGGAACCACAAAAGCGGTAAGAGTAGATTTAACAAAGAAATGAAGGAGAATCTAAGCTTTTCTCTAGGTACAAATGGTGTTAGGAAGGGGAATGAATCTCTTCGTAGTGCCCTACGCAAACCAAAATTATCTTCTAAAAGTAGTTTGAGAAAAGGAGGCCAAAGTTTTTCAGACAAGG
Source organism: Dillenia turbinata (assembly GCA_037126225.1). Taxonomy (NCBI): domain Eukaryota; kingdom Viridiplantae; phylum Streptophyta; class Magnoliopsida; order Dilleniales; family Dilleniaceae; genus Dillenia; species Dillenia turbinata. The sequence continues at coordinate 7,092,453 of JBAMMX010000008.1, forward strand.
ATCCTAAGCGTAACAACATTGTAGCGAATGTCAAATCTTTCATTCCATTTGTGCAACGAAACCAACCGGTTCCAATTTTAACTGGTAAGCCTTTTCTCTCTCTGTCTCTCCTTTTGTTTCTGGGAAGTTACATTGTTGTTTTATATATATATATATATATAGAATTACATGTTAACCTCTTCTTATATTAGCTGTGTCAAACTGGAATGAAATTGGTGCAATTTCTTAAAATTCATTGATGAGGATAATTTAGTCTAGCTCCTCGTAAGTTTCTGGATTCTGTTATTACTGATTGCCAAATTTCTGGTATAGCAACCTTGATAAGTAATATGAAGAAATGCTTATCTGCTACATTTACTTCATAATGTTGAATTCTTGTGCCAAAGTTTAAAATTCTGTTTGTATAACAAGACTAGATTCACTTGTACTCCCCCCCCCCCCAATATCAAACATATCAATGTTTCATCTTTTGATGCTTGCCCTTGAACTTTACTAGCTGAAAGATATAGTAATTATGCTAAATAAATCTGAGGAAATAAAACATGTAAAAGGGAAACATGCGGGGGCGAATCAAAGAATTGATTCTAAGGGAGCTAAAAGTACACCTTGAAAGATTATTTAAATCTGACCAACTTGCGTCCACAGGTGATATTAAAAGAACAAACCAGTCTTTTAAGCAATGGGCCCATATGCTTGTAGAAATAGGTAACTGGCATAATTCTTCATGACAAATGAAAATACTTATCTTCTTATAAAATAAATCTTTGTTCTTTTTCTATTCCTAAAAATTTACGAGCAGAAAAACATAATATTCCTTTAACTGGTGTTCGATATTTTTAGAAGTTGTGATATTCAAGTTCAGTAACTTATAGTTTCATGTATCTGGTGTCCTCGAATATATATTAATTGAAATTCCAATCACAAATTAAATTGTGCGTATTATTGCTCTTCTAAAGTTTGAATATTTCTTGTTTTGCGCACTTCATATTTACCATTGAAAGATTTGAACAATTCTGAGAGTGATTTGGATCTAGTTTTTCCTCTTAGTTTCTAAGAGTACTCATATTATGAAACCTTCATAATATGAATGAATGGTTGATTTGTTCTGAGATTATTTTCTAGTTAGTAGTTTTGGTTACTATATTATCTTGTGATTAATGTATTTTTTTCCCTTTTTTGTCTTTGGGGGGGAGGGGGGCTTCATATCCTATCCCCATCATCTTAGAAATATGATAGATATTTTGGGGGATAAGCTTGTAGAAGGAAATCCATCACATGGGCATGAGAAATCACATCTGCAAGGGGATGTTGATATATGAATACTAGAAACTAAAGGAGAGTTACTTTATTTGCAGTAACAAGAGTAACATGAAAAATGATAATGAGTCCTGTTTGATCTGAACTCAACTTGTTTGAAGAAATTGTTTGGCTCCACAGTAGCAAAGGAACTATAGAATGATGTTAAAAGGGAGAGGGAAATTTGATGTGGTGAGTAATTGTAAAATGTTTGAAATGGTAGGGACAAGATCCGAGTTTCTGATTCAAAATAGTTAGCAGATGAAGATGCTTTTTCGGTGCAAAATGACTTGTGGCTCCTTTTCAATACCTATTGTCCTTGTTGATATTTTTATTGTTTTGACTTTCATTTGCAAAGTTGTAAATTTCCAGGAAGACATGCTTGCAATCTTTTTGTTGAAGTCTGCACTCGATTTGCTTGTTGCATGTATAGTAATGTCTTCCTTTTAGCTTGAATCTTATTCCAGACCTTCCTGTTTGTAGGGAAGAGGGATGTCAAAGTTAAGGCTCTAGAGGCTGCTGAGGCAGCAAAGCGTCTTGCAGAAAAAAAAGAGAATGAACGAAAGATGAAAAAAGAAGCAATGAAGCTTGAACGGGCAAGATTAGAGCAAGAAAATTTGAAGCAACTGGAGCTGATGAACAAGAAGAAGGAAGAGGAGCGAAGAAAAAAGGATGCTGATTTGGCAGTAAGGAAAAGACAGAGGGAAGAAGAAGAAAAGATGGAGAAGGAAAGAAAAAGAAAACGCAATGAAGAAGCTCGGAAACGGCAGAGAGAGCAGGAACGGAAAGTGTCTGCTGATGAAGAGGATAAAGAACTGAATTACGGAGAAAGAGTAAGATCCTTTCTGCTATTCTTTTTTGTTTTCTCTTCCCCAGCTTGCTATTGCTGGGTCAAGCCGTGCCAATATTAAGGTGATAATCTGCTTTAGGATCACATGCTGCACAAGGGGAAGGAATCACAGGATGAAACCAGAAGGACCCACAAAAAGGAGAAAAAAGAGAGTGAAGATGACTGCAGAAAGCCAGAGACTGCATTACCTCCTTCTGGGGTGATGGATGGTGGACTAGTTAACTTTGTTAACAAAATTTGTCAAGCATCTAGTCATTGTGCTGAAATTGGAAGGGTAAAAGCCTAACATTGAAACTGTTTCACTCTTGTGGATGCATAGTTCTTTATTTTCTTGTTTAGTAAGTAGTTACAACATTGTCAATTTCTTCACCTTAATGTTGTGAGGACTTAGTTCCAGAAGTGTTGAGGAGAAAAGACCTGTTTTCCTATTGAAAGGGAAGTCCAATTAATAACACTGTCGTAATCAATCCAGAAAAGATAAAATGCTCATTTTAGGAGACAAACTACGTCCTCAAGCCATTTACAGTATAAGAGAAAGGAATATTGCTTACACTGCTTCTGTTCCAACTTTGCTTCTGGAATAGTATCTCATAATGCTTGTTGCAGGAGTTACTTGCAAACCTAGCTGAGAGCATAGTAGTTAAAAGTGCACTGAAGGGTGAAGCGCAGCGCCGCTCATGGGCTTTTTTTGCATAAATCGCAGCGCAGGTGAAGCGCGTTGAAGGGCAAAAAAGCGCATGGGCTTTTTTTTTTTCAGTTGCTGCTGCACTGCTCCTTTCTGTTCATTTTTTTGTCTTTGTTCTGGGGTTTTTTCTTCTCCTGCTCCTTTCTTTCTTTCTTTCTTTCTTTCTTTCGGTCTCTGTTCTTGGAATTTTTTTTTTTTTTTTAGTTGCTCTCCTCTGCTCCTCTTTGTTTATTTTTCTGATCATCATTTACCAAATGACGTTGGGATATTATACAAGGGTTTTGTTCAATTGGGTAATATTTGGTTTAAAGTTATTTAAGTTAATTTATATGCCTTTTCCAAGAATTTCATGAAACACATTTTCTTGTTATTTGGTTTAGAAAATGATTTTTTTTTATTTTTTATTTTTTTGCTTCTAGTATTATAATATATTTTATTTGCTATTATATATGTCGATGTTCTAATATTATAACATATTTTATTTGCTATTATTGTATATCCAAATATATATTTTGATTTTATATATTAAGTGTGTTTTTTATGAAAAAACCCACGCTTTGCTTTGCGTTTTGCGCTTAAACCCCGTGAAGGCCTATCGTTTTTTTGCGCTTTTCGCTTTTAACTACTATGGTTGAGAATAGTTTCAAAACTAGCTCTCTGACAGTACATCTAGAATGATTGAGGTTTATTTTTCATCTTCAGAAGCTGGTAATTCTGGACATAAATATAATGGCAATTTTAGATTCTGCAATCTCAGGCTTTTTTACATCTGACTATGCCAGTGGAAACCGTCATTTATCTATGTTCAAGGCTTAATAAATGTTACTATTGCAATAGAAAAGTGGTGTCAACAATCTTTCCCATAAGTTGTGGCAGTGGATCTAATCGGAAGCCCTCTTGATGGTGGCTTGCTTTAGATAGTCAATCATTTCTTGAACTGCATGTGAAGCTTCTAGATTTGGTTTGCCCAATTGCAGGCAATGAGCATTGTGGATGAAGGAAAAGGTGGTGAAACCCCTGTTGTCAACACAAGTCGAGAACAGTCTTATGAGATCTCTCCATACCAAAGCTCAGATGATGAAGACGAAGATGAAGAAGAAGCTGATGAGAAGTCAAATAGGAAATTTGTTCCTTCTTGGGCAAGGTATGCCGTTAAGTTATAAATCTGTATCTTCCCAAATGCCAAATGATCTTTAGTGAGACTCCCATGCCAATGCATTGGAATGATTGCCATGCTGTGGTTGGTCAGTTTCCTCAATCAGGCCTATCAAAAGTTTCATTCTGGTGAACAGTGTTATTGGACTTGTCTTGGCTAAGACTTGCTTTTTCTCTAAAACTTCTTAATGACTGACTTTGTGCTCTTTACTGCAGTAAAAGCCAGTTGAGCGTGGCTGTAGACTCCTTGCAAGGCTTAGATCCAGACAAGATTTTCCCTCTTGAGAGTTTCCCCACCACTGCTGAAGGTAATAAGAGTGTGTATACTTCAGATCAAATTAATGCTATTAAGCTACTACTTGTGTACTAATGAAGTTTTCTGTTTGTGTGTGTGTGTTTTTTTTCTTTTCTTTCTTTTATTTTTTATTTTTAATAGTTCTCATCCCTAGAAGGCAGCAGCTGAAAGCCTGAAACAGATGTAGCATAAATGGCGGTAGACCACTAATGGAATCAAAACGCTCTTTTTGTCAATTTGGAGAGCTTCTTGTGAAGAGCAGGTAATCATTGTATCCTTTTGAATTCGAGAATACAGTGGCTAGGTTTTGTTATGAGAATATCACTTGAGCCAAAAATATCTCATATGGCTTAGTTTTATTGGCATAATAGTATTAAAACATTTTCTTACCCACTTTTGATTGATTGATGAAACTGTCATATATAATTTTTTGTCAATTTAATCATTGACTTTTTAGTTTCATAAACAAATTTTTTAATTTATATATATATATATATATTGTCTTCTTTTGTGCAGATGTGTTGATATATGATTTTTGTCTTACAAGTGTGCTTGCCATGTGTAATGGATTAGCTCAAAGCATTGTTTTTTTTTTGGGGGGGGGGGGCTTGTAAATTTGTAATGATTCATGTGATTTTAACAGCTGAAAAACTAAAAATAGACAGTGCCACATCAATTGGCTGATTATTGTGGTTGATGAGAATGTACAAAATAAGTGTCAAACACTGAACTTCATAGAGGCATATCAATGACCGTGACATCACAGGGGTGACTGGATCCTAGGTTTCTGGGCAAATGTGGGAGCAACTAATGGAAACATGGTTGAATTATGGGGCCTAAGAGAGGGCCTAGAGTTAGCCGTGAAGAGGAGGATGCAGCCGGTTATAGTGGAGAGCGACTATAGTTTTGGTTAATGACATAAACAAAGACGTTGGAGGAAACCACCCTTGGAAGAATACGGTTGACTGCAGAGATGCTATGAACCCTCTTGGAGTGATGGAGACCAAGCCTGTTTTTAGGGAGGCCAATCACTGTGCAGATAAACTGGCGGATTTGGGCAGTAGAGCTGATCTGGGCAGTCATGTGGGTATAACCCCCCCCCCCCCCCGGGGGGGGGGCCTGAAGTGGAGTTGGTCTTGCATCAGGATGCTGCCGGCATCTCTCGGGTGAAAAAGAGGAATCTCCTCGTCCCTGATTAGTGCCCTGGGGGCTTGGCTCTTTCCTTGTGCTTTGTAGTTTTCCTTTCTCCTCCGCACCAAAAAAAAAAAAAAAAAAATCAATGACCGTGACAATCATTTCTGATGATGTAATTTTGAGAACCTTATACTGTAATCATTACAGGCATATGATCTTTTTGCCAGGTTAGAGAAAAGAATCCATATTTTATCCCATTGTTTTTCCAAGTAAATTTGTGTTTTCAGAATGCTCTTGCGGCGTAAAAAAGTGTCTTAGTGACATTGGTTTTTAATACCTATGTTTGGAAGAAGATAAGGAAAAATACTATTGCTCTCGCATGGAACCAAAAATAAAAAAAAAAAAAAAAAAAGACGGAGAGAGAGATTTTGAAATTCATTTGCGAATTAATTCATGTTCATGGAACCAAAGATTAAAATTGAGTTTAAAAAATACAATTCATTTTTTTTTAATTTTATTATTTACATGATTGCTTTTAAATTTTTCTATTTTTAGGGATAATTAGGAGAAAAATGGTTTTTTAAAAGCAAAGTTAGGTGGAATTTCATCTTTTTTTTGCTAATTAAACGTTTTCACAGTCTCTAAGAAAATAGGTTAAAAGTTATAACTTTCTCTATCAATCATAAGATCTCAAGTTTGAATTCTCGTATAATAAAAAAAAAATGCTCTGCATATAGAATCCATCCTTAGGATGAGAAGTCGATGCGTGTTAATAGGAGAGCATCAGAGGTGCAAATTGTTTTGAAACTTTACAATTAGGGTGTTTGGAAAACTCAATTCTTAAAATTAAATTTAACTATTTTAATATAGTAATAATGAACTAAATTTATTTTTTGGACAAATTTTAGTTCTACATGCAAAAGTCTAGATTCCTATATTACATTTTACTTTCATACCAGATATTACTTTTTACTTTGACTGAAAAAAATTATACAAGAAATGAATTTGAGTAAAAGTCGCATTTCACAGAACAACCCGTTTTCTCTCTTCTTTCTCGGATTTCTTCTTTTTCTGCACGAAAGAAATCTGAGATCTCCTATCGTAAATCACATTAATTTGTAAATTTGTTGCATAACCTTGCTTCATTTAATTCGCTTTCCTTCGATATAAGACGGATCAAACTTAAACTAATTAACTAATTAAAATAAAGATAAAAATAAAAATACTCTATTTTGAACTATTTGTAAAAAAAACAATATGATGGATCAAACTCCAAAATGCGCAACTTCCTCTCCCATTGGCATTAATTACCAAAAAAGAGCTACACAACATTTCATTTCCTAAATTTTCTTGTTCGATATTCAGAATTATATTTTAATTAATTTGATTCAAACGTTTACGAGAGTCTAATTTAGGGAGTAACTTTTCTAACATAATTTTCTCTATTTCCATGTTTCGAATCCAAAATTTGATTAAATGATTTATCACTTGTATACCACTAAACCGACTGTCCATTAATATAAAAAATTTCTTTACAACTTGACAAACCCAAAAATTTTTAGCCAACGGACTCCATTACCCATCCTCCATTACCTTTGTTAGATTATGTGACTCAATCATGCAACGGAAGAATATAATAAAATTTTTTCGGAACCATAAATAGTTGAGTTCGCAGTATATCTCAATCGGTGATGCAGAAAATTTTAAAAATCATAAACTTTGATCATGAATAACTCGTAATCAGGATGATCGCCACGATAATCAAACTATCACCGCAGTATCATAACGTTCCAACTCTCAACCCGGTGATTTTGAGACGAACGAAAAACCTTCAATAATGAATTTACAAATCTCTATTGTTCTACTCAACAATAGAGATAATAATTTCTCTCAAAAATAATTTACCCAAGAATTATTCTTATTCTCACTCTAGAATAGTTAGAGTCCAATACAATTCTCAATTGTTAATTAGAATAACAACTCACGTAGAAATTATTAGGAGAGAAAAAAAGGGGGAGTGGGGATAATGAGTAACTGTCCATTATCCCCTATTCAAATTTTAAAATTATTACTATGGTAAAATTGCTCCTACGTGGGCATTTATCAATATCTCTTATTTGTACACGAGGGCATTTTACTTCCACATTAGATCACAATTCATGCGATCCATCACATCATCCTACTAGGTTTTCATACAGGGTTGGATGTCGTACGACTAGCGAGTACACCTGTAAATAAAAAACTTCTCGATACATCTGTTAGGATGATTGAGTAATCACCGTTAATATCAAAAGAAAAGCTCGCAGTACCCCAGATCCAAGACTAATTACATCCATCGAGCTATTTTTCTCAAAAGTAATCCCCAGAAATCGCTCGACTATATATTCACTATTATATTCAAATCCCTACCTGGATGAACATAAAAGACCGGTCGGTGAATATAACACAGTGATACAATGTCAATTGGTCTTCATTTCCTCAAACTCGAATCTATCGGTCTCAACTCAGTTGTTTCTCAGACTTGTAACTCAGACCTTAATTTATCTTCTGATCTATCAGTAAACAGACTAAAATAGCAAATATTGAATCACGGCCTCAAGAAACAGTCGAAAGTAGTAAGAGTACAAGAAATCCTACCCAATGGATTTCGGGTCTCACACAGTGGAGTTCAGGGATAAATTTCAAATTATTGTCTCAAATAATATAGCTCTCACTATCCCAAGTCGTCTTATCACACGTGGTATAAAACACGTGCCACAGTGTTATTCCCCCATCTCCCAAAAGGACATATATCAGATTTCTCTAACACTATGCAGATATGGGACTCAGTTCACACATAGAACTTTACCCAGAAATCTCAGAGAGAATACCTCAGAGACAATATCACAAATCGCAGGTGATATCTGAGATCTCAAATCTAGCTACTCACGGGCAACATGGATGTGGGTACGTCCATATCGGTCATATCGCATATGACCTCATTCCAAACACGTATCAGGGCAATTTATGTTCTAGCATGGCTACTCTCAAAACCTCTTACAGCTAGAAACCGTCTCATCTTCATTCACTCAGAGCTGGAGGCGGTCACTTGTATGAGAGAGTCAATCTCGCCTGTCTGACATATCTATTATCACATCACAGAACATATATATGATAATCAAAGTAAGTGCATTAAATAAAATATAACACAAATGTGACTGAATAATGCACAATAATCATATATATAGAAAAATCAATAAGCATCAATATCGTCAATAAGTACAAACTAAGAAATGTCAAAAAGTACCCAAACTCAATGACTCTTTGTGCCCTAAAAATGAGTCTCTAGTGATAGATTTGGTGAAGGTGTCAGCCACCATGCTATATGTAGAAACGTACTTGACGGTTACTTCACCCTTCTCGATGATATTTCTCACGAAATGGTATCTGATGTCGATATATTTGGTCCTACTATGAAACTTAGGGTCTCGAGTGTTAGCGATAGCGGCCTGATTATCACAATAAATCATTACTGGCATCTTACTATCTGCTGCAATCACTAAGTCATCCAGTAGTCTCCAGAGTCAAACACTCTCCTGAACTGCAACTGAGCAAACCACGAACTCAGCCTCCATCGTAAATAAAGTAACACAAGTTTGCTTCTTACTGCTTCAAGAGATAGCCCCGCCATTGAGCAAGAAGGCAAAACCTGATATTGATTTGCGCTTATCCAAATCAACTCCCCAGTCGGCGTCTGAATAACCCACATGGCGCAAATCGCCTCCTCCGTAATACAAGGAGAAGTTTGCAGTTCCCTTTAGATATCGAAAAATCCTTTTCACTGCTCTCCAGTGACCCCTTTCAGGATTTGTCTGATATCTGCTCACCAGACCAACTGCATAACATATGTCCGGTCTAGTACACAACATTGCATACATTAAGCTTCCTACTGCACTGGAGTAAGATACTTTACTCATTTTCCTTACTTCTTCTTGAGTTTTAAGACACATTTCCAGACTCATGCCTTCACCTTTGACGATCGGAGTATATATGGGATTACAATCACTCATCCCAAAGCGCTCTAAAATTTTTTTAATATAGGTCTCTTGTGAAATAGTCAACGTCTTTCTTGAGCGATCCTTCTGGATCTGAACTTGGAGGATGGACTCAGCTTCACACATGTCTTTAATGTCAAAACTGGATGACGACCATGCTTTAATGGTCATTAAATACTGAATGTTGTTCACAGCCAACATTATGTCATCCACGTACAATGACAGGATCACAAAAGAGTTATCGGATCGTATCAGATAGACACAATGATCCTCCTCGACCATTGTAAAACCATAAAATATCACATTCTCGTGAAATTTTAGGTACTACCGCTTGGATGACTGCTTTAGGTCATATATCGACTTCCGAAGTCGACAGATCTTATCCTCCTGACCTACTAGAACGAATCCCAATGGTTGTTCCATGTAGATTTCCTCACCCAGACTCCCGTTAAGGAAAGCGGTCTTAACGTCCATCATGTATAACTCCATATCCATACTAGCGACAATCGCCAAAAGTAAACGGATCGATGTAAACTTGACTACTGGGGAGAAAGTCTCCTCGTAATAAATGCCCTTAGTCTGCGTATAACCATTGGCTACCAGATTGGCCTTATACCTCTCGATTTATCCGTCGGCCTTCCTCTTGATTTTGAGAACCCACTTGCTCCCAATGGTCTTTCTATCCTTAGGTAAGTCAACTAGGTCCCAAACCCCATTGACTCTTATTGATTCAATTTCTTCCTGCATGGTCTGTAACCACTAGTCCTTTGCTGAACCCTCGAGAGCCTCCCTGAATGTCCTCACTTCTTCATCATCCTCAGGAGTCACAATGAGGACCTCATCCTCAATCGGGAAACGATGACATGGTACATGTCCCCGACTACTTCTACGAGGAGAGAGAGTCTCCTCACCTTCCAATGGATCACTCCCACTAGGACCAAGATCCATAATCGACTCTTGAGTCCCGCCGCTGGGGCCAACTGAGCCACTGGGCTCATCCATCTCATAGAAGGCGTAGTCCTGATCGATTTCACCTCTCTTAGGGAAATCATTCTCGCAAAACGTGGCATCACGAGATTCAATTTTAGTGATAGTGCCGTCCGTATGTTTTTCTAGGAATACATGTCCCTTGGAGTGTTCAGACTATCTTATAAAGATACACTTCTTTTCTCGCAGAACTAACGTGTCGTACTGATGCAATGAATCATGAACATATGCAGCACAACCCCATGGCCTCAAATGGCTAAGGTCAGGCGGCCTTCTTGTCCAAAGCTCGTATGGGATGCTGACTACGGACTTCGTCGGAACACGGTTAAGGACGTAGGTGGCAGTCAATAACGCATCCCCCCAATGGGAGATAGGTAAATTGGCTTGTGCCATCATCGACCTCACCATCTTCAATAGAGTTCTATTTCTTCTCTCGGCTACTCCGTCCTGCTTAGGAGTAGTAGGAATAGTCAACTGTCTCATAACGTCTCTATCGAAACAAAGCTCTTTGAACTGTTCAGACAGATACTCGTGCCCACGATCAGTTCTGAGAGTTTTTACCTTCAAATCTAGCTGATTTTCATCTTCGCTGATAAACCTCCTGAAACACTCTAGTGCCTCGGACTTACGCAAGATCAAGTAAACGTAACCGAAACCGAAACGCATGTAGTCATCTATAAATGTAATAAAATACGTGGCTTTGTTTCGGACTCTCACATTTATGGGTCCGCAAATATCAGAATGGACCAATTACAATGGAGTTCCAACTCTCATTACTTTCCCAAATGGTTTTCTAGTAGCTTTGTCCGCAAGCCAAAACTCACACAAGGGAAACTTGACCTTAGTTAGCGGGCCCAATAAGCAACTCGCAGTTAACCGGCCCATCATCTCCTGCCCTATGTGGCCAAGTCTATTATGCCATACATTCACATCATCCATTACACTATCAGATGCAAAGGCAATAGGAGAAGAAGGATAAATTTCATATTAAGAAATCAAATCCAGTACATAAGTCTCTCATGGACTAAACCGGAACAAATTAAAGAACTGTCATAAAAAATAGAAACTCTAGAGTTTCCCAACAAAACAGAGTATCCTAACTGGTCTAGATGTTGGACAGATAAAAGATTCCGCCTAATCTCAGGAGCATACAAAACATCTTGAAAATATAGGACTTTGTCACTTCGCAGCAACAGCTTGCATGTGTCAATCCCTCTCACTTCTACAAATACTCTGTTCCCCATGTACAGCTCCTCGCCTGGGGACTCAAATGGCGGAACTCCACGTATGCACTTCTATCGCGAGCTACATGGTCCGTGGCTCCTGAGTCTACAATCCACAAAGGAGAATAGTTAGCAAGCATCACACTAGATGACACGTAACTCAAACTATGTAAAGAAGAAGGACATACCTTTCGCTCGCTACACTCGCGTGTGAAATGCCCAACCTTGCCACAAACATAACATTGGATTTTGCTCTTGTCGAGCTTCTTCTTCTTGTACTTCTGCCCTTTGTCGTCGATCTTGGCAGATTGCTTCTTCTTGCCTTGGCCCTTAGCCTTTTTCTTATGCTTACGCCGCTTGCGCTCTACTCCCCGGGAGCCCTTACTCTACTCCGTGATGTTAACATGAGCAGAAGAAGACCTAGCCACCTCCTGACACTCCTTCTCAAGCTCACAATGCCTACTCACATTCATGAAAATACGAATACTCTCAGTGTGCGTGAGATAAGTCTTAACCATATCCCAGGAGTTAGGCAAAGACTGGATCACACCTAATACCTGAAACTCATCAGACATAGGCTCTCCCATACTCTTCAAAGAGGCAATCATACTCGACATATGTATCAAATGCTGCTTCATAGTATGATCGGGCCTCTTCTTATACATGATGAACTTATAGGTCAGCATCCTCAACTTAGGAGCTAATGGGGCGTCATAATGCTCTCTCAGAGTATGCCAGATCGACAGTGCAGTAGGATACTGTTAGTAGATCGGAATCAGCTCATCGTGCATGCTACTAAAAAGGATCACCCTCGCTTGGCCATCCTTTTTCCAAACACGATATACCTCCTGATCTCGTCTAGCTTGTGCCGTGGTACCCTTCACGGGGTCCACCATCTCATGCTTAAGAACTTCCCTGAGCTCTTGTTCCACGAAGACAAACTGAACCTTCCGGTGCCAAATATCATAGTTGTCACCGTTCAGCTTGTCTCCCTTCATGAGATCTAGAACGACAGTTTTTGTTGCAGCCATGTCTCTGTCACACAGAAAAGAGAGACGTTAGTGACTATTGATCCTTAAATTCACAATTTTGTGCACCCTACAAATCACCAAGACCCAAATGACTCGAATACAGACCTCAAGACGAGCGTATGAGTCAACGGACACCATACACCACAATTCGGAATTGCAACTCACCATTCGGACTAGGATTCGGTGCACAAAACCCACAATTAATCACATTTATATTATAAAACCCTCAAAAAATTGAAAAATTCCAATTTTAAGCGAACCTATGTGCTGCCGGGAGGGTCCACCCGCCGCCAGACACCGTCAGTGCACACGCCTAACATGCGGGTGCATGACCCGCTAGCCAAGTCGAATCAGGATCGTGGGTGCGGGTCGAGACCCGGAACCCGATCCGGATTTGGGGGCGCGGGTCGGGTCCGGACCTCGGGTCGGTTTCCAACTCGATCTAACCCGGGAGCTCATGCGCCTCAACGCGCTTGAGCTCCACGCGCCCCTTACCTCTACACACACGCCCTGTTGGTTGGGCTTCTTCGTCTTCGCCCGATGGTTTCTGTAACCGAGTTTTTTGACCCGGTGCCGAAAATACCATTTTCCGACACCGTTTTCACCGGATTTTTTTAGTAATCTCTAATTCGATTTATTCCAATCATCCTTGACTCTATTTTTGAGATAATTACGCCATAATCTCGGTGTATTTTGGATCCAAAATTTTGTCCCTTCGCGGTCAATTTTGAAACCCCATTTTTCAATAATAATAATATGCAATATTTATATCAAAATGTAGAGCATGAAGAGAGGAACATAAATTTACTATTTTCATGCACTGAATTGCCCTAAACTCGACAAATCTGGGGTTGAAAGGTTCGGTCACTATTCACGATCAATCGGAATTTTTTTTACCTAAACGTACTCAAAAAATTATGAAAAAATTATTTTCGTGATCTACGTGACTTGGGTAATATAGTGGTATAATCGGATTCACGAAACTCATTTATAATCCGGGTCTGGACCCCGGGTCGATTTCTGACTCAGTCTGACCCGGGAGCTCACGCGCCTCAACACGCTTGAGCTCCACGCGCCCCTTACCTCTACACACACGCCCTGCTGGTTGGGCTTCTTCGTCTTTGCCGATGATTTCTGTAACCGGGTCTTTTGATCCGGTTGCCGAAAATACCATTTTTCAACACCGTTTTCACCATATTTTTTTAATAATCTCTAATTTCATTTATTCCAATCATCCTTGACTTGATTTTTGAGATAATTACGCCCTAATCTCGGTGTATTTTGAGTCCAAAATTCCGTCCCTTCGCGGTCAATTTTGAAACCTCATTTTTCGACACTAATAATATGCAATATTTATATCAAAATGTAGAGCATGAAGAGAGGAACATAAATCTACTATTTTCATGCACTGAATTGCCCTAAAACTCGACAAATCTGGGGTTGAAAAGTTCGATCACTATTTACGGTCAATCGAAATTTTTTTTACCTAAACGTACTCAGAAAATTATGAAAAAATTATTTTCGTGATCTACGTGACTTGGGTAATATAGTGGTATAATCGGATTCATGAAACTCATTTATAATCCGAATCCCAAATTTTATACCCTATATTTTTATATCCAAAATTAATTTCGAAAAATTATTTAAAAATACATCTAACACGCTCTGATATCAATGTTAGATTATATGACTCAATCACGCAACGAAAGAATATAATAAAAATTTTTCAGAACCATAAATAGTTGAATTCGCGGTATATCTCAATCGATGATGCAGAAAATTTCGGAAACCGCAAATTCTGATTATGAACAACTCGTAATCGGGATAATAGTCACGATAATCAAACTATTACCGTAGTATCAGAATGTTCAAACTCTCAACCCGATGATTTTGAGACGAACGAAAAACCCTCAATAATGAACACACAAATCTCAATTATTCTACTTAATAATGGAGATAATAATTTCTCTCAAAGATAATTTACCCAAGAATTATTTTTATTCTCACTCTAGAATGGTTAAGAGTCCAATACAATTCTCAATTATTAATTAGAATAACAACACACGTAGGAATTATTATGAGAAAAAAAAAATAGGAAGAGTGGAAATAATAGATAACTATTCATTATCTTCTATTCAAATTTTAAAATTATTACTATAGTAAAATTGCCTCCACGTGGGCATTTACCAATGACCTTCAATTTGCATCGATGAACTTTGTAGTTCTAAAACAAAGTTGGGCCGAAACTGAAGCAAGCGAGAGAGATCAAGAACAGATGCATACACACACACCAGTTCACATCTTGCATGTCTTTAGGATGGAAGAATAAGATTGATTGATATTGAACGTGCCAAATTGCTAATATTTTAAGATGGTTTTATGCAAATGGCTTGAATTAAATTAAATTTAATGGTTGAAATAATATTATTAAGCTAACAGTATAGGATTAAAACAGGTTTGATATCAAATAGATCTCAGGCAAATTTAACACGATAGAGATTGCAACCAAAATTTCAATTATTAATGATAGAGATGAAGGGAAAAAAAATATGCAGTAATCAAACCCCCCCCCCCTCATCAAATTCAAACGAAATTTGCTAGACTCATACTAATGATGAGGGGTGTTTTCATCATTTCACCTCTTATTAATCTTAAACTTGATAGAAATTGAAGCCTTTCTATTTTAGATAGAAATAATTGTTTTATACATGTAAAGCACGAATTGATACCAAGACCCCTTCAGTACAACAGTATCCAAAAAAAAAAAAGAAAAAAAAAAAACTCTGAATCTGAAATTTTAATTTTGAGAGATATTTCGGTTATTATGATTTTTATTTTTAATAAAAATTAGAATTTTTCATCTTAAAAAAGGTTATTTTTCAAGTAGCATAAATAACTAAAATTTTGGTTTGTTTTGAGTGAGGAATTTATAAAGAGGATGGATTGGATTGATCGAAATGGTGGAAGTTTGGAGGCATGGAGTGCCCCTGTTTTGTGGGCATCATTAAATTGTGCGGCTCATACCTGACAATATTTCATTTCCCAACTTATTTTCATACCATGCTACCGACATTTGCTGCCTCTCTCTCTCTCTCTCTCAATATCCGACACCCCTCAATTGCCGTCATAAAAAACCGACACTATTACAATTACACAAACAGTGATGTTATTGTTAATAATTTTCTTGCTAGTCAATTACATGACCATACATAGAATTAGATTATATATGAGTTAACAGTTAGTTTGGAGTATAAAGTGAAAGAAGAAAAGAAAGAAAAATAAATGTGGGGTAAAGTAAGAGATTATTTTTATTTGGTTTATAATGAAATAGAGGGATGAAAGTAAAAGATGGGTGAAATCGTACTCCCTTTATATCAGTTGTAATGAAAATTTATGAATAAAATTATTTTTTTTTAATTTTAGATGGTTTAAAAAGGATAATATACATTTTCTTCTCCCTTTTCTTCCATTTTTCACTCTAACCAAATATAGAAAAATAATATATATTTTCTCCCCTTCTATTCCTAACAAACAAAATAGAAAAAAAATATATTTACTTTCACAAGTAATCTCTCCTTTTCTTTCGTCCTTCCTTCTTTGAACTAGACTTACCTTTGATTAAAATTCCTACAAATGTTGCAAGGGAGATCTGTTGGAAATGGGTTTTCACTCCACATATTCGATTTCTTGTGACTCGAACAAGTACTCAGTGAGGAGGCTTGAAACATACAAAATCTCGTTGGAGCACCCTCTGATGGAGGAGATTGCGACGCTCAAGTTAGAAAGAGCAGTTTTTGAAACGATCAACAGACTGAGAAGAATGGAGGAATGATCTCCTTGTGACCTTTGTGTATTCTGTGTTGGGTTAGAAAACTTACCTAATTTGATATATCGAGAACTTTTATATAGCATCCTTCTTAGAGTCATGTGATCGCGGAACGTTGCAACCCTAATTTCCTTACAAAATGATCCGAGTATTCCGGATCTCAATTGTAAAAAATGTTATCATTTAAAAAGTTGAATTATATGGGGAGATTTTTTTTCTTATCAATTATATTTTCAAGGTTTCCTTCCTTATTTGGAAGATATGTTTCATGCTGAAATAGAAAACTCAATCAAAGCGAGATTCAATTGAGTATTATCAATTAGGAGCAGAAGTATTCGATTCCTTCAGTATTCGTTAGTCATCGGTCGGATAGAGAGGGTAAGCGTTTGGTCTCATCGAATATATCCTTTCGTCGGTTGCGCTGCCAGGTCGATGTGTTTTATGATTTGAAGGGACTAGATCCTTTGGAACCATGAATGCTTTGTCGAGCATCGGGCATCCAGATGTCATACTGGTTAGTATTTGGATTAGGTCTCATTATTTGCTCCTGACTCATGATGTCGATTTGTAGGAGAGACACCATGAGTGAAGTTCACTTCTCGAGAAGTTGGAAAGGCATGAAAGCTGGCGACACATGTCTCATGAGATCATCCAAATCATCCGTAATTGATACGAAATTAAAGTGGATGGAATATGAATCCACCTTTTGGCTCAACCGTTTCGTCCTCCCCTTATATTAATATGTTCCACTTTTCATTTGATTCAATTCGAAATTAATGTGGCATAAAAAGGCAAGGTGGTATGAACTCTCTCTTTTAATTTGCACGCTTTTCAAAGAATCGCTTCAACTGCTTTAAGATTTTGAAGAGATCTCTTTGTGCCTAAAAATAGGGACTGTGGGACTTCACGTTATTTCAACGAGCTTCTCCATGCCTGAGGGTTTTATTCTTGTGAGAGTTGTCATCCATGAGGGGTTTTTGAAAGGACAGTCCAGCTTTACTAGGCTTTGTAGCGTGAGTTGATTCTGTTGGTATGAGGTCTTGTCAAGAGTGGGGATTGTTGGTATGAGTGTTCATCATTCCATTCGCTATCCGAATGTCGTGATGGGCTTCATTGAGGTTCCCGTTGGAGCCCCTGACTCGGATTTAAGAAAAGATTCTCCTTTCGAATCGGGTGGCGGGGCGAACCAATTGTATGTAGGAAGCTAGGTGATGGAAGAAAGTTTGATGATATCCTGATGTATCCTTAGAGTTTCTTCTCGAACAGCTTTCCTCCTTTTCGGCAATCCTATTGTACCAGTTGGGCTACAAGTCGTGCGTAAATTTCACCTGCGACTTCTGTGGTCTTCGGTGCTTGGGATTGCTGTTTGTTTTTCGTTGTTCTATTTTTTTACTGTTTTTGTACTCTCCAGTATTGTCGAATCAATAGAGACAATATAGTCATACATTGAAGTTATCGGTCTGACCGAGAGACTTGTAAAGTGTAATTGTTCATGTAATCAAACATGTATTTGTTGTAATAAAAAGAACTTATTCCACTTACTTGTCATTTATAGTGTCTGGTGGAATTGTTTTCATATGTCGAAGTGCTTATGTGATTGACCTGCTTGTACGAATGATACTGGATGTTGTACTCATGCTCTCCATGCTGCTAGGAGTATGTTCCATTTGTCTACTGATACGAACTTAATTGATAGCGTGGGCTCTTTTGACCGAAGTTCACCCAAGAGATTAGATCCTTTCACTAGGACGGAGTAACTAATGCCCGTTTGGGAAGATAGGCCCTTTTAGTGGGACAAGGTGACTAAAACTTGTTCGGGGAGATGGATCCATTCGGTAGGACAGGGCAACTGAAACCCGTTTAGAGAGATAGAACCATTCGATAGGACAGGGCGATTGAAACCCGTTCGGGAAGATAGATCCCTTCGGTAGGACAGGGCGACTGAGGCCCGTTCGGGGAGGGCGAATGAGGCAATATCTGACTCTAACGGAAGCGTTAGGAATCGAATGATAGAACTATCGAAAGGAAAATCATAAGGGGCTTACTCGATAGGGAATGCCTCTATCGAAAGAGAAACAATGTGGCTCACTGACAGTAGATCGACAAGTTCTCTGTGTTCCAAGTCCTAGGTATGGTCGATCCATCTAGATTATTGAGGTGATAAGCCCCTGGGGGAATCATAAAGCGTATCTGATAAGAATCTTCCCAATTGCGAGTTAGTTTGCCCCCAAGTTGGAGTTAATCGATAACTTCCACTTTTCTCAGTACGAAATTGTCTAGCTTAAACATTTGGCTTCTAATTCGTCGATTGTAGTACCGTGTCATCTGTTGCTGATACGTAACCATTTGAGCAGATGCAGACTTCCGCAATTCAGAGAGCAGGTCTAGAAGTTCACGCAGGGCTGATTCATTCTTTTCAGAATTATACTGGGTCATCCGAAGCGAGTGGATCCCGATCTCCACTAGTATGACGGCCTCACTTCCATATATCAGGCTGAATGGAGTCTCTCCAGTTGCCTTTCGAGGCGTGGTGTAGTACGACCAGAGAATACTATAGAACTCGTCTACCCATCATCCTTTAGCTTCATCCGATATGGTTTTTAGTACTTTGAGGATCATCCTGTTGGTTATTTCCACAAGTCCGTTGGTTTATGAATGGACAACTGATGAAAACCAATGATCAGTCACTAGTCCCGTGTAGAACTCTCGAGAGTTAGTATTGTCGAATTGTTTTTCATTGTCAGTGATAAGGATATGAGGTATGCCGAACCGAGTGATTATGTGAGTCCATATGAATAACTGGGTCTTAGTCACGGTTATCTAGGCCAGAAGTTCAGCCTCTACCCACTTAGCAAAGTAGTCGATGGCCACTAAGGAATTTTCTCCGTTCGGTAGCCAGTGGGAACTATCCGAGGATATCCATTCCCCATTAAACGAACGGCTATGGTCCTGTGAGGGGGCTAAGCTTGGTAGAAGGTGCTCTGGGAACCGAGAAGAATCGTTGGCACTTGTCACATTTTTTGACATAGTCGTTCGATTCGTTCTTCATGGTTGGCCAGTAGTAATCTTGCTGCAAACTTTTGTGGATCAGATTCTGAGTCCTCAAGTGGCTGCTATATATCCCTTCATGGATCTCCTGTAAAACAGAGTTCCTCTCTTCTGGGGTTAAATATCTCAGGTAGGGATGGGTGAAAGATTTTCGATACAGCTCTCCGTCAATGATCGCATAATGAGTGGCCTTTCGTTTTAGCTTAATTGCTTCCGGCGATGAGTCGGGTAGTCAGTTTTCTCTTAAGTATGCTTCGATCAGATCTTTTCAACTAGGAGATTGGTCTGCTGCCAGGACCCTTTTCGAGTTCATCGATATTGGGATACGGTAAACTTTCGATGTAAACTGTTCGACTAGAAGTAATCGAATCTGAACTGGCCAATCTGGAAAGGGTATCGATTTTTGCATTTTCTAAGTCAGGGATTTGTTGGATGTCGACCCTTTCTAGTCTTGTCATCGTCTGGCATAGTTTACTTAGTTATTTGGCCATAGTTGGACTTCATAGACTCATTCGATCTGCTTGACTATCAATGAATACCTGAGCACTTCAAGTTCCCATATCGACTATGACTCGAAATCCTGTTAGCAAGGTTTCATATTCTGCCTAGTTGTTGGTGACTCTGAAGTCAAAACGGAGGGCATATTCTACTTTGAAGTTGTCTAGATCCATCAGTATGAGCCCCGATGCCACTATCTGAAGAATTTGAAGACCCATCAACATGTATGGTCCAGTCTGGCAACGACCATTCATTGGGACTGCTGGTAGGCTCAAGCCTAACCGTAATCAAAAGAGTGCATTCAAGAATAAAGTCGGCCAAAATCTGGCCCTTGATCGCTGATCGAGACTATGTCAAATTCACCCAATTCGATACTCCATTTGATTAAACAACCGGACGTGTCTCTCTTCTGAAAGATTTGCTTCAATGGTTGGTCGGTGAGTACCATAATGGTATGTGTTTGGAAGTATGACCGAAGTCGTCTAGTCGAAATGACCAGTGCGTAAGCTATCTTCTCGATCAATCGATAATTCATCTCGGCTTATTTAAGTATCCAACTAATATAATAGATTGGATTCTGAGCAGTTGAATCTTGTCTTACAAGGACAGAGCAAACTGTTGGGATCTCTTCAGAGCGTCAAAAATGAGTTTGTACTTCTCCCCAACTTTTGACATGAATCGGCTTAGGGCTATTATCCAACCAGTGAGGCACTGCACCTCCTTCAATGTTTGGAGCGGCAACATGTCCAAGATAGCTTGTATTTTTTTGGAGTTTGCCTCAATCCCACGGTTGGTGATCATAAAACTCAAGAATTTGTCCGACGAGATACCGAAAGTGTATTTCGTGGGGTTCAATCACATGTTATAGCATTCAAGCGTCTGAAAGGTTTTCTCAAGATCGGCAACGTGAGTTTCAGTATCTGTGCTTTTTACAAGCATATCATCCACCTACACTTCTACATTGTGACCGAGCTAATCTTTGAAGATTTCATTAACCAACTGTTGGAAGGTCGCTTCCCCATTTTTTAGACCAAAGGGCATGACTCGATAATAATATGTGTAACACCGAGTTTTTTTGAAATTTGTTTTATAATATAAAGAGAAATTTTAATTTTATTGATTTTCGATTTTGGGGTCTTAATTTTAACTTTTTGGTATAATTGAAATGCCGTATTACAAATTCGTAGTATATTTTATTTTTGGTAAATTGGGGAACTTCCAATGTGATGAAAAAAAATATATTATATATATATATTACATAGTTATTAATTATAAAAAAAAAAAAAAAAAAAAAAAAAGAAAAAGAAAGAGGAGATGCTGCGTTTCGGGGTGAAACGCAGCACCCCGTATTCCCCAAATCGATTAGGGCTAATAGCCCTAATCGAAGCTCTCTCCCTTTTGCTCGCGATCATCCCTTCATCGTTCTCCCTCTTCCGCCGTTTGACGATGGTTCCACCACCACCTACAGCCGTTGTTCGACTCTCTCTCAGCCTCGCTCTGTCCCTCAATCTCTCTCTCTATCCCACAGTCTCTCTCGGCCTCACTTTCTCCTTCGTTATCTCCCTCAATCTCTCGGTCTCTCTCTATCACAATCTCACCATCTCTCGCTTTCTTCCACGCACGAGCAGACGAGTTCCCCTCTGTTCTCTCTCTTTCCTGCGTGAACAGAGAGCTTTCGCTCTCTTCCTCTTCTCTTCGCGCGAGACAACTTTTCTGTCCTTCCCCCTGTTCGTTCGTGCTTGCTGCTCTCTGCAAGCACTACCCTTCTCCATCCTTGCAGAAGCCCTAGCCGCAGGATAGCAGAGCCTTGAAAACCCTAGGCCGCGGGACTGCCAATCTTTCTCTGCATGGGTAAGAAGAGAGTTTCTGATTTTAGTTCTAGGATTTGAATATTCTTAGTAGTTAGGTTTAATTCTAACGATTGCTACAATTAAAATCGTTACAGGTTTGAGCTTGAATTCATCGGCAACTGGAAGCTAGGTTGCACACTGAGAAACCCTAGGTGAGGGATTTTCAATCCCTTCCGTAATTCGAATTATTTTTGTTGAACTAAGGTAGAAATTACATCTATATATGTTTTGAAATGTGTTAGATTTGAAAGAAATGTATTCCCCTAAGTGTTTGTATGAAATTATTGAGGTTAGGTCTAGAATTTGATGTAAATTGGACTGTGAAGCATGTGAGAAGGTCGTAGATAGTATTAGAGTTGTATTTGATTGAATTACGTAGTTTTCCTTGGGATTTGAATGGAAATCGGCGTGAATTAAATTAATATTAAGGAATTCGGGAGAAAATGGGTAAAATTGAGGAATATTGTAAATTTAAAGTCATTGATGATTTGAAATGATACTAGCTTGAGGAAACGAAAGTTTTGGAATGTAATTATGCAAGTTAAGGCTATTGTACATAAAAGGAGAATTTGAAAATCCTTTATTAGAGCTTTAATTGATCTTTATTCGTCTTGATTGGTCTAGGTTGACCTTTGGAGACTCGAGAAGAGTTGTTATGAGTTGATTTCGGAAATAGAGAGTGAATACCCTCTCTAGAGGTGAGTGGACGGATCGTTGTGTAGTAAATAAGCAAAATGTCTTAAAATTCTTTGATAAATGATTTTGAATGATTTTCACATGATTTATATGAAATGATTTGTGATTGTGGGATGTCTGAAACGAGAATTTGAATTATGAATGCATCCTATGTGATTTTACATGAATTTGTGCCATTTATCTTGGTTACTTGAATGGTAAATGCTTGTAGCATGAATTTCAGATTGAATTGATAAAATGTGGCACATGGATGGAAATTTGAATGATTGTGAAATTATGGTATTGTGAATTGATGATTGTGAAATGATGGTGCACGAGAGAAATGGCTATAGTCATTCCCCCCACGGAGCGACCCGACGGGGTGACGTGGATTCGGGTATTATATGCGAGAGAGGTATGCGGCCTCTGCTCTGCCACGTCGGACTATCCGGATTGCACCCCGGTGAGGTTCGAGCCAACGCCAAGGAAGGGGGTTTGTTTTGAGACATTGGATAGAAAAACCCTTGGCGGGCTTTCGTCTGGGTTTGGCCGCCCTGAGACGGAAGTGTTTTCGATGGGACCCTTGTGATTTTCTGAGAAAATGTTTGATATGGATGCATATTTTATAAATGATGTTGAATTACTGAAAAGTTTGGATATGAAAATGATGTTTGAAGTATGCTTTGACATTCCTCACTTTCACCCCTTATTTATTACACAATCATGCCATTGCACTCCACTCACTGGGTATTTATAATACTCACCCCACTCTTTAACATTTTTTCAGAGGAAGATTAGATTTGTGACAGAGATTGGAGCTTGGGGAGGGCCTACCAGCTGACTTTTGTAGGTATACATCATGATGTATAGTCACTTTTGGATCTGAACTGAATTCCATGGAAAGGAAGACTTGTACAATTCTTTTGGTACGGATTTAATTGATACTTGTTTCCTGTATAGGAACAAGTATTGATAGAATCCTTACGTGGTTTGTTGTTTATTTTCCCTTCTCCCATTTTTGGTAAAAACTCATTGTTTGAGTGGGACATTTGGTTTGTAATATTGAGAATGGTATTTTCTTTCGATTTCACGAAGTCTTGGACAACTCATATCGTTTGGATCTTACGGACGTTTGCTTGATTCTTCAGGCGAGTATTAGTAAGATCTTACGGCTATGTTTTGGGACTTCCTGTTTGTTAAGTGCTTTCCTTATACTGTGAACTTTGAAATGGCTTGGATGGCCATATTGTGTGCCGTGCATGCACAGGTTCCCTCTCCCCGATTGTGTGTTGATGTGTAAATGCGCATGTACAGGTTCCCTCTCCCCGATGTGTGTTCGTGTGTACAGGGATGGACCGGATGAGTCCTTGCATGTGTTTGTTATGTGATGTTTTCTGTTTTTATATGATTGATGTATGGAAAGAACTGTGGTGCTGTCTTTGTAGCCTTGCGGAGTTTCGGTATATGGGGAGGTTCTGCCCGTATACCGAGATTTCGCGGCGGCTGTCGCGTGGTCGATCCGAGGATCGGGGCGTGACAATATGTACCAAACTCAGTAATGAAACTTGTTTTCTCTTCATTTTCAGGTGTCATTCATATCTGATTGTACCCCGAGTAGGGGTTCATGAAACTTAAGAGTTGGTGGCCTGAGGAGTTGTCTATCAATTTGTCGATATTCAAGAGGGGTAACTATCCTTTGGGCATGATCTGTTGAGATCTATGAAGTCCACGCACATCCTCGATTTACCATTGGCTTTCTTTACCAGGACTACATTAGCTAATCATTCTGGATACTTGACTTCACGGATGAATCCAACGGTTAGTAACTTTTAGACCTCCTCCTTAATGGCATGTTGGCGTTCGAAGGCAAACATTCTTTTCTTCTGCTTGACTGGCTTGTAACCGGAATTTACAGTTAACTTGTGGGTGATGACAGACGGATCGATGCCAGGCATTCCTCGAGAGACCAAGCGAAAACTTTAGAGTGTCACTGTAGGCAGCTGACAATAACTTCTCATAGGGGCACAGACAGACCAGTCCTGATCCGAACAGATCAATTAAGATCATCCGTCAGAGGAATCTCAATCACCTCTTCTCCTGATTTTAGTTTGTTCATCGATTCGATGTCGCCTCCGAGTTCTAGGGTGTCGATAGGAAAGTTTTCTCACCCATCTTGGTCAGTGAATAGGGCATAGGGATCGGGATCGGTACAAATAGTTGCGACCCCTTCTGACGTTCTAAAATTCGTCTTCATGTATCGAGTGCTGGGTAATGCTTCTAATTCGTTCATACTCGGTCGATCGAGAATACGTTATACGGTGAGAATAGTTTCATCATGTGGAAGGTGGCCTTGACGATTGCATGATTAGGGAGAGTTTCTAAAGTCACAACGAGTGAAATGATCCCCTCTGGATAGATGCATTCATCAGATAATCTCTTGAGGGATCCGGTTGGGGGGTGAAGGTGTGAGGAGCTGAGGCCCATTCGATAGAGAGCGTCCTAAGTAAAGCTATCATAATTCTCACCTTGGTCGACGAAAACCCTTTTCACCGTGTGTGACATTATTTTGATAGTAACAACTATGGGATCATTACGACTAGGGTCGACCCTGATCAGATCATCGTCGTCAAATCCGATGACAGGCCGTTTTCTCTTAACTATAGTCATATTTTGTTTAGTGATAGGAAATTGATAAGAAAACTAACGACTAGCCTAGTTTTTCACAGACGGTGCCAATCTGTTGGAGTGAGTTTCAGCTCCACAGATTCGATTCTTATGACTTGAACGGGTGCTCAATGAGAATGCTTGAAACCTGTAAAATCCTGCCGGAGGGTGCTTCGACGGGGAGGCTCCAACGTTCAAGTCAGAAAGAATGGTTTTCGAAAGGATAAACAGACTAATAATAAGGGAGAAAAGATCTCATTGTGACCTTTGTGTGTCTTGTATTGGGTTAGAGGACTTACTTAACTTGATGCATTTAGATCTTTTATATAGCATCCCTCTTAGAGTCGTATGATCACATGGCGTTGCAACCCTAATTTCTTTATGAAGCAATCCGAGAATTTCGGATCTCACTTGTCAAAAATGTTATTATCATTTAGGAAGTTGAATTATACGGGAAGATTCTTTCCCTTATCGATTAGATTCTCAAGATTTCTTTCCTTATTCAGGAGACTGAAATAGGAAGTTCAATCAGAACGAGATTTTGGAAGCAGAAGTATTCGAATCCTTTAGTATTCGTTAATCATCAGTCGAATAAAGACGGGTAAGCGTTCGGTCTCACCGAATATATCTGCTCGTCAATTGCGTTGCCCAGGTCGATGTTTTTTATGGTTCGAAGGGACTAAACCCTTCGGGACCATGAATTCTTTGTCGGATATCGGGCACCCGGATGCCATACTGGTTCGTGTTTGGATCATGTCTTATAAAGTCAAATCTTTATTTAGGGTTATTATACGAATCGAGTCGAGTTCAAATCACTCAAAAACTTGTCGAGTAGTTCGATAACATATATTAATATATAATTATATATTATTATAATATAAAAAATTAAATTAAATAGAATATATCAATAAAATCTTATAAATTAATAAAATCAAATTTTCGACTGCACCGACGATTTCAAACTCATTAAATTATAAATGAATCGATTTTAAAATATTATTATTATTGATTGAGTTTGAATTCGAATTTAAATATCATAAAAAAATTCTTGATCGTATATGTTGGTACTATAGATCAAATTTTGGCCCGACGTCAAGTTTCTAAGTAGCACCATAACTAATAGGCCCAAAGTTGCTCACCTCATCTCAATCTAGAACCCAACTCACTTATCTAACGCCGTCGTTTTCACTCCCCGGTTCCACATTTTTCTTCCTTACCGTTGCGAACAAACTCCGTCAACTCTCTCTTTTCTTTTTCTATTCCACTTTTTTTTTCTTTTAATATTATCAGGAACACGCGCCCATTACTTAACCGTTTAAATTCCATTTTCCATCGGCTCTGGTTTGCTCTCTCCCCCACCTCTTTTCTCAATCCATACTCTCTCGCATGATTTCACAATCCAAGAAATTCTCTTTTCTTTAATCTCTCAGTCTTCTTCTCTGTATTCCTCTATCATCACTAAGAGTCCCCCCGTTCTTCACATTCGAAACACCTCTGTCTCTCTCTCTCTCTCCCCCTCCCCCCCAACTATGAAGCCCAATTCAAGAAAGTTTCTTGCCTTCTTGCTCTTCTTTTTCTTTCTCCTCAGATTCTCAATTGCCCACGACATCAGCTTCCAATTCCAATCACGCACTCTCCGAAACCTAACCCTCCTCGGCGACGCCTATCTCCGAAACGGCGTCGTTGGCCTCACTCGAGATCTCGGAGTCCCCACCTCAAGCTCCGGCTCTCTAATCTACAACAACCCCATCACTTTCCTCGACCCTCTTTCCAACTCCATTGCTTCTTTCTCCACAAAATTCTCTTTTTCAATTTCGAACGTAAACCCTACTTCTTACGGCGACGGGTTAACCTTTTTTCTCTCTCCTGATAATCGAACCCTGGGCAGTCCCGGAGGCTATCTGGGTCTTGTTAACTCTTCCCAACTCACCAAAAACAAGTTCATCGCCGTCGAATTCGACACAAAACTGGATACCCATTTCAGTGATTTGAATGAGAATCATGTTGGATTGGACATTGACAGTCTCAATTCAATCAAAACCGCCGATCCAATGATACAAGGAATTGATTTGAAAAGTGGGAAGACTATTACTGCTTGGATTGATTATGACAACGTGAAGAAAATTCTGAATGTGTTCTTGAGTTTCTCTGATTTCCAAAAGCCTTTGTCACCTGTTTTGTGTGTTAATATTGACCTCTCCGGCTTCCTATCTGAGTTTATGTTTGTGGGATTCTCTGCCTCTACTGAGGGAAGCACTGAGCTTCATTTGATTCAAAATTGGAACTTTCACAGTTCTGGGTTTCCTCCAATTAGGCCTTTCTTGAAACCCCATAACGTTTCTGTGAACACGGTGACCTTCCCGCCTCCTATTCCTGTCTCAAATTCGGAGAACAACCATCACAGGAGGCTTGCTTTGGGATTTGGCATCGCAGGTCCTACATTTTTCTTTGTAGTTCTTGCAACCTTTGGTTATTTTACCATGAAGAAATGGCGAGGTATCAAGAATCAGGATAGTTTCGAGGCAGAGTTTGTTTCAAGGCCTAGACAGTTCACGTTCAAAGAGCTCAAAGCAGCCACAAGAGGGTTCCATTCAAGTAGGATTATCGGTCGCGGTGCATTTGGTACTGTGTACAAAGCCTTCCTGTTTCCTTCCGGAACTATAGCTGCAGTGAAAAGATCAAAGCACAGCTCGGAAAGCAAAACAGAATTCATCGCTGAGTTGACGATTATAGCTCGGTTAAGGCACAAAAATCTTGTTCCACTTCACGGCTGGTGTGTGGAGAAAGATGAATTGTTGTTGGTTTATGAGTTCATGCCCAATGGTAGTCTTGATAAGGTTCTGCACCAGGAATCATCACAAGGTTCTGTAGTACTAAGATGGTGCTATAGATACAACATTGCTCTAGGGATAGCTTTGGTGTTGTCATATCTTCATCAAGAGTGTGAGCAGCAAGTGATTCACCGTGACATCAAGACAAGTAACATAATGTTGGATGGGAATTTCAATCCAAGGCTTGGGGATTTCGGGCTAGCAAGGCTTATGGATCATGACAAGAGTCCTGTCTCAACATCGACTGCTGGAACAATAGGATACTTGGCTCCTGAGTATCTGCAATATGGCAAAGCTACAGATAAGACCGATGTGTTTAGCTATGGTGTGGTGATACTAGAAGTGGCATGTGGAAAGAGGCCTATTGAGAAGGAACCAAATGGGCAAAATATGGTGCATTTGGTTGACTGGGTGTGGGGATTTTACTCGAGAGGGAACATAGTTGAGGCTGCTGATAACAGATTGAATGGCGAGTTCAATGAGGAGCAAATGAGAAAGCTGTTGCTTGTTGGTTTGAGCTGTGCTAACCCGGATGAAATGGAGAGGCCATCCATGAGAAGGGTTTTGCAGATTCTGAACGATGAGGCTGAACCAGCGGCGGTTGCTAAGAAGAAGCCCAGTCTCACTTTCTCAAACAGCTTGCCTTTGAGTATAGAAGACATTGTTTCCGATAGTGAGGAGGATGATACTTTTGTTGAACCTAAAATCAGCATGGCTTAGAGTTTTGAGTACTGAAACTGCATTTGTTTGTGATGTTCTCGGTCTTTTATACAGATTCTTTCCACTCTGTTTTTTGATTTGTTCAGATTCTTTGATTCTAGTTGTATTCTTTAATTCCGCAGTTCACAATACTCTGCTGAATTTAATTGGTTCCTGAAATCTCCAACAAATGAAATGCTTGCTTATTGCACTTTGGTCGTACCATTTCTTCACATGCTATGGTAATTTCAATAACAAGTACATATTTTGGATTCTTTTTTCTCCTCGTATTCATGATGCTATTATTGGTAGAAAATTAAAGGTATTGTAAGCAAGCCTGATGTAGATGGCTCTTATAATGGCAGAGGAAGATCAGTACCCCGGTAAAATGAGGGCAAAATGACCGGGCTTTATGATTCCCATTTTTTTCCCCCACAAACTGACTTGTTCGATATACAAAGTGTTTCTCAACTTAGTATAAGAGTAGAAAAATGATGGACATATATTTATGCAACCTTCTTTTTTGTATTTTACAAAGAGAATATTTCTACGTCTCAAACCCATGACCTCAAAATCACTAAAAAAACATGACCTCAAAATCACTAAAAAAACAACTTTATTGTTGCGTCAAAATTCATGCTTATTCCCTTTTTTTTCATATCTATCATAAATACCTTGTAAATTTCTTGAGATGATGATGGGAAAAGCCTAATTTAACTGGATATATCTTGCCCTGCCTTTCAAAATGGAATCGAAACATCGGCAATATTTGAATTATAAATGGGAAGAAGTTACCTAATATTTTCATATTAAGGTCATCGTGACCACTTTCCATTCCTTTGCATTCAAATAAATGCATGAAATCTAAATCCTCCAAGTGTCTTCTCCATGTTCTTTTCATGGTACTCCTTGAGTATAACACTCGATCAACAAAACTTTGGGAAAACAAAAGATACATAAACTGAAAAAATTAAGCATTTGTGTATTTGAAAAGTCCAGCTTCAGCTAGCTTGAATAACAATCATGTGAAGTAATGCATTAGATGATGGTGATAACAGCCTACAGTACATCATTGACTAACTACAATGCAAACGGAAAACCAAAACTGCAAAGGGAAGAAGTGAAGGCTCTCCATTTCTAATACCATCTTTAAGTAGCGCTATAAGCTTAAAAAGAAAAAAAAAAAAAAAAGGGAATGAAACAACTTAATAATCTTTCTTCATAACTAAGAAATATTTCATTAAGAACTTAGAATAAAGATTCAAGAAATGCAAATTGACACGATATAGTTTCTAAACAAATTATTTTGCATAAACTTTATGGTTTTACATTTGGTCCTCACGTTAAAAAATTACGATATAATAAAATATGAACAATCAAAAATGTCATGAAATCCACCCATCTACGGGATTCTCTCGAAGATAAGAAACTATATGTGTGGTTCCTTCAAATCATAAGCCAGAATGAACCCTCCTGCCCAACTCCTCCAAAAGAGGGGAAAAATAGGAACAAAATTTTTTTCAAAACTCATTTTGTTTCCTAAAAATGAAAACATAAAATCATCTTTTTTCCTAATGTCCTCCCTTGAAATTAAAAAATATATATTATTTTTAAAATTATAACTACAAATATTGTTTGTCCCTCTAAAGCTTATAACTTATGTTCTTTGAAAGTTTAATCTAAAATTTTTTTTCTTATATCGAGATTTGAATCTAAAATCACCAGATTGGGGGAATTATAACCATTAGACTATCCAATCATTGCTTCATCTTACAAGCCAAAATGACAATATATATCACCTCATGAAAAGACTTTGGCTTCTTGAATTGAATCAATATATGAAAGAAAAGGAAGTAAACAATTTAGGACTTGGTCTGTAACTCTTTTTCTATAACGATTGTTACTCTATGAAATATTTACGTTGTAAAAATTATCACCTATCTTTTCTATAATATATTTAAAATCCCATTATATATTGTCTATGGATAAAAACTTGCTGTCCAATGTAGACTGAAGGGGGTCAATGTTCTAACAATGGCTTTCTGATCCCAACATCACTTTCAAGCTTCCACCCACTTACACTTGCTCAGTTTATGCTGTAAAACACTTTTTAACAGTATTCAAAAATGGTCCATGGCATACTTACACATTGCATCACACACACACACACACACACAGGGCATACCATTCTTAGAATTGAAATATAAGGACTTCAAATGTTTTTAGTCGCACTAAAGTATCCTCTTTTGAAAAATAACTATAAAAAATGATACCATTTTTCGTAAGAGCTTGCATTATGTTTGGAGGATAATATTAAGTAGGGTTTCTATGAGTGAAACAAAGGGAAAAAAAAAATTGAAAGGTTTTTCAACTTCTGCTTAGCCAACAATGTTTGTTCCAAAAAGGGTTTTGGTCCTTTTTCCTCTCCTATGTCCTCTTCCATTAATTTATTTTTGCTAGACCTAAATTTTTCCCTTTTCTTTTCAATTATTTGATGGGTTCGTTGTGGTTTTTCAAAAACAATTCTCTTTTTTATCTTCTTTTAGTCTCAAAATAATAGAACTACACAATTGGGATGATTCTCCATCTATTCATGAACTCTCTTAACATAAGATGATACCTTTTGAAAGGTTTTAAGAAATAAATTAATTAAAGTCAATAGCACTTTTTCTCTGATGCTACTTTTTTCATCTTCCTCTCTTTTCATCCATTTTATTACTAGATATGGCATGCCTTGCAACCATATTTAGATAACCACACACATACTCTAGTGATGGTCGTTGACAACCATATGGCCACCATCATAAAATTTTAGTGGCGGCCATCAATACATATAGTGATGACTCTGGCCCCTACTATAAGTGCTTTGTGTTGTAATGTCGGCACACAAAAAAAAAAAAAAAAACTATGGTACAGTAAATTGCTTTATCTGCATCAAAGACACTAAGCTCCAGGGTTGAGAGATCTTACAAAATCTATTCAATGGCCCTCTGTACTTTGACCAACCAGGACGTTGCACATTCGTAGCATGCATGAAATGGAAGAAACGGAAATGTGTTTTTTATTGATGATGACAGAAGAAGAGAGGGCACATCCCACCTAAAAGAAAAGACTCTCTTTAGCTGATAGAGGGTTGTGCTCTCTCTCTTCTGTCAACACAAACATCTCCCTCCCTCATTTCTTCCATGCCATTATTTTTGCTACTTCTTCATCACCTTATTTTCGCTGTATCAATCAAAACCAAGAAAAAAAAAATAGCCCTTTAATAAAAATATGATCCATTACCATCTCTATATATGATCTACCACGATCTTTATCATATAATAAACAACTATTATGAAATTTTAAACCTCCCCACAGACGGTGGACACTATAGAATCACATAGAGAGAAATGAACAACATCTTACCTCTTAAATGGTTGTATATGAATTCTCACAACCATATGGTGATTCTGTGGGCTTTTCCTTCATAGGAATTCTAGGGTTTGAGAGAGAGAGAGGGAGGGAGGCGTATGAGCTACAAATTTTTGTATGCACAGCAACAAATGGCAAAGACTGTATGTAACGCAGGTAGCTGCATTCCTCTTATAAAGATATGAGGACCGCAAAAGCCAGTAACCCAAGTGGGGGTTGTGACCGACTAAGGAGGGTTTTGTTTAGGTTGGTGTGGTGGTTCCATAATAAATAAAAGCTTATACGGTTTATATATATCTAATTTGGCTGTTTCTTAGAATTCAGAGATTCTTTCAAATTTTAGTAAAAGTGTGGCTCTCTGTCAACATTAATTTCATTTTCCCAAAAAACTACCTTAGCACCCAAAATAAAACATCTCACCTATACTTCATTTGTTTCCAAAATGAAGTATAAATTTTTCAAGAAAAAATTTTCCCTCAATACTAACATCAAAATCAAATCATGCTCATTTCAAAAGCAACAAAAAAAAAATGAGCTTCGTCACAATAAATAATAGGAAATAAATTAATAAAATATGATTGTAGTTAGTTAATGCAACATAATTTTTTATTTTAATTTTATACTCACTGACCATTTAACGTTATTGGGATTGGGATTGACTGTAGCTAGTTAATATTTTAACTTAAATTTTTTTATTAATATAATATGATGATTTTTGGCAAAATAAAGAGGGTGAGGTGGGGCTGATGGTGACCGAGTCCTCAGGTTTTTCCCAAACAGAGGATCTGAGTAGGAGAGAATCTAAAATTAGAACTTTTAACTACTTTGAGATGGGTGGTGTGTGATGTGGGACACTCGCACTTCACGTGAGGGAGGGCGAGGGGACCTCTCTCTCTCTCTCTCTCTCTCTCTCTCTCTTATCACTTCAGACGGCAGCATTGTAACTGTTGATATGAACCTCACATAGGTGGCACACATGCATCAATAACAATCTAAGAAAATCTCCTTATTTTCTTCTCAGCCGTTGATTTCACCTGATCTATCCCCACGTCCATGATGTTCATATTTGTGACTTTTCATGAGGAAACTTTTTAAATTCAATTTTGACCGGGCCGGTCCGATTAGAATAAAATTCGTGATTCGTCTGAATTTAAAGTGTTCGGGTCAGATTAATTCGGGTTTTTATTTATGTCGGATCGGATTTTAGTCAGTAATTTAAAAACTCAAATTAACCTGACCTACCTAAATCAATCCGAATATATTTATAAATATGTTATAATATATCAAAAAAAAATATCTTTATTATATTCACTAAAAAAATAATATTTAGATATTATTTTAAAATTTTGAATTAAAAAAAAAAAATTCGAGTTTGGATACTCGTCCTCGGATTCGGGTTCGGGTTTGGGTAAAAAAATATATAACTTAAATGTCTCGGGTCGAGTCAAAATATGGTATTCGGGTGCGGATACTGGACACAACCCTAATTTTGACTCCTTTCGACTGCTGTAATATTTGTCTATGACTACTTTCAGCCGTTGATTGCACTAATCTATGACTTCTGTCACGTTAACCCCCCTTAGCCCACCTAGATTGTCCATAAAAAATATTAATTTTATGCTTAGAATAAAAAAAAATCATTTCATTTATAAAATATTTTACTTCAAAATAAATATTAAAATATAAAATTCAATTGAGTTTTGTAATTTTTTTATTATAACTGACTGATAAATCTGATTAATTTGATCCGAACAATGTAAGACCTATTTTAGGGATTGATTTTCTTAAATTCTTTTTCTTTATTTTCAGAACTCGAACTCGAGAAATCTAATTAAGAGAGTAGATTGTCTGATCACTAGACTCAAAAAAATTTGATAGGATATTTTAATATAAAATAATTAAAATGATCTTGAAACTCAATTCCAAAATTATTATCCAATAATATCTTTAAAATGTCTATAAATTTACAAACTTTTAGGGGGACAACTCTGTGGTACCCGTTTGACCATATTGGGGAATTTTCGATTCATCTTGCGACATATAGAGAATCAAGCCCGATGGTCCATAGGATCATTGAATTTTTCCTGGCAGAACTAGAAGCACTATGCCCCCTCAGAATTTTTTTTTAATGAATCAGTATTTAATAATTAATTTATTGATCTCGATTAATCTGATTTAAAGTAATTGTCAAGTCCATTAAGAAGAAAGCTATTTTAATATTTATTTTTTATATTCTCAATATCAAGCGTAGGAATACAATTGTAATGCACTTACTAGTAGACCAACAAGGCGTTGGTAAGCTCTCAAAAACCATGTTTCTTCTGAGGTGCGTACTACTACTAGTACTTGATGTGCTTAGCTTTTTTATTTTTTATTTTTTATTTTTTATTTTTCTGATCAATGGCAAATGAAATTAAATGCACAAAAAAGAAAAAAAAAAAATGTCAACAATTTGTCGCATTGTCTCTGAATTTCAACACTAGAATTGGTGTTACGACAGCTATTTGGACAAAAGAAAAAAAAAATGAATAGTTCTATTTTTATTTATTTTATGGAGGGAATATGTTTGCTGAAGGAATGATATTTTTCTTTTTTTTAGTTTCCTTTTTTTTTTTCCGAATAAGGGAAGGAAATTATTAGTGTAAGTTATTATAGGTAATCAAAAAAATCCTAAGTACCATATGTCCATCGCATTACCTATAACTATAATTCTATCAAGATATTAGTAATTCAACTGTTATTTATAAATAATTAAATATATAAAGTATTACAATAAGAAAATTAAAATTCATGATATTACATATGCTCGAGAAAGTTTAATATTAAATATTCGTGATAAGAAAATTAATGTTGTGTTGAAAACTTGAATTTGATCCCGAAATATGAGTTCATCAAACGTTTTAAATCCAGGATAATATATACAAGCATAGAATGGTAAATACCACACGAAGAACGGCAGATTATGCAGGGGACTGCACCCCGAAAAACTTAAGGCAATATGCCCTACAACTGCCTCACCCCACTTTCCCATATTCTTCTATTGTGTTGACCTGAAGTCATGGGACACATTAACAAACTTAACTGTCCAATCCCACAACCTCTCCTCTCCTATATATTATGTCTCGCAAGACCCCTTTTGTTTTTCTTCATTTTGCTCTCAGAAATGGCTTTTCTTTCGGTTTTTCACCTCTGCAAAATTGCTGTGTTTTCATCTCTTGTGTTGGTTTCTATGGTGGAATTTTCTACTTCGTTTTATCAGTTCCTAGTAGGTGATGAAATGGGATGGACTAAACCCACTGATGACACACACGTTTACAATGACTGGGCACAGAGAAACAGATTTCATGTTGGAGACTCCATTTGTATGTAACAAAGTTATGGAATGTTTTTAAGGTTTTTATCTTTGTTTTCTAGTCATTTGAATGATTGTCTCTCTTTTCTCCTTTTCTTGTTTTAGATTTCAGGTACGAAAATGACTCTGTGCTAGTGGTGGAGTCCAATGATTACCACAACTGCATTACCTCAGACCCCATCTACAAATTTGAAGACGGAAACACATTTTTCCGGTTTGATCGATATGGATTCTTCTATTTCATCAGTGGAGTGCCTGGTCATTGTCAAGCTGGTCAGAAGATGATTATACGCGTGATGGTTCACCCCCAGGTTGAGCCACGGAGCCCTGAAGCTTCTTCGCCGAAAGTGGCAGCCGGTGGACCAGGTGGTTGGGACTTGGGACCTGCATCGATGAACTCCACTACTAGGCTGGCTTCCTATTTCATGACTGCTCTTGGCGGAGTTCTAGTCATTCTGTACTTATTAATGTAGGACTGTTTCCATTTTGTTATTTGTGTTGGTCGATGTATTTAATTGCTCCTAGTTTTTGATTCATTTTGTGGCGATTTTGCGATTGTTCTGGACTTCTTATTTGTTTCAGATTTATTGATGTTTGAAAGATATTTATGTATGATTTCAGAAAATTTCTCTAGTATAACAACAAAAACAAGCTCAGAAAAAATGATAAATCATTTACAAACAGCAGTACATTCTAGGCTAGGGAGACCTCTCTCATCTATCGTAAGGTGAACATTTGATTTGGTTAAAACGTAAACAAAAAATTAAAATTAAAATAATCTATTTAATTCAATTATACAAATTTAATAGGCCAAAAACCAATAATTCGATTTGATTTAAATGGTTAATTTAGTTCAATTATCCAAATTGAACAAATTATCGAAAACTCTATAAAGGATTTAAGTAATAATACTTTTTATTCCTATCTATATAAATATAATACATATCATTTACATTAATACCTATAAACCGTAAAGTTTAAAATTATTGATAATTATAATTTCACTAAATGTTAATATTCAAAATTCAAATTTCAAACAAAATAATAAAATATAAAAATTTTAAACTAAGTGTCCGGGCTCTTTTTTAGTTTCTCTTGAAATCTCATCGAACAAAATTTTTTCTCGTTAAAATAGCTTTGAGAGGAGTTTTTCTTCACTTTTATTTCAATATGCTTTAGTTTTTTCGAAACCATATTTTTTTTATTTCATTTATATTCTTACTTAAATGATACAAAATTTCAAATATATTTATGACATAAATGTATAAATGCTATGATTTGGATTGATTTAAATATTTTTATAGTTTCTAAACATGTTCACAAATTTCAAATATATTCATAAATATTTTTTTAATTCCATTTATATGACTTGGGTGTTCATAAATATTTGACTTATGTTATTTTTGAATTTTTTTAATTTTTTATATTATATCAAAATGATTTTATATTTATAAATATTTGATTTTAATCATTTAAAAAAATAATTTATTTATTTTTATTTTAATTATTAGTATTTATATCTTTTCCCCTTCCCATCCCGCACCCAGATCTAGCGTCCCGCTCGCCTACTCCTTCCTTCCCCTACCTACCTCCACCGATCCAACCCTCTCCCTTAATCAATCCCTCACCCAGATCTAGCACCTGACAAAAGCCGCAGGTCCGGATCTACCCTTCGATCAACTCAACCAAAAACCTAGATCGCGGCCTCCTTTGATATAACACAAAACCGGATCTACCTTCAAATCTCTTCCCTCGGTCACACAGGGATTCCTCCGTAGACTAAGATCTGCCTTCAAATTACCGTAGGGATCCAGATCATAGACTTCCTTCCTGAACATTAGATCTCCCTCACTGGCATGAACCCAAATCTAAGCTCCTTCTACTCTGTAACCTCCATCGCGGTCACGACCGGCGATATCTCCCCATCAATAGCCCTGGCAGTCGTGACCGTAGACCTCCACCACTGTGCCTTCCCCTCCCCTGTTTTCGGTCAACTTAACACTCTGTTCCCTGCCCTTTTTTTCTATTTGTTTATTATTAATAACATTACTAATATTATTATTATTATTATTATTATTATTATTATTATTATTATTATTATTATTATTATTATTATTATTATTATTAATACCATAATAATAATAATAATAACAATACCATTATTATTATTATTACTATTAATAATATTATTATTATTTTGCTATTACTAATACCATTACTATTATCCGTATCATAACTACTACTACTAATAATAATAATAATAATAATAATAATAATATTATTATTATTATTATTATTATTATTATTATTATTATTATTATTATTATAAAATATATTGTTATGAATTTAAAATTAGTAAAATTTAAAATTTTTCAAATTTATAATGGTATAATTGTAATATAAAATTTATTATTTTATCACTATTCTAGGTATATAGATATAGGATTTTTTTTAATCGTTTTATATTGTTTTTTGATGAACTCCGTCACGGACGGTCCTAAACCCGAATAAAGGAGTAGGATTGCGGTAGACTGACAGTCAGTATAAAACCTTTTTGTCAAATTAAAAATGAGAGATAAATATAAGAAAATATTTGATACACACGTAAAGATAGAATTAAGAATAGAATAGAAATAATTGTATATAAAGATCTACTAGACAATGTAGTAAAGATAAAAATGAATGGAGATAAAATTATACTCATCAAGTTAGTAAATGAAAAAAACATAATTAATATCATTAGTATATATGCGTCCCAAATAGGTATAAATACAATTAGTAAAAAAAAATTTGAAAAGATTTAGATGAATTTATACAAATTATACCGAGTGTAGAGAAATTATTTATTGGAGGAGACCTAAATAGACATGCAGGAGAGAAGAATAAGGAATTCAAAACTGTACATTGAAATTTTGGTTTCGACAGTAAGAATGAGGCGGGAAATCCCATTTTAGAATTTGCCGTAGCGTTCGATTTAACACTCGTAAACACCTTCTTCAAGAAAAGAGAGTCGCACATAGTTACCTATAGAAATGGGTCAAATGTTAGTCAGATAGATTTTTTTCTCACTAGGAGAAATGATAGAATGACATGTAAGGATTATAAAGTTATATCGGACGAGAGTGTAATGACTCAACACAGACTTTTAGTCTTGAACGTACGAGTGTCTAAACGACAAAAATAATATCGACCATATATAGAGTCAAGAATTAAGTGGTGAAAGCTAAAAAGGGAAAGAGTGAAGACTTTTAGGAATAAAATAATTAGGGTAACAAATTGGTATGCTAATGATACTCCAGAAATAATATGGAAAGAGATGTCTAATAATATTAAGAATATAGGTAATGAGCTCTTTGGAGTATCTAAGGGCAGAACTCCAATAGGTAAGGAGTTATGGTGGTAGAATGAGAAAATACAAATTATTATCCGAATCAAAAGAGAATATTATGGAACCTTAAAAGTGATAGTAGTAGCGAAATTTATGAAAAATACAAAAATGTAAAAAAAAAAAATGTATAAAAGATTATCCACGAATCAAAGAGTACGGTGTATAATGAATTATACAAGAGACTGGAGACTCAAAATGGGAAAAAAGAGATCTACAGAATTGATAAATTCAGGGAATGGAAAGGAAAAGATTTAAATGAAATTAGATATATTAAAAGTGAAACCAATAGTATATTAGTAAAAAACGAAAATATACGAAAGCGGTGGAGAGAATATTTTGAAAATTTGTTTAATGTTGAGAATACAATAGGTATGGAAAATATCAAAATATCTATAAAAAAAATCAATAGAGACTTTAAACGTAAAATTCGTTTCTAAGAAATAAATGAGATTCTAAAAAGAATGAAAAATAATAAAACTATAGAATCTGATGGAATCCCTATTGAGGTGTGGAAATGTTTAGATGAATTTGGCATAATAATATTAACAGTTCATTTCAATAAAATTTAACAAATAAAGAAAATGCCCTAAATATGGAGAGAGATAGAGAGTATACTTGTTCCGTTGTATAAGAATAAGAGAGACATACAAGATTGTTCCAACTATAGAGAAATTAAATGTATGAGCCATACGATGAAATTATGAAACAGAGTAATAGAATATAGATTGAGACCGCAGATAAGTATGTCTCAAAACTAATTTTGATTTATGCCAAAACGTTCCACCATCGAAACAATTCACTTGTGAAGACAGTTGATGGAGACATTTAGGACGCAGAAATGA
Organism: Dillenia turbinata; assembly: GCA_037126225.1. NCBI lineage: Eukaryota > Viridiplantae > Streptophyta > Magnoliopsida > Dilleniales > Dilleniaceae > Dillenia > Dillenia turbinata. The sequence goes on from JBAMMX010000008.1 coordinate 7,132,230, forward strand.
GATCTACATATGGTATTCATTAATCTAGAAAAAATATATGATAAGGTCCCTAGAGACGTATTGTGATAGACATTAATAAAAAAAGGGATCTCGCTGAAATATATTAATCTGATTAGGGATAAGTACGAATGAGTTGTGACTAATGTAAGAACTTGCAGGAGTCTGAGCGATAACTTCCCTATTAACATTGGACTCCATCAAAATTCGGCACTGAATTTCATACTATTTGCGATAGTGATAGATGAAATCATAAAAAATATCCAAAATGAAATATCATGGTGTATACTCTTTGCAAATGATATAGTTTTAATTAATGAAATTAGGAAATATATCAATACTAAATTAGAGTTATGGAAAGTCACTTTAGAATCCAGAGAATTTAGATTAAATATGTAACATCGACTCTCGGTGTATGATGTACTTTCCTCATGTTCATATATAGGATATTGCATCCATTTGAGACACATGATTTGAAATTTCTAGAACTTTATCTTTAAAAAATCACTTAAACCAAATATTCCATCGGTAAACCATAAATTTTTTCAAAAAGTGTCGGTAAATTCTAAAATCACTGAAAATGACTAACGAAAGTTAAAACACTTAAATATAAGTATTAAGAAGTGATCTTGAAAATTTGAAAAAAAAAACAAAACAAAAAAAAATCGCATATGGTCAAATTTACAATTTTGGAAAGTTTAGGGACTAAAAGTGTAAATATGAGAACTTGAGGGACTAAGTTACAAAACCAACCATTGAATGACAATTGGAGATCAACCATTGGCCAAGAGCACACATAGTGGCCACCTAAACTCATTCCAACAAGGAGAAATCTCATTGGTTGAAAAATCTTTGCATGAATTCTCATTGGTTGGTCAAAAACCCCTTTCTTTGTGCTTCGAATTCATCATGACCAAATTTGACATGAAGGATGTGCATGAAGGTAGCTTGTAAGCAACCCTGCATGGGAAAAAGATTTAGGACAACTGTAGAGTAGAGATCTTGCATGAAAATGAATCAATGGTCAAAATTTTTGCTAGGTTTGCATAAATGAGTTGTTTCAAGTATTGGATCTTATTTTCTTCTCAAAATTTATCCTCTTGGCCGTGAGTTCTAGTGTAGGAAGTAAGAATTTCTTGTGTTCATCCAAACACTTGAAGTGTTGAAGAGGTAAGGAAAATTTTTGGTTGATAAGATTTTAATTATTTAGATAGTATTAGTATGATATAAAGGTTTTTATATTGATGTATATGTGTTGCAAGATGTAGTAATCAAGTGCTAAAGAATGGTGTTGGTGATGAATATTTGGATGTCAAGATCTTATCAAAGAGGTAATACATTCTCCTTTAAATGTACATGGGATTAAATTGGTCCCATGAAATAGGTTTGTTAAAGTAAGTTAGCATAGTCAACAAGCTATAGTAATTCCATGATATCTTATTCTGTGATGAACAAAATTTAAATTGGTTTAGTTCTGGTAAAACTAGACACCCAAATGAGCTATAGTGCAAAATGTTTTATTAAGAAATGAAATTATGGTGATTTTTAAAAGAAATAGTAAAAATCGATGTTCTATTCACGGTCCTGTGCACGACTAGTAATTTTATTTAAATATTAAGATAACTTCTTGACAAAATTAGGGAAAACTCTAAATATGAAACTTTTATATCTCTATCTTATCTTTAAAATAAGATAAAATTCACTTGAATCGGAGTAATACGCTAGAAGTTATGGTATTTTTACTGAAACTGTGCAGAGTATAATTTAGAACTGATACTGAACAGAAATGAAATTTTATAAAATTTTACACTTAGAATTAAAGGAAATACTGAACATGAAAGTTGTAGGGCTATCTCTCATCTTTCAGTAGAATATAGAATCATATAAATCAAAGATATATATATTGAGATATGAATTTTCTACCAAAACCGTACAAATTTAGTTATATAAGTACGAACTGTATTGAATATAGATTTTTATAAATTCGTACAGTAGGAATTTGGAGATGAGTTGAACACGAAAAATGTAGATATATGTCTTAGCTTTAATTAACAATTTGAATCATTTGAATCCGATTTAAATAGAGAAAGTTATCATGAATTTACCTACATAAGAGGAAAATTATGAAATTTGAGATTATTTTGCTAAGTGGAATTTAGGAGTTTACTATAAACATATAAGTGACCTGGTTTTATGTTATATTTAAGTAGGAAATAAAGACTAGTATATTTATGATGAAAACTAAACCGTAACGAGGGAACATCCGTGGAGACACATAGAGTATACATAAATACGTATACATATATGTATATGTATACATTTTATAGTCCGACGATGCGTAGTTGTCAAAATGATTAAATTAATGAATTATGTTTATATTGACTTAGGCGTAGAGACACAGTTGTATGAAGGGTAACTCATTCAAGAAACGAGGAGATTTAAGGGAAGTGTCGTACCCTCCCCAGTCAAGGTGAGTGCGTCTCACTGTTGCCATGTAATTAATAAGCAAAATCATATTTTATCATTTTCAAAGTATGATTTGTGAAATGATCGTAAAATGGTTTTATTAAATGACTGGTAACATACTTTGTGATAAATGGAGTGTCCCAAAATTTTAAAATATGTATCCATAAATTTTGATGAAAAAAAATATGTGTCATGTTTTAAATCATGAAATTTAATTTGATGATATATTGTATAAAATACTATATCAGATTTTCATGATTTTCCTCGACATATATGGCACGGTTGGTTTATTGATGATTTTGATGCGACACTAGGTACTCGGGCATTAGTACCTGAATCCCCTTGATAGTAGATCGGGGATGGTACTTATAGTCATGATACTATGATATGATAGACGTCGTCCCGCGCAGACTCGCCTCGTATGCTATAGCAGACCCGTCTCGTTATATAGATTGTCGTACGTTTGCGATGTCACAAGACGCAGACACTCCATATGGTTAGGTGGCATGTATACGATACTATATTTCAGACTAGCCAAGTTGAACCCGAAATGGGAGGACTGAATGACGTTTCAGTCTAACACTTGGAGAGGCCCGAAGCCAATGCCAAGGTTTTGGGGTTGTTTTTTTGTTTACATACAAAAATCCTTTAGTGACTCGTTATTGGTCGAGATGGATCTTTGCCGAGTACATGATTTAGCATGACCCTACGATTTATGACATGAAATTTTTGTTGCGTATGCTTTGATTGGATGGAAAACTGTATTGAAATTGTCATGATTTTGATAATATGTCTTGTATGGATATACATATATATATGACTTTGACACTCCATTCTCACATCACCTATTAATTACATGTCACGGATTTCTCACTCACTAAGTATTTGATTATACTCACCCCTCAATATTTTTAAATCTCTACAGAGTTAGTCATTGGAGAGATACGTTGATGTATTTCGACGTATGTAGTATCGGAGACTGTTTACGGTAATTATCTTCCACTGTATTTTGAGATTATGAGTTGATCATATGGGTTGACTATATATAATAATGGAACTCTCGGTTGAAATTCATATTTGTACTGACTAAGTACTTTTTATATATATAAGAACTTTATATTTATTACTTTAAGTTGAAAAATAACTTAGAAAATGATTTTGAAAATATATGTGACTATTTTATGATTAGCCTTGCGTTGCCTTGGGATCCGTGGCATGGTTGGGCTAGTAACCAAGGTAACAGACGACTATTTACGGTTTCTGGGTTGTGGATCAGGGCATGACAAATAGCTTTAAAACTGAGTATATGAAATGTAAGTTTAGTGGTATCCATCAGGATAATGAAAAAAATGATTAAATTAGAAGGAGCAAAAGTTTCAAAAAGTGAACGATTTAGATATCTTGATTCTATCATTCAAAACAATAGCAGTATCGATGGAAATGTGAACAATAATTTTCAAGCGGATTAGATGAAATAGTAAAAAGCATCAGGAATTCTCTGTGATCGCATGATGCCATCACATTTAAAGATAAAATTTTATAGAACCATAGTAAGACCAATATTATTACGTGGCACTGAGTATTGGGCCATTAAACAGCAATAAGAGTAAAAAATGGCTATTGTTGAAATGAAAATATTTAGATGGATAAGTGGCAAAACTAAAAAAGATAGAGTTAGAAACGACAAGATACGTAATCAATTGAAAATTAGTTCAATTATAGATAAAATAAGAGAATATCATTTAAGATGATTTGATTATGTGCAACGAAAATCTAAGAAGACACCTGTTAGGAATACTGAAAATTTAAAAATAAGAGATTTAATAAAATACAGGGATAGATTATTAAAAACTTAGATGCAATGCATTCGTAAAGATATGATAGATATGAATTTAGTTGAGAAGATAGTTTTAAATAGAAATGAGTAGCGTAGAAAAATACGTACAAATTAAATCTTATTTTTTCAATATTTGTTTCTTATATGGCTGACCCCAATTTTAGAATTGAAAGTCTAAATTGTTATTATAATACTTATATATTTTATTTTTAAAATATAAATATATGAATTTTAATCGATCAATGATGAGGAGAAAAAATTATACTTTATATGTATACCTTTTATGACAATTTTATTAAAATTAGAATTTATAAAAAATATTTTATCAAACAATTTATTTATAAAAAAGACTATAAAATCACTATTTTATAAATAAATATGTTAAACAATTTTTAACTTTATTTTAAAATAAATTAATTTCTACTTTTCATTAAAAGAAGAAAATGAGAAAAAAATTGTCAAATATGCTCTAAATCTGCCCTTTTGTTAAAATATTTGTTTCTTTTTAACTTTTAGTTATAATACTATATTAATATTTATATAAATAAAAATTATCTAAAAATATATTTTTAAAATTATTTCAATTAATTTAGTTTGATCCAAATAAAAATTATTAAAACTGACCAAAATATAAAAATGATTTTAATGAATAATGCTCCCCGCTAAATAATATAAATGGTCGGTTCTAGCCAAATCGAGATCCAGAGGAGGCGTACAAAGAATCAAAAACTACATCACATGAATTACTACAAGAATGATCATCGATCACATCACTTTTCTCCTCTTTTGTCCTGGCGTTGACATTGACAAAGTCTGAGATCTTGATGAGTTCGTTTTCTTGGACAGGCTTTGCCGCGGAGTTAACTAGCTTTGTCTTCCATTCACTGCCAACTGCGTTTGCCTGGTCAGCAAATATAACTTTCGACATTGAAGATCCACAAATCTCTTTATAAACTTCATAGCCAGAAGCACGAGCATTCCCACCTTCGAGCAATTTTGAGAAGGGATGCAAAACCGATATAGGATCCTTATTTCTCTCCAAGGAGTGTATCAAATCCAAAAATCTAGAGACAAATTCTTCCTTGCTGAACTGAATAAAAACTGCAGTTTGATCCAAGTGGTAGATGGTAATAACAGAGTGATGGCCAAACACCTTAGAAATAGCATCCCTTATCTCCCTTACCTTGAGTTTTGGAGGAAGTCCCCACAGCAAAACAATGTTTGAGAAAATTATCTCACCGTACCGCCTTTTGACGTGATGTCCTAATGGCACTGAATTCCTGTTTCCGGTGCTTACATTAATAATATCACCATTTGTCCAACTGAGATAAAGAAGATTCATGTACTTTTGGAGCATTGCATGGTTTGCCAATTTTGTAGAGGAAGACTGCTGTTCAAAATCAATACTTATATGAGCACATGCCTGAGAGAAGACACAACCCGTCATGAAAGCATCATAGCCAGCTTCATGTTTGGCTCCGGAGTTCCAACTGGAGGACCTGCAGCATTGATAGAAATGTCAGAAAGGAAAGATTAGCCTATAGCCAAATCTATATCATATTTCAATTGCTTGAAACAGTCAAAATGCCGACTCAAGGACACAGCACAACCCTAATGGATGGTGTTCCACTTCATGTGCAAGAGCAAATTCATGTCAATGGAAATTAAAGGTGCATTAACATGACATGTTGCTCCTGCATGTCTGTACTAGATGTTTGATGCACATCTTATGCTGCAAGCATTGTTTCTGTTTTGACTAGCCTATTATGCATAACTGACAAGGAAATAAACTACATTTTTAAAAACCTACAAGGACCACACTTATGTGTGAAATTATAAAGCAAATGCGCATCCTACTACACTAATGCAATTCAAAGACCAGCTCTTACGGGCAAACTAATAAGTCAATTCAAACAAGTAGATCCAAAAATAACAGTACCACAATCTATTGCCCAGAAAAGGGTAAAGCAGAACCTTAGGTCATCCACTTGGACCTCCACTTTCATGTGGGGCGTAGAAGCCAACCCAGAGCTTTTGACTGTGGAAGCAATGTGAGGACACAACACCGAAAATGCAGAGGAAAGAGATGTGCCGGACTTATTCGTCAGACGCCTTAGTATATCACTATAATTTAAGAGAATTTTAGTGTCGACGATGTATGGGAAATGTTTGTGAATGGAGGAGACAAAATCTTCAACAGCTACAGGAAGAGGATGCAAGAATTTGCTATATATATGGGCAATATCTGTATCAGATAAACAAGAATCAGAGAGATACAAGGTAACAAAATCATGCCACCGATTAAAAACAAAGGATTCTGTACCAAGAAAGCAGTTGTGACCAACAATCAACTTCTTTTCAGAGGAAAGCATATCAATAACATGACGAAAACCAACTGCAGATTTGATCTTTAACTCTTCTTCTTTATGATGCTCACTCTTCACCTCTTTCTGCAGAAAATAAGGACAAAATCACTTTGTAAGTTAGGGAAAAATGAATGAGTAGACCAAATTCAATCCTCCGTGATTGCTACAATTGCAGTTTCAATGTCAAAAACTTACCATAAGTTCATTTCTATCATGCTCAGAATCTGTATAAACCACTAACTTTTCACCGTTCATACGAACATAAGATAGATCTTTGAAATGCTTCTTGATAACCTGAAAATTTCAACTTCGATCACTGAGAGGACACACACAATTAAAACAGGAAACTTTATGAAACACCACCAAAAACTGAAACCGGCATACACCCAAAAAGGGGGAAAAGAAGCAATGCATTGACTAGCCAAACACATGGTTGAGTCAATATGCCATACAACTGTATCAAAGAATTGTACACTGTGATCCCCTAAAATCATATCCTGAAAGAAAGGTGACAAATTGCATTCAAGAAATTCTTGGCTCATAACATTCCACCCTTCCCGCTATAGCCAAGCAATTACAGGGTATTCTGGCCTAGCGAGGATAAAAGGTTTTGCCATAGAAATACTTGGAGTTCCATTGTATCCTATTATCCTTGCAGTACTCTTACCATATATTTATAGCATATTTGTTATTATTGTGTAGCTGCTCAGTGCTAAGTGTAACTCAAAGATATTCTCAAGAGACAAGTAGGGCCCAAAAAAAAAAAGTTTACCAATTCAATCAATCGTAGCTGATGAGATGTGAATCCTATGAGGGAAAGAGCAGGACGCATCTTGAAAAAAATGGTTTGGAATTGTTGTTTTGAGGCACTTGAGGTTTTATGAAGTTGATATCCCCCGCCTCCATCTTTTAACAGCTCATCACGCCATTCACTAATTTTATTCTTCATTCTCTCAAAGAAAAGAACATCTGGAATGCGGACCAATGGAATGTCTTTGATTCCTTCAGAGCATGACCACAGCTCAGATAACTCATCATCATATGATGCACTCAAGCGATTCAGTGCTTCATCTTCTTGTGCTCTGGATAAATAAGATACTCCTGAGATTACCACAAAATATAAATTAACCAAAAGATGGCATCATTTATAGCATCACTGAGTAAATAGTTGAAACAGAGAGGAACATCCTGGTGCACTGATGAACAAAAGAATTAAACTCCGTGAAACTGACACAAAAGAAGCCAATAGATAAACCTGCAATCGCATTTAATTACATCACAATCCCTTGTGATAAGCCCATAACTTTACTGATTGCTTTGCAGATGTTCAAGATGTCCGAAACCAAGAGTTCTATAAGCACCTAACGGGATCTCCAGTAAGTCAAAGAAACTGATACTACTCAAAAGTTAAATGATATCTTGGTCACACGTGTACAAGTATTTTCACAGTCAAAATAATAATTTCAACAGCCATCAAAGTACTCATTTGATACCTCCCATCCTCCTAGAATTTATAAACAAAGATTCAAGGTTAGAAAAGGACCAACACAAACACAAGTTAATGGTTGTCAGTCGTTCATAAGATGGAACATCAGGGAAAGAACAGGCAGTAAAAACATATATGTAAAAAGAGAGTGGAATTACCTTCTCGTATGCATACATTGAAATCAAACTTGTACTTTGCCAAGAAGTCAATTGAGGAGGTTTGGCAGAGAAACTCATAAGATGAGCCAGGAACCGTAAACTCTTGTCTTGGAAATACATAAAAATTGTGCCTGTTAAAGGATATCACATGATAAGTTCTACTGGCATGCTCAACAAAGATCAATAGATTGGTCTTTCATTTCTTTTAAAACAGGAAGCATATTTAAATCTTTGAAAAGTACAAGAAATTCATTATTGCCAAGAGATCCATTTGAAACAATGCTATGCCAGGCCTAGCATTACCAAACATCAAAATTAAGTAAGGAGAAATCGATGCCACCAAAATTCAAATACTGACATGACTTCCCATAAAAGAAATTCACAAAAAACGCCCAACATGAGGAATACACATAAATACAGACAAGTGAAATCTTATGAAAATTTCCGCCACTAGAAGGACCTAGGTTGCAGCTTTCTAATGCCCAAATTTGTATGACAGGTTAAAATAGATAATCTGCAATGGGATCAAATTTGCAGTATAAAATTGAGATTAAAAAGAAGTTAAAATAAAAATGAAAATGGGGCATTAAAAAATGGTAGCAAATGGGCCAGAGTAAAAATTAATTAGAGTAAAGTTCACGAAATGTAAAACTCTGAGAAAAATGATAAGGATGACATGATTCAGCTGTTTCTGTTTGAGAGAGGGAGAACGTAGAATTGGCACGAGAGATGTGACAGAGATGACAATTATCACCTCTCTCAAGTATAAAGTTGTGAACAAACCATACCACATGCAAACGGCTAAGCCATAAAATTCTCCATATTCTTAGGAATTCATAACTGGAACATACGATTGGCGAACTTCTGTCTCTATCAGTGTTGTTAAATCATGCAATTTCAAAAAGACCAACCAGGTAGAAAATGGTATTGGTTTATCCAACAACTAAAATACAGTCAATTGACCTGCTGGTTTCATAGTTGATCATTTGTTTAATTAATCAATTTAAAAGAAGACAGGACAGAGAAACCAAATTAAAAGGAGAAACGAGTGAAGAGTATAAAATCAGCATTAAAGGGCTCCTAAATAGCTTAAACACTAACACCAAATGAATCGTAGCATGCAAGAAACAGTGATCAACAGCAGGGTATATATTAAAACAATGAATTCTAAACCCTAAGCCCTAAGCCCCCTGAAACCATCAATTACTACAGAAATGAAAAAAATATGCAAAGCAGGGGGGGGGAGAGAGAGAGAGAGAGAGTTACGGATGAGCAATGAAGGATTGCTTAGAGGAGTCATAGCGAAATGGGCAGACACCAAATTGAATGACAGCGAACTTCTCAGCAGAGTCCTTAACCTTGAGATACTGAACATCATAGCGGTCGAACTCGAAGGTCTCTCTCCAGGGAGCGCTTGTGACCCCAGTCATCTCCAGATCGATGGAGACGAAGTCTGCTGCTGTAACATGCTTCCGAAGATCTTCAAGTGCCGATTCGAAGTTAGCTTTCGTGACATTCTTGAGAGCGAAAGAAGAAGATGAAGACGATGAGGTTGAAGAGCAGAGAGTGCGAGTGGAGAGATTGGATTGAGTTAATGGTAGGGTTTTGGAGAAAGCCCTAATTAGGCACCACTGGTTCTTCATTCTCTCTCCTCATCTCCTCTCTTCCATAACCATCGGAAGACCGCGGCACTTCACCGACGCTAGACAAGTCCTAAGCTGAGAACGACGTCGTTTATAACAGGGATACCCTGACAGGCGACAACCTTAATTGCTGCCCAAAATTGAAGGATTGGAGCTAAGAGTCCTTTGGTACAGTTTTTTTTTTTTTTTTTTTGTTACTTTAAAATTCATCAAACAGATTTTCTTTTTAATCTCTATAAAAAAAAAAAAAAATTCTTTTTTAATGAATAAAAATTTAAAAAGTAATTTTTAAGTACCCATTTGGTAGGAATTTTTTTTAATTTCTCTTCTTCTTATAAAGAAAAATAAATTTTAATAAATTTTAAAATTAAATTAAAAGTTATTTGATAATTTTATTTTAAAAATAAACTTATTTTATATCTTTTAAATAAAATTAAAAGTAAAAAGTAAAAAAGTAAAGTAAAAAAGTAAAAATTAAAGAAAAAGAATTATATTTCTTAAATGAGGGTATAAATAGATTAAAAAAAAAAACTAAATTTTAAAAATAAGGAAAAGTAAAACCTCCTCCCAATAGTTTCTACTTAAATGTCACTTTTTAAATTTTATTCATAAAAAAAAAATCTGTTCTTTTTTTAAGAGTTTCTAAAAAAATTCGTTTGATAAGTGTCCGTTTGGTAGGATTTTTTTTTTTTATTTCTCTTCTCCTTATAAGAGAAAAAAAATTAATAACTTTTAAAATTAAGTTAAAAATTATTTGGTAATTCTATTTTAAAAACAAACTTATTTTATAGTTTTTTAATAAAGTTAAAAGTAAAAAGTAAAAAATTAAAATTAAAAATTAAAAATTAAAGAAAAAGAAATGATATGAGGATAAATAAATTTATAATATGAACAAATTTGAAATTTTATATTCTTTAAGTGAGTATATAAACAGAATAGAATTTCAAAACTAGAAATTTTATTTACTTAAGAAATATAAAATTTCAAATATATCCATATTATAAATTTATTTACACTCATATCATCTCTTTTTATTTAATTTTTACTTTTTATTTCTAATTTTTTACTTTTTACTTTTTACTTTATTTAAAAACTATAAAATAAGTTTATTTTTAAAATAAAATTATCAAATAACTTTTAATTTAATTTTAAAAATTATTAATTTGTGCTTCTTAAAAGAGAAATAAAAAATAACCCTACCAAACGGACACTAAATGTCACAGAAGATATGAGATGACTTATTTGAGAGTAAAATTAAGATTTATTAGAAATTTCCTTATATATTTAAAATTATGACCAAATCTATATATTTAAAATTAAAAAAAAAATAAATTTTTTAATTTTAAAACAAAAAAAAATGAGTAAAAATTTTATAGCTGCCTGTGTAACAATTTAAAAAAAAAAAAAAAAAAAAAAAAAAAAAAAAAAAAAAGAAGATTTCCAAATGTTAATAAAAAGGAAATGAGTGAAGTAAGAGAAAAGCAATTGAACATTTCCAATTAAATCCAAAAAGAAACACAAATTAGTAAGCTGAGTACACCTTGAGAATTCATTCAAATATTTAATAATAATAAGAAGTTGTGTAATTAAACTAATCTATGTACTCTCTTGTGAATCTGCATCTGCTTCATATTAGATTTAGGAGTAAACACCAAGACCTCCACACCAGCTCTTCAATTCAATTCCCACAATCACTGCAAGCAAAATATGAACCCCCTGGCCTATCCTTGTGCGGGACTCAAGTTCCCTCCAGACCCTTTCGCATCCGAATTCAAAGGCAGACCCTTTCGCGTCCCAATTCAAGGGCACGGCTACTAAACAAATACATCTCTCTCATGGATCCGTCACAAGTCGGGCTCTATGCCAAACAAATGCATCTTTCTCATGGATCTGTCACAGGAGAGGTTCTATGCAAAAAGTGTTCCATTGCTTTGTCCCGAGTACCCAGAAGTTTCTCCTGTGAAAAAATCAGTAAGGAATAACCTGCTTGTAAATCACAACAAAACACATTCCTTGAGGGGTCAATTTAGTTTAAATTAGTACCCCAGTTGATTCTGCACAAGATGGGGCATTTGCTTTTTTCTTTTTTGGATACGGAATGGGGCATTTGCTATACATCTTTGGTGCTAAAGTGATATCTACCCATAGAGAGAGAACTTTGTCTCCCTTTCTTCTCCTTATCCAGTGAACATCTGCTAAATGCAGGCAGAAAGATCAGACTTCCGGTTAAAACTTTTGCCTCTAAACCTCACCTTAATTAATATTACTGCCACCTGCCAGTGTTCCATATACATTACAAGGTTCATTTCAAGTAATTCAGCATCCAGCTCATAGGTCAGAAAAGGCATGCAGTCAATGAGAAACTGATTCCTGAATGGGCCTCCGGAATCAATTTTATGACAAATAGAAGAGATTCTTAATCTAAATTGCTAGAACCAGTAGTGGTGGAACTAATTTAGGGCACATATGAAGTATTATGTTGCTTACATCAATACTTCTCAAGGGCTCCGGACAAGGCGAGCTGCAAAGGCCCCATCCATTGAATGTTTTACAGGGTTGGAGGAATAGAAACCAAGTTCCGTTACAAAGTCAGGATTAACATATCTGTCGGCAGGATCTATGGAGAATTCCTGCAGCAAAGAAAACCAACAATAAAATTTGAAATTATAATTATAATAATAACTAATCAAACATCAACAAAATGCTTGAAAGGCGTTCTATCAGATTATCATATGGGCAAGTCTTCCAATTAAAATCTTTCCTATTAGGGCTCACTCAGACAGCAAACTTGATCAATTCTGTTATGCGAAGCATCATTAGTAAAATTGATCTGCAAATTTTCCATGAGGAAGGATGTAGACATTAAGTTTAAGATAACTAAATATTTCAGAGATCAATTGTAGCAGTTCTTACAGGATGTCTGACAAGAAAAGCAGCCACTCTCTCTTCATTCTCCCCAGGGTCGATGGAACAGGTGCTGTACACAAGGACTCCTTTTGGCTTTACCAACCTTGCAAAAGAACAGCAATATTGGTAAAAAGATATAACACATGATAGATAGTTTTGCAGTCTGCTCATGATTATAGCAGTGTCAGAGCAATTCTTATCCAGAAACATGAGACAAAAATAAGAATTTCAAACCATGTCAGAATTAAATTGATCTATGGCAGATTATAATCAATTTTCTCTTTGTTAAAAAGCTAAATCTGGTCATGAAAGTTCAAAGCATTGAAATCATTACTCGATATATAAGAAAGATGAATTTCAGATTGGTTTCAAAAATAATGTAGAACTAACTATGTAGTGCAAGTTATGATTTAATTGGCATGCTGTCCACTTATTACTTGTACAAGTAATTTTACCAAATGAAAAGGAGGGAAAAAAAGGAAAGCAAATCCTATGGTCTCACATAGCTGCTGCATCAATGAGTTCATCCTGTAAATTCTTGAGTTCTTCCATATCTTCTATCCTCCTATTCCAGCGCAGGTCTGCTCTCTTCAATCATCAAAGAAGAAACAAGGAATTCAGACTACTGCAACGATTAGTCATGATAACAATTCATGGTTTCCTGCTGTTGAAAGCTATCATTTCAACATATAAGCATGCCCTTTTATGTACCTTGGAGAGAACTCCTAGTCCAGAACAAGGGGCATCAAGCAAGACTTTATCATATCTCACAGAGTTATTTTCCTGGAATTTGAAGAAATTTGAAGCAAATAGATAAAATAACTTGCAAACCTTCTCAGAAAAAAAGTATATAAAAAAAAAAAAAAAAAAAAAAAAATACAATATATCACAAGATACAACTTCCACTCATATTTTCTATCTACTTTTTACACCTCGAACATACCACAAGGGCGCGAAGATCAGCATGGACAGTGGTGATAACATTATCAACTTGCTGCAGCTTCGCTGCCTCTTTAAGGATTCTCAACCGCCCTTTGTTTACATCAACAGCTGATATCATACCTAAAGCCAAGTATCATTGCAGTGTCAACATGAGTAAATCCATAATTAAATTCCATAAAGCAGGGAAAAAAAAAGGAACCAAAAGTTCTTTTTTTTTTAAATAAATTTACCATTTATCAACTAAATAATTTCTTTAATTCTTTTTAGTACAATAATCATTCTATGAATGATGAAGAGAACCCAAATGCAGAGACTTGATATTAACTTTAAGGTCTTCTCCTTCAAAACTATCAAAATTTTGAGCTCCAACTAGTCAGCCTAACAGCTCACCCGGTGCACAAAGTGCTCCCCGACTTAGTGTGGGGATAAGAGGAGGGAGGGTGTATATATACGCAGCCTTTCCCCTGTATTTTTGTGAAGAGACTATTTCCACGCCTCGAACCTGTGATCTCAAGGTCACCAAAGGAGCAACTCCACCGTTGCGCCAAAGTTTGCCCTCTGAGCTCCAACTAGTCGGCCTCCATCTTATAAAACAAGGAAATGCAGAGAGAGAGAGGTGACAAATGTATGAGAAAAATATCCTGTTCCAACAGTGGGAAATACATAATTCCGCAACCACCCGGAAGTCAACTCCCCTCTCCCCCCAGCCCCCCACCCCAAAAAAAAAAATAAAAAAACAGAGAGAGAGAGAGTCCAAGTGCCTTGATGCTTTTAGGGACTGTGGAGTTGGGACACTTTTCTCTTGCATACTTAAGGTCAGTCCTGAACTGTTTGGAAGCTCAATATAAAAGCTTCAAGCCTACTTCTCTGTTATCACCTCTATACAGCTTCTTGCACCATATAAATGCCAAATGATTCCTCTAAATATGGAAGCAATTTAATTTAGCCAGAGAGGATATGTATTTACTCAAGGATTACCTCTGCCATGTAAACATGATGCCATGAAAAGAGTCTTTCCTCCAGGAGCAGCACAGCAATCAATGATGCTCTCACCAGGTTGTGGATCTAGAAGAGAGACTACAAGACCTGCAGGACAAATGGTGTCAGAAATCAGGGTCTGGAAACTCAATGTGACATGTTGACAATGTGAATGATTCTTTGAGAATAGTCACTGCAATGGGGACCAAGGTATACAATAATCCACATGAATAAACAGAGCAATAGGAACTAAAGGATATAGTGTTGAGAATACAACAAGAACCAAGCATAGTCGGCAGGTGAACAAAGAAAACGAGAGGATAAGTATTTACAACAGCAATGTTGAGAATACCATTCTAATATATACATTTTCTTGGTCAGCCACCACATGATGTTAGATTTGTAAAGAAAATTTTCCACTTCAAAAGCCTTGCTTTCAGATGAACAAAGAAAACGACATCAAGAAGCAAAAATTTTACAAGTAGCATTTGCAAGAAATGCAGTCTAGGAACCCCCCTCCACCCCCCAAAATGAATAAATTAATAACAACAACAAAAAAAGAAATAATAATAAGCAGAATTCTGCCTACCATGAACCCTATGATTTGTAGTTCTGCTATCACCACCAGGGCCCATGCCAAGGTGGTTCCCACAAAAAAATGGCGTCCACATCTGCTTTCTTACAGACTCATGGCAGAAATGATATCCAAGGCAGAATAGATGTTATTATAAAATTTAATATAAAAGGATTGACCTGCACTCTCATCTTGGACCGAGCACAAGCCCTTTTTGAGCAATCCAGCTTGTATTACATCCTGTAATAAGTATAGATTATCAGGACTCCTAAAAACTACAAAGATACAACATTAAAAGCAAAAGGATGGTACAGATATTGCCAGCCATGCCATTTCTTGCTTAAAGGAATATAAACTTAATCTTCATTTCAGAAGATAAACAACATAAAGCTTATCTCAAGGTTGTTGTCTTGCACACCCACAATCCTTAAAACCAAGAACAAAATGTTTTACATTCTCAAATAAAATATAATCTCATCTAACAACTAATAACAATGGAATGCCAACAAACTAACGCCTGTAGCAGTTAGAATATCTCAATGATGTGAATTTAGGAACTATTGAAGAGCAGCACACAGACGCACAGCTTACCCAGCCTGAACCATAAGGCCATGCCGTGTTAAGGAAGGGGTGCTGGGCTGATTATCTTATGGACAACCACCATTTGGGATAGATAAACTACATAATTTTTGTACATATAGTATATTAATTATTCAGTAGCTTTGATCGAGCGACAAAGCTATGAATTTCACTTAATGCTGAAGCAAGTATACAACTCCCTCTTTTCAGCAGATGAATTCAACCAAATACTGATTCACGTGACACGTGTGGTATCTAAAACCATATTAGATATTAGATTACAATATGAGAATAGGTAGAGCACGAAGGCACAGGTGTTCCTTCTGTAACAGGGCTGAACCCAGGTTAGAGATTTAGGCCTGACATTAGACCAGGCCAGGCCAAGAAATAACATTTTCATCCTCTCAAAACACCGGCCAGACCCTAACCACGGCAGTTCAATCCATGCCTACCCTAACTATAAGAGACTTTGACTCCTTTAAGCTTACCATGTCAAAATGTTACCTGTAGCCCTGTACTGATGCGGACAAAATCATCCAGATGCTCAGAGAGCTCATGTGGCACCTGCTGACATAAGAATAAATAGTTGGCTACAAGCCTATTAAATGATACAAGACATGCAAAAAATTAGGACAATAGAAAAACAAAATGTTTGAAATATTTCACCAAAAAGGAAAGAACACAAGGCCATAAGGAATTTTTTTTTATATCTTTTGTGCTTTTGAACAGAATCTCCTCTCCTTGCACAAGCTACTACAGCTGCATTTTTCTAGAGATCAGATGATGATTTTGTAAACGTTATAGATCACATCAATGAAAAAAACAATGTTACTTCTCAAAACTTCGTTTCTATGGTGGATTGTCGGCAAATGAGAAGATATAGCCATGACTAGACTCCACGTTTTGATTGTCCAGTGAGTTTATATATACACATTTAGGTTCATTATAGCATACTAAGGATGTCGATACATTTCGTATGCGGGCTATCCAAATTTCACACAAAGCAATAGTCTAAGTATTGCCTTCAACTGGTACTAACCATAAGAGTGTTTATATCGTTCTCTTGTTGCTATTCATCACTCTAATGGCATTACCACGGTCTGAATGCAAGGAAATTAAGCTAGCTAACCTGTTGAGGCTAGATTAGACGAATTTGTAATTCCATAGGAGTAAATAAATTTTAAAAGTAGGTTGGCTTTATTTTCCTCATCAATTAATCCACGTTTTGTCGCCTTGTAACGATAAGGGATCAGCAGCCAACATGAAATTCACTAATTCCAAACTCTGCACCTGTTGAATATCATTCACATGATATCCTTGTCATGGTTCCCTCCATAAACACAACTAACACCTTAAGCTCTAGAATGTAGAGTTACATTAAAAGACTTATGAAAAAAGGAGTAAATGCCGTGCTTTACCCACAACTAGGCAAAATTGACCAACTTAGTTACAAACCACAGCTGAAGATGAGAAAACAACATCAAGGAGCTTAGGAGAAAGATTCCTAAGCTTGTAATAGAAATTGGGCAGAAAAAACAGAAAGCAGCTTTTGTTTGGACCGTCAAATATAGCAATAGTGGCTATATTCCATCCTTGTATCCCAATAACATCATGTAATCGTCTCACTTATATGGGTTCTTACAGGGAAAATATGATGAACACACATGCATGCAATCATGTGCATCTGGTCTCCTCATAAAGATAGATCCACATGCAAGGGATGTGTCTACTTACAGTTCCTTTAGTTATGCAAGTGCTTCAAATTTTAAAATAAATAACACTAGCTGGAAAGATGAAGTATGATTTCCACAGTAGAGACAAAGAAGGCTACCTTCAACTTCTCAAGTGAAACCACAAGGTCATCTCTTGTAAAACCTTTACCTCTGTTTGCCCTGATATTAGGATTATAAGAAGGCAATATCAGATTAAGTCGAAAAATTTACAATGAACTCAAATGACCAGAGAAAAACCTCAGGCTAAAACGTGGATCACTGTTATTCCAATTCATCAACTTCACGGCCTCTTCGGCCCCTAGGTGCTTTCTCCATCTCCTCACCATCCACTGCAATATAAAAGAAGAAAAGTCTAAGACTCAGGAAAATATAACTCTACAAAAATTAATGTTTATACTTCATTTGGGGATGTTCAATTTAACCCCTTCATATAACAGAATAACATCATATCAATAATAAAACCACATCAGAGATATCAGAGGATGACATAATTCTCATTTATTGACCAACCTGATCACAAATATCTAAGGGATAAATCCACAGTCAACAAAAAGCCAACCTGGTAGGAGACAATTTTCTTTTGGCACAAAGAACAAATGCCAGATTACCATGGTTATAGTCTCCTCCTGACATTGCCACGATGCGGACTTTACTCAATTTATGTTGGCATAGTGCCAAGTACTTAATCCATTTCTATTTCAGAACCAGAAACACAAGGTAGTGAAAACTTACTACTGGATGAGAGTAAATAGTTGCTAGAGCACGTGCTTTTGCACGGTCATCACCTTCCACTATAGGTAATGGAAGAGAGTTATTTTCCTGCAAAGCCACAAAAGGCAATAAATTTAGTTACCACAATGAACTAATGCTTCATGCAGTTATAGAATATGATGTAAGCATACCTTAAGGAGAACCAACTTCCGAAGAATTGCATTGACCATATTACCTGCACCTGGTCTAAGAGCAACTTTGGCAAGCCTAACATTCTGGAGTAGCATACAAACATGTCAAGAAAATTCACATAATAAAATCATATTACCTTTAATAAAAATTAGTCGGAAAAAAATCTTGTCCAAGGACAGTGCAGCTTTAAGGAACTTGTTCTGCTCGGTATCTCAGACATGGTACTTAATCACATAAGAGTTCCAAAGCTAATGAAGAAAGCTCAGATCAGAAAGAGTGCTAGACTGGTCAGGAAAAGACAGTTCACCCTCTACTACCTTCTGGCACTTTAAATGCAACATACCACCTAGTACATCAACAGCCAGTTTTACAGTTTTCAATTTGACAAACATGGATGAAACACAGGCTCACCAGCACATATACTCAAAACTAAAGGAAAAACAAGAAGAAGATGATGGGAAGACCACTGGTGGTTAGAACACACACAACACATGGCTAGAGCTATCTTTCCTGAAGATTTGTGTTATTTCCTATCTACATGGTTTACTGCATTAGCTTGACTTTTCTTCTGTAAGAAACCCATTTCAATCTTTCAAGATGCTAGTTGAGATAAGAGTGTGAGAGCAAGAGCAAGAGATCTACCTCATCTACAACAGCATATGCTGGCATATCTAGCTTGACAATCTCATAGGAACCCATACGAAGGATCTACAAAGAGGGGAAAAAATGCAGGTAGCTTAGAAATAACCTATATTTGTTTCATTTTGTTTTCCATGGGGAAGGGGGTGTGCATGCATGCGAATGCTTGTGACGGGGTAGTGTTGTTGATCAGCAAAATCTGCTTTCATTGTGTATTATACCACACTTACAGTAGCTAGTTTTTTTAGAACCTGACCCATGATAATAAGAAGATAAGTTTGTTATAAATGTAACACAATTACTCCAGTGTTAACAATTACCACATCTTCAAACATTTTTAAGCTTACCACAAGAGAAAGAGTAAGACACGAATCAGCTACCCATTCCTCTGCTTCTATGATAGCCAATAAAAGGCTACATTTTTACTTCTGTGAGGGAAATCAAGCCCATATACTATGCAGAACGTTTACCTGTAAGAGAAGAGGTTCCATGTTTCTAAATGTACTCTCATCATGGCATAAGGAAGCAATAAGATGATCAAGATATCTCCTCCAACGAATGGTACCACCAACAATGTCAGAAACCTACAATAGAAAGGAGCATAAAGTTAAGGAAAAGAGACATTTTGTCATATACCCCATTGAAAACCAAATAATGATAAAATAAATAAATAAGAAGCATGTTATGTAGATAATCCTAAGGTACAACATAAATCAAGTTCTAGTAAGCACTAGGAAATAGCAACCTAATGAACAATAGTTTCACCTATTGGAAGAAACCTATGCACCTACATAAGCATCACACCAGTCAATCTCCATGTATAATAATGGGCAGAAAGAAAAGAGCTATGCTGGGATAAAAATAGTTTACAGCGAGATACAAGCTGATGTCTAACCCACATCAAAGAAAAGAACTAGTGTTAAACATTTAGATTTTACTGGTGCTAAAAAGCCAATTAAGGATATGATGCTCTCATTCTTTAAATAAAGATCTGATATGCCGAAACTTATGAGGGTTGTGATGCTGATAAGAATATCAACAAACATTGATCAAGACAGAGTACACTATTATGGATCCCACAAACTAAAAAAGTTATGATGCTGAAAAAGAGAGAGACAAAGATAGAAAGAGAAACCAGTCTAAGATCTCTATCCTCCAAATCACGGGTTCGAAATCCAAGAGTTCTCTCAACATAACCCATCTCGTTATTCCCAGAACCTTTTCCTTTCTCATTCAAAAGATCTGCGAATGCGCCGCCTTTCTCTATTCTCATCAATCTCACAGCAGACACTAACAACAAAAAAATACCGTCAAGACATTCAAATGTTAAAAGCCACTAAAATCCTCCACACACACAAAAGACAACCTTAAACCAACCATTTCAATCAGAAATTCAATTATTCTGCAATACCAATATCACCAATTACAAATTGAACAACACCCCAGAATGCAAAATTCAGAAGTCCTGAACTGAAAAGAAAGAATACCTGCTCTGTGAGGAGAAACCTCCAAATTCAACTTCTGCTCTTTTCCCCCTCTACTAAGAACACCACCTGGGGGTATTAAACACAAAATAACTACCAATCAAGAACCCAAAATAAAAATAAATTTGAATTGCAAGGGCGCATGTTAGCAGGGGGAGCGCATCCCGCTAGCATGCGCCTCTAAGGGGGATAGAAAATATTTACCTGATTTGGGAGTGGAGACGGAGGATTTGGGCTGGCGGGTGGTGGTTTTGACGGACATGGAGGGTTTTGAATAAGAAACTAATAGATGGGTGTGTTGAGGAAGAGGATTGACGAGTGTATAGGACTTCAAATCGGCCATTGATGGTGTTTCCTTGAAGGGGGTTTTGAGCGTTGTGCAATAATAAGGTGAGTGAGCAGCAGAAACAGTGTGGTGAGACTGAGAGCGTGGCATGGAAAATATTGGGCTAATCGTGGACATGGCCAAAGCTAAGCTTCCTCCATCTTTGAGAAGACGAAGAAGAAGAAACGGAAGAGGGCGCTGCTCACGATGATATCGCTTACACCCTTTTATGCGGTTTGAAAATTCATTAATACTCAAAATCATTAAAAACATAAATATTTTTGTATATATAATAGGATTTTATAAATGAATTATGAAAATTTGAATATAATAGCTTAATTAAGTTATTTTTAAAGCCAATTTTGTTCTTTTTAATAAATGAAATATGAAAATTTGAATATAATAGCTTAATTAAGTTATTTTATAAGCCAATTTTGTTCTTACTTGTCTCTGTAGTAGTACCGTTCAACCACTAGAGGGTTTGTTTCTACTAAAAATGCAAATTTGTGTGTGGTAATATTTTAGAGCAATTACAATCTTGAACGTCTGGACATTTCTCCTAGCCCCTCCTATTTACTTTTCCCTTTGATCCACATTTCAAAAAAAAAAAGCACATGTATACAATATTCATATGTGATGAATATTAATGCTTTATCTCAAATCTAATAGAAAAAATTAGAAAAAATTACCATGTAATCTCGGTTTATATATAATTTTCTTCATTTTTTACAATAATAATAACATAATTTATATCTTTATATATATCACAAGTCATTTATTTATGTTTAATTGAATGCCGATTACTTCACCCAGCCCACTAGATATTTTATCCTAACATGTATTTGTACATTGTATATATTAGTTGATGCCCACGTGGGATCATGTTTTTACCAAAAGTAAAAAAAAATTTGAAATAAAAGGGGGGCTTATGTTTAATTAAAAAATGACTCTTATTCTAAAAAGACTCCTATGATAGTGAGTATCACCAATAAAACTAACATCTTTGAGGGGGGGGTGAGGGGGGAGGATTTACATGTTGGGATGGAATATTGGTTGGGGGGAATTTAGGAGGATTAAAAAACAGGGGGGGGGGGGTGGGTGGGTTGGATTTGGGGGGGGGTGGCATGGGGTGGTTGGGGTTTTTTTTTAAAGAGAAAGAGGAAGAGGGGGAGGAGGGGGGGGGCCAACTTGCCCATCTTAGATATTTTATCCTAACATGTATTTGTACATTGTATATACATAAGGTCATTTGGTACTTAAAATATTTCATTTCGCTACAAGCAACGCTAGGTCATGTACGAGCATTGCTACTTTCAAAACAAACTTTGCATGGTTTAGGAATAGAACTTTCAACTTTTTTCCAGGAACAGAAATCTGGCAAAGGGTCTTCAGTCGTCTCATGTTGTCTGAGAAACACTAGTTATTGTATTCTAGCCATTTGTACATTGCCTCCGCTTCAATGATCCAACCCAAAGAGAGAAGATTTTCACTTGAGAGAATTCTCGATATCAAGTACAAACCGACACCTTACATCCCCTTTGATTAGCCTCTCGATAGCTGCATTTGCATACTGGATTGGGACAAGTTCAACCTGTGGATATATTTTGTTTGCGGCACAAAAATCCAACAACTCTCGTGTATCCTTTGTTTCGCCTGTTCTGCTTCCCGAAATGGTCCTCATACCTGGCACACATTATGTCAATTCATAGAACTAGGATAGAAATATACACATGGCTGGTATAGCCTCCGTCGGCTCAGACATTATCCTAAACAGAAAAGCGTAAGAGAGAATCACCCAAATTTAGTCTAGCAGGACTAAATTTCACTTCACTTGGAAAGCCAACTAGAACAAAAATGCCTGCCGTTTTCAAGAGGGATATGTATGGATCAAATGGGTGATCTCCTGATGCTGTGACGATTATAAAATCAAGAGAATTGCGAGAGTCCAGCACATAAAAGTACTAGACTGATGAAACAAAGGCTCAAACTTCAGGCTGCTGTTGTTTCTAACTGTCATTTGTCGTTCATCAGATAAGACCACAAAATCATCTGCTCCAAGTATATTCAAGGCTTCCTCTCCCTGACATGCTTGTGCTAAGAATGGTAACATTCAGCCCAAAAGCCTTTCCAAGTTTCACTGCCAAGTGACCACGGCCACCCAGACAAATCACCCCGAAAGACTTACAGGTTGGTTCATGTTATGCAGCTTCATAGGAGTGAAAACAGTGAGTCCAACACAAAGTAAAGGTGCTGCTAGTGCTAATGTGTAAGAATCGGGTACCCTGAAACGGTATCTGCACTTTCAGTGGAAATCAATGTAAGGACAATCTAGAGATCAATATAAGGCTATGCTTCAAAAGTCCATCTCTCTCTCTCTCTCTCTCTCTCTCTCTCACATCCTGTTCTGCATATACGCATGAGGTCATGAGCTAGTCATCTATTTGCCACTGGAAAGTTTCCTCACCTGTTCTCTCCAAATCCAGGATATCAAAGTTTTGTTCAAGGGAACCACATGGCATGATTGATCACAGAGCAATTTTAAGTACAAACGCATATTTCGTTGGAGAAACCTAGCAGACCATTTAGAGTTACTATGAAGAAACATTGCAGAAGCTTAGAAAGACCTCCACCGAGATCAAAAGGGTTCATAAACTAATGCTAATCAAAGAGGAGGAATACAGGAGAGAACCAAACCAGAGGCAAGAGAGAGAGAGAGAGAGAGATCACCTTTGATGGACTACAATCACTACTAGAAAAACATATACCGCAGCTAAAACGGATTAGCGACGGAAATTCTATCGCTGAAAGTCACCTCACTAAATTTAGCGACAGAAATATTTCTGTCGGAAATTTTAGAGACGGATTAGCGATGAAAAAATTCCGTTGTTAAAAAAATCTATCGCTAATTTGAAATAATTGGAAAAGTGTGAAATAATTTTAGCGACGGAAATTTTTCGTCGATAATTTAATTTTATATTTTTTAAATTATTCTAAATTATCGACAGATTTTAATGATGGAGAATTTCCATTGCTAATCAGTCAGTAAAAGTCGTGCACCCAATATGCACGGGGTCGCACGCCCCTACCATGCACGCCCGCGCTCGCTCACACATCATTGCCCACGCCTGCTCGTCCGTCCGCACCCCTTCTTTTTTTATTAAAAAAATACTCTCACCCAAATTCGAACTCGGGTTTTAAAACATATTTTGAGTTATCTCAACTACTACACCATAATGACTTATGTGTTATTTCTTTTTTTTTTTTACTTCATTACTTTCTATCTCACTCTCACCATTTAAAATAAAATACAAAATTATATTTAATAAAAACACAAAATTATATTTAATAAAAATATAAAATTATATTTAATAAAACAATACTTCATTTTAATTAAAATACAAAATACAAAATTATATTTAATAAAAAAATAAAATTATATTTAATAAAAATACAAAATTATATTTAATAAAAATATAAATTTATATTTAATAAAAAATACCCTATTTAATAAAAATACAAAATCATATTTAATAAAAATATAAAATTATATTTAATAAAAATACAAAATTATATTTAATAAAATTGCAATAACCTAATTAAATAAAAATACAAAATCATATTAAATAAAAATACAAAATTATATTTAATAAAAAATACCCTTATTTAATAAAAAACAAAATACAAAATTATATTTAATAAAAATATAAAATTATATTTAATAAAAAATACCCTTATATTTAATAAAAATATAAAATTATATTTAATAAAACAATACCATAATTTAATAAAAATACAAAATAAAAAACTATATTTAATAAAAAAATACCATAATTTAAAAAAAATACAAAATATAAAATTATATTTAATAAAAATACAAAATATATTTAATAAAAACTAAAAATTATATTTAATAAAAATATAAAACTATATTTAATAAAAACACAAAATTATATTTAATAAAAACACAAAATTATATTTAATAAAAATAAAAAATTATATTTAATTAAAAAACAATACCCTAATTGAATAAAAATACAAAATCATATTTCATAAAAATACAAAATCATATTTAATAAAAATACAAAATTATATTTAATAAAATTGCAATACCCTAATTTAATAAAAATACAAAATCATATTAAATAAAAATACAAAATTATATGTAATAAAAACACAAAATTATATTTAATAAAAAATACCCTTATTTAATGAAAAAACAAAATACAAAATTATATTTAAAAAAATATAAAATTATATTTAATAAAAATACAAATTATATTTAATAAAAAAACAATACCCTAATTTATTAAAAATAAAAAATACAAAAGTATATTTAATAAAACACAAAATTATATTTAATAAAAATACAATAATCTAATTTTAAAAAAAAACAAAATTTTTTTTCGCGAGTTGTAGCGACGGATTACCGACGGAATATTTAGCGACGAAAAATCCATCCAAAAAAATTTCGTCGCTTATCCGTTGGAATTAATGACGGATTAGCGATGGAATTATTTATAACGGATTTTCCGTCGCTAATTTGCGCGAAAAATTTCGCGGTAATTTCACGTAATTTTTAACGATGAATTAGTGATGAAATTTTTTTTGATCGATTTTTCGGTCACTAATCTGTTACAATTCTGTCGTTAATTAGCAATTGATAATAATCAGTCGTTAATTTCTGTCACTGAAAGTCAATTTTTAAGTAATAAATGAAACTTGAAGAGCCTCCTTTTGTAATAGTACCATCCACATCAACGCCATTGAAAGTAGGAGTGCACCTCTTTTTGCACTGAACTTCCATCCTCTCATTACAATATTCACAATCTCTGCATGAGTTAACATAAGGTCCCACTCCAACATGGTCTCCCACTTCAAACCCTTCAACATTAGGGCCAACCTCTGTTACAATTCCCACAATCTCACGCCTGCAGCATGCAAAAAACACCATTTCAAACATACAAGATAAAGAATACTTGAAAATCCCAAGGTGTTGAGTTTAGATTTAGCCGTTAAACTATCACCCAAGAATCATGATAACTATGAATTATAATTTTGTGGAATTAAATCCTAAACTTGCCTGAATGAGTCAATTAAGCTCTGTTGTCAAAGGGCAATGTTCTTATCTATGAGGTATGATCCACAAGCTTTTCATGACTGATATGGAAACCAAGTTTTTCAATGAAAATTTTGTAGCACATCTTTGCACATGAACAGCTTCAAATACTAACTGACTCAATTTGATGAGCTTTGCAAGCTAAATGTACGAAAGTAGAATTTAGAGAGCACGACCCTTTTTTATTTTACATTTTTGATAGGACATGGATGAGGGTGTCCCATAATACTTGTACTGCTTGGACATCAGAAAGCCAACGGGGAATGGCAACAAATCTGGCAAAAATTTTATTGCTTAAAAGACTGTTCTATCCTTAAGCAAAATGACTGGCTTGCCCCGACGACTCTCCTCTGTTTCTTCTCTTCTCGATAGCAAAGATCCATTGTAGATCAAATGATCTCCGTTCCCTCTCTTGATTGATTCCGCCGACTTTTTCTCTCCTATCTCCTCTCCTCCTCCTCCTCCTCCTCTTCTTCTTCTTCTTCTTCTCTCTCTCTCTGCTTATATCAATCTCTTCTTGTTCTTTCATCTTGATCAATCCAACATGATTTCCCCTCGATCAATTAGTCTCTCTCTTCTTCTTCTTCTTCTTCTTCTCTCTCTCTGGATCGTTGATGTCTATGTCTATCTCCCACACTCTCTCTCACTGAATGGCGGCAACTACCACTATATATCTCTTCTTTTCTCTCCTCTCCCTTCTCTCGCTCTTCTACTCTTGATCTTTTCTCTCTTTCATCTGGGTCTGAATTGATGGTAGAGAGATTTATTGTCAATCAATCAGATCTCTCTCTCTCTCTCTCTCTGTCTTCCTTCGTTTTCTCTCTCGACCAAGATAAAGTGGAGAAGAGAGAGAGTAAGAGGAAGAAAGAGATTGATCCAGATCTCTAAGGGTACAATCTAATCCATAATAATATCATAGAAGACGAAGATCAAATACCCGCGCACCAAAGGGTCCTCTGAATCACTCATTTTATTTCAAAAATCAGCAAAACAAACCCCACAATGTGTAATTTTGAGTGAAACATCATCATCTCCAACACCCCTGCATAGATTTCATAAAAAACTCCCTGGTTAATAGGTTAATGAGTAAAAATAGGAACATGTCAGGAGAAAAAAAAATAAAAATAAAAAGATATAAACAAATGAATGATGCAGAAAACCCATTTAAGTACCTGCGATTGAATTTGTAGGGAGAGAGAAATCCGGAATCAACCGTAGTAGCCCATCCAAGACAATTCTCATTGTCTCTTTCTGAACTCATATTTTTGTTGTGTAAGCACGGAAGCATAGGTAGAGATGGTGGTCGGGGTTGTTTGGCCATTTGTCCAAAATCGATAATGACCTTTTGCGATTAGAAAATCCTCTTTTGAAAATCTCTTTTGCTAAATTTTACAGGAGGGTGAGTTTCCAAATCAACATAACATAATGACGTTTATATATATATACACACACATACACACAGAGACAAGAGAAGTGGAGAATACCAGCAACAAGACTGATATGGGATGCTTTTATTTTTAGTCATATTCTTAGCTATCATTGTACAGGAGGGAGAATCGGAGCAATTGTTAATTCGATTGACTCCAATTGTACAAAGTTTTCTTCGCACAAATCAAATCAAATGTCCCACGAAGATCAGAATCTTTTCTGTTGGGCTTTACAGGGATGAGAACATTGACACTTTTTTGTGAGCGAATATTTTCTATCATCAATTATTATTCGGATTCGTTCTATTAATCTAATTCAATTATCTTAAAACTTATAAAAAATTAATTCTTTCAGATTTTTTTTTTATCTTCATAATTCAAATCCAACTCCTGTAATTAAAAAAATACAACTGATGAAAATGGGTTATGACTCCACAGATACCAACTCCTTCTTGACTCGAACAGTAACCGTCGATGGGTGAATATACCTGTAAGAACCGCCGGAGAGTGCTCTTGCGAGGAAATTCCGACGTTCAAGTCAGTAAAGAACGATTTTCGATTGAAAGAAAACAAACTGAGAGTTAAGCGAAGGTTATTCCCTGTGATCAGTGTTCCCTCTGTGTTAAGTTTAGAGAGCGTATCTTGTTCTGAAACCTCAGAGATCATTTATATCCCTGAGAGGCATGCGCCCTGAGTGACTTCCACCATATCTTCCTTATCGAGCTAATCTGGGAATCTCGGGAGGTTAATATTCCGAATTGATCACGATTCTCATTTATTGGGAAAACTTTCATCTTCGAGAGGGATGCTTTCCTTATCTGGAAGATCCGATATTTTCCGTTATGAAATAGAAGACTGAAGTTAAGGAAATTATAACCTTCCTTTAGAATCGTTCAGAGCGTTGCGTACTTTTTGGTCACTTGACTGATAAGGGACCATCGAGACTTGTCCGGTTGGAATGCTGACATTTGCTTGATCGATTGGGGTGACTGTCTCTGTTCAATGAGTCACGATCGGTTAACAGGGCGACTGAGACCCTATCGTTCAATAGACCCGGGCGACTAAGACTTTTCGATAGATTGATCGGGGAGGTTATGGCCCTTCGGTAGATCATTGTGGTGGGCGTTAGATACTGATAGGCAGGTGCCCTTCGTGGGCCTTTAGAGAATTAACTCTTTTGGATTGGGTCTTGGGCCATGTCCCATCATTTGTCATTGGCTCATGATTTTCTTGGAAAAAGGCGCCATGAGTCATGATTTTAAAATAGAAGTTTGAGGGCCTTTTAATATGGCTGCTGTCGCTTTGGTCTTCGTAAACCATTTCTCGCACATCCCATAAGGACTTTTTTCATTACAGTTTTTTCCATACTAACATCTCTTCTGCCTTTTTACTTCCCCTGTCAAAAAGTCATTACTGGTGACAAAAATATCTGTTTCTTAGGTTTTTCCAGACATCGGTGACATTACGAGCATCATGTCAGTACAAGAACTCCAAAAAGTGCAAACTGAGATGTTGTTGGGGGACGATTATTCTCTATTATCCGCTACAGAGGTTGATAGGGCTAATAGGGCACCAGAAAACTGTGTGTCAATGTATCTTCAATCGGTCAAGTACGGTTTGAAGGTTCCATACACTGGTTCTTTTTCTGAGATTTTGTGTTAATGGAACATACTCCCGACTCTCTTGATTGTCGGTGCTTGGTGGCTACTAGTCGTAGTGGTTTCCCTATTAGGATTTTGTTGTCATCGTTTTGATTTTGACATCTTGTTTTCAATTTTTATTCTGATGAGGTATGGGAGTAATGGGCCGACCAAGGGGTGGTATAAGCTACAGACCTGGCCCGAGTCCTGTTGGAGATTTTTCTATAGAGAGTTTGTCGATAAGAGTTGGATGCAAAAGTTCTTTTTTATTGAGTTCTTGGATAGGGATCACATGCCTTGACTTCCCAAGACTGACGGAGTGCCCTCTATGGGGTTGAAACCCCCGACTACTTCGAAACATGACCGTTTTGTTCGGTCGATTAGTGGCTATTGCAAATCCACCGGTAGGAGCATATGGGTCGAGTCCTTGCTGAATGACCAGATGTTATCCTTGACTGGTTTACTGCTTGGGAAAAAGAGAAAAGCTGATCGACCCTTCTATTGGGGAGAGCAAAAATCGAATTAGTTGATTCTTTAAGTCATCTTAATGACGCTTATTGGAGAATGTCACTATTGACAAACCGACTCGACATAACGTAAAAAGACCTCTTCAGGAGGATCCTGGGGCGTCTGAGACCCTATCTAAGTCTTCTTCAAGGTTGACTGAGTCCATTCACAAGTCGCCACCATCTTTGGTGAAAAGGAGGGGAATTTCCTTGCCCCTGTCTACTCTGGGGCCTTCGTCCAAGCGCCCGGACTCGACAGCTGCTATACCGATAGAGGAAGCTGCCCCGGATGAAGGCAATCCATCGGGTGGAGCAAGTGTTAATGTGGACGAGTTAGAAGGAGTTGGGGATCTTCCTTCAATCGATGTTGGAGTGAGAATGAATGTTTCTCGGGCTGCGAGAAACAAAATGGCAGGACCTTCTTCTGTTGTTCCGGTCTGACCTATACGCAAGGGAAAATACAAAGTTCTTGGGGGAGCGTCTTCTTTATCCTCTATCCCTATTCGGTCTTTTGATGGCAAGAAAGACTCAAAAGAGCATGGAACCATTGCCATTTGTGCGAGAGATATGCAGTATAGCAACATAGATCTAGCAGATGTGGAGCGTATCACCAGGCAATTTGACTTCCATCGTTGTGAGCCTAATCTTCATAGGATGTCTTATGAACAGGTCGGCGGAGCTCTTCAGTCCTTAGATTTGATGATAATATTCTCTTTGCATCTTTCGAGTTCTTTTCCCTCTTTTATCATTTGTTAACTTGGTTTTCTTTGCAAACCATGGCCCTTGCTCGATTTCAGAGACAATAGGGGAGGCAGGTAATAAGCCACTTAGAGGGACGACTCTCTGAGTTAACCCATCCGTGAGAATCAGTCTCCCTTTAGGAATGAGGGATCTTGGCAACTGAAGACACATCCAGTGCCCTCTTCAGTCATAAGAAAAGGAGTTGAGATCCCTTCGATCGGAATTGGTCCAGTGCCAAGGGCAGTGTGAAAGTGTCACACCCCGAACCGGGATCGTGAATAGCCACCCGTTGCCCTGGATACCGACTGTATTTTTACAGAAAATCGGGCAGAACCTCCCCATAAATCGGAGGTTTTCCATGTACAAATAAACATGTTTAATCCTGTAAAATTCAAAATCATCCTGTAATTAAAATAAAATGGGTCATCCCGGTCTCACAACAACCCACCAATCACAGCAGACATCCAGGACAACGCCAGGCTAAATAAACTATCAGCAATCATAACCACAGACCTCTACTGTCATGTCCAATTAGAGCATGAGCAGCCGCTACACCGAGCGATCCTAAGTTTTTATATATATACAATAATTTCCCAAGTAGAGAGTTTAAATGTTTACAAACGCCTCAATGCAAGTATAATAGGAGAGTTTTACAACAATATCCATAATTATTACAGTCATCCCATAAAAATGTACACAGTCAACTATGGACCTTAATATCAATATCTCGCAGGGTCGAAATAAAGTGAGTAATTTGTATTTCAAATTAAACTTAAGTCTCACTGTCAAGAAGAACCAAACCCGACAATGATCAACCGAAACCTCTAGAGTCTGAAACGTCGCTCTAGCATAATGATCCTGTCTGAGGGAGGAAAGAAGAGGGGTGAGTATCTATGGGAAGATACTCAGTGAGTGAGGGGATTAATCTCAAGTACTAATAGTGTAGGTGAACATTGGAGTGTCAAATAATATCATTCGTAATCAATAATTCAAATTTCGCAGTAAATCATGATATTTTCGAATCAAATGAACTCATTTAATCATTCACATGATATCATATATATATGCATCCATTTAAAATCGAGTAGATCATAGAGCAAGCCGAAAGGATCCTGACAAGGGTCAACCATGACCAAGGACAGGCGCATCGGGGGTTTTATTATGCAAAGTGTTTCAAAAATAGCTCTCTACCCCGACGTTGGCCGTGGGCTTAGCCCTTGCTTACCCAGACTCGTCAAATAGGACCTCGCCTGGTGCTAGACGGTGGCGTCACACACGTCCTCCCCCGATGTGAGTTCAACCGGCCGCGCCTATGAATAAATATAAACTGGACGTTTGCGGATACCTTCTGCAGAAGCGTATCAGGGCAACCCGTGCCTTTACAAAGTCCCTTCATAGCTACGGAATCAATCAAATAATGTCATATCATCATATCATCTCAAGCTAGTAGGCATCCAACCCACATAGCCAAATCATCTGATCATATTCTCAAAACAATTCAAATTCGTGTGTCAAATACAATTTAATCGAAATCATTTAAATTCAACAAACCAATGTAATGGTAGAATAGAGAACATTCCGTTTCTCAAATCATGGCACAATTTCATTTCTTTTCAAACATGAATGCATAATCGTAGAAAACATAAGTACGACACTCCAATAATCACAAAACAGATTTGAATTTCAATTCCATACGTCGAGACAATGCATATCAAAAGCATGATTTATTAAAAAAACACGATAAAATCAGGTTTCACTATTTCATGCAAGAGATTAGGGTCTCACTCACATTCTAGGGAGGGTAATCACTCCCTATTTCCAAAATAAATCCGAATTGACTTCTCGAGTCTCCAACAAGATCAACCTAATCAAATTATCACAATTGTCATTAAATTTTCAATTATTCTTAGGGTTTATCATCTTCTCTAAGTTTATATAAATCTTAATTCTTCAATTTATAAATATAATCCAATGTCATCAATTTCATTCCATTATAAATAAATAGCCAAATCAAAATCAAGCTAAATTCAAATCTAAAACCGTTAAAAAATCGAAAACAAGTCTAAAATACATAAATTTCCTACAAGTTAGAAAAATTTTTGAAAAATCATACACTTTTCAATTCTCATCCTATTTCTTCAAACCATATGTCATTTTAAAGGTATTGAAACCTATTTTCATATTTCGGAAATTGTATTTCGATTTCCTATATGCAAGTCAACTTAAAATGAAAGGGATTATACCAATCCCTAAACTTAGATCTAATTTCTGACTATTTTCATGCATACATCAAATTAAACTCTAAAAGAAGCTATTCTAATCAAGTCAATACAATTCTATCATTCAAAACAACTCAATTCATATAAAATTTTATACTTAACCTAAATAATCACATATAAAGTCAGACAATGTATTTAAATCTAATTTAACATATATCCTAACATATACGATACATTCCTACTCTAATTTACCCTACATTCATCCATATAAATCGAATGAGTTAGTATTTTACCTCACCTAGGGTTTTCTCGGATCGCAGACTTAACTTTAGAATTTACTCCGTTCAGTCCAAAACCTAAAGGGTTCCAAACTGTGCAGACCCGCAGCCTAGGGTTTCAAGATTTCCTACTGCTGCCGGTTCGGGTCTTCTGCAAAGACTACAGAAACGCTCTCGGCTGAGGGAAAGCAAGGCGTGCGAGCGCGCGAGCCAGGATGAGAGAGACTGAGTGAGATCGAAAACTGAGAGGGAGAAACAGAGAAAGGGGGGCCTAGCGTGAGCGATTGAGAGAGGAAAAGAGGGTTCAATTGAGGGAAAAAATAGAGAGAGACTGCAAGAGATAGAAAGAGGAGCAGAGAGGGAGAAGGAACAGAGGAAGAGATCGAGAGAGTGAGAGAGAAACCGCGAGACAGGGAACCGAGAGAGAGAGGTAAAGGGAGGAGAGCGGTGGTCGGTGGTGGCTGTGGGTTGTGGTGACAGCGGCGTAGAGGAAGAGAGTGCAGAGAGATCGAGAGAGTGCTGCGGGAAATAGAGAGAGACGGAGCAGAGAGAAACCAGGAGAGATAGTGAGAGAACAGGGAGGGAATAGAGAGGGAGACGGTGGTGGAAGGCGACGGTTGATAGTGGAGCACGGCGGAGGAAAGAGGCGGAGAGGGAGAGACGGCCACGGGAAAGAAGATCGGGAAAAAGAGAGAGAGGGAGAGAACAGAGAACCGAGAAAGAGAGCGATCGTGAGAAGAGAGGGAAGTGATCGGTGGTTCACGGTAGCAAGTTGGTTGCAGTGGCGGCGGCGGCGACGGAGGCAATCGGGTGAGGGTGGAAGCGGCTGAGGGAGGCACTGTGGAGAAGATGAAGAGACGGAGGGAGAGATAGAATGGGAAAAGGGTTAGGGTTTTCTAACCCTAACCCGTTTCTCTTTTTTTTTTATATATATATAAAACAATTTATAATAAATAGATAAGTAAATGAATAAATTAATAATTAAATAAATATTCATATATATATATTTTTTATACCCACTTTATATTTAAAGTTCTAATATTTATTAAAATAAGATGTACTTTGAATCGAAAGCACGGATATTTTAAATATACCAAAAACTTAAATTAAATACCCCAAAATCGAAAATCAATATAATTAAAAATTTCTTTTTATATATATAAACTGAGAATTATTTCATTTAATTTCATGAACAGGAATACTAGTACGAACACCGCAGTGTCGGTGTTACAGAAAGGTTGAAGTCAGAGGCTCTGGTGCTCAAGAAGTTGGCTCAGCTTCGTGAGGAATCTCTTCGAACGGCGGAACGTAAGATAGTGGAGCTCGAGAAGTCCCGCGCAAGGGAAGCTGTCATCCACAAGGATTCTCAGCGTAGACTAGTCGAGAGATTAAAGTGCACCGAAGAGATAGTCTGTAGTATGAGTCTAAGCGATGCTCTGCCCTTAATCAAAGAAGAGATTAATACTCAAAATCCGACTGTATAACTTTTACTCGAGATTCTGTACTAAGTGGTCTTCGTTTGTTTAATGAGAAATTCTTGTATTTTGCCGATAGAAGTCATCTTATTCGATCTTATTCGTTTCTTACTGCATTGTCTCAGTAGAATTAAGGGGATTTAAATCTTTCGTCTGTCTCAAAACTCTTACACAGGATGACCGTGCTCGTCGGTTCGGAAGGCTGCACCACTTGTTAGTGAAGCGCATGATTAACAGGTGCCGAGCGGCTTAGACCTTCCGTACGATAGAAGATCTTCAAATAGTTGGACCGCGTCCACCCGTCAGGGGAGTTACATCCCTAATTGGCGATGCGTTCGAACGATAGATTCTGGGCGACTGAGACCCTCCGAGCGATAGAAAATTTTTAAATGGTTGAGTCGCGTCCATCCGTTCAGGGAGTTATATCTCCTATTGATGACGCGTACGAACGATAGATTCTCAGCGACTGAGACCCTTCGAGCGATAGGAAATTTTTAAATGGTTGGGTCATATCTACCCGTCTGAAGAGTTACATCCCCTATTGATGACGCGTACGATCGATAGATCTTGGGCGACTGAGACCCTCCGAGCGTTAAGAAATTTTTAAATGGATAGGCGGCGTCCACCCATCCGGGGAGTTACATCCCTTAATGACGACGCATACGAACGATAGATTCTGGGCGACTGAGACCCTCCGAACCATAGGACATTTTTAAATGGTTGGACCACGTCCACCCGTCCAGGGAGTTACATCCCCTATTGACGACGCGTACGAATGATATATCCTGGATGATTGAGACCCGCCGAGTGATAGGAAATTTTTAAATGGTTGGACTGCATCCACCCGTCCGGAGAGTTACATCCCCTATTGACGACACGTACGAACGATAGATCCTGGGCGACTGAGGCCCTCCGAACGATAGGAAATGTTTAGATGGTTGGGCCGCGTCCACCCGTTCGGGGAGTTACATCCCCTATTGACGATGCGTACGAATGATAGATTTTGGGCATTGGGCGATTGAGACTCTCCGAACGATGAGATTAGGACATGAAGATGTAAAAGATCCGCTAATATGTGGCTTCAAGAATTTGAGATATACCCTTGCAGCTTAGAAAAACACCAGCTATAGAATCCGATTGCTATTTAGGAGCGGAGGTAGAAGGCTCCTGCTCACATGATAGAGTCTCAATCCCCGACGATGTTCTGAATTTGATCTTCATATTTTGGTGCTGGGTAAAGCCTTCAATGTGTTCAGACCTGGTCTGCCCAAGATGACATTGTAGAGCGAAGGGAGGTTCACCACATTGAACATGACGGGAGTTGTCGTATGATTAGGGGGTGTTCCAAGGGTGACCGGGAGGGAGATAATACCCTCGGGATATATCCACTCACCCGAGAGCCATTTAACTGGGCCCACGTGGGGCTGGAGATCGGCAGGAGTGAATCTCATTCATCCAAAAGCATCCCGATATAGGAGATTACAACCAACTCCTTGATCAACAAAGATCCTTTGAACATCAAATTGTCCAATCTTGGAGGTTATCACAAGGGGATCGTGTCGATTCGGATCGATCCCAATGAGATCTTCATCGGAAAAATCGATGACGGACCTCTTTTCATCTTGTTGTTTATTGGTGCTCGCTGCTAAGATTTATTGTGGTGCAGAGGGAATTGCCTTTGGGCAATAGAAAATTTGTATGATCAAGCACCTTGCCTCATTTTCTGTTGGTCCGTTGCGGACCTGGAGAATCACCCTATCCCTTCTATCCGTCGGAGGTCGAGCAGCTTGGCGTTCCTCCTCTTGATTGCGTTGTGGCGGTTCACGCCGGTAGCTAGCGGAAGGATCCCTTTCCTTCCCGGCGACGAACTCTCATAGCCTCCCTTAACCCACTAGGAATTCTAATTCGTCTTTTAATTTCTTGCAATCATTGGTCATGTGACCATGGTCGCGATGAAAGTGACAAGATTTTGTTCTGTCCTTGTTGAAGTCATCCTCGGTTGATCGTGGGGGCCATCGAACATATGGCTTATCTCTGATGAGGGTTATGACCCGGCCAGGGGTTTCATTCAATGGAGTGTAGTTGTTGTACCTTCTCCCAGGAGGAGGCTTTGTCTGGTTCCTCCTGGGCGGAGACCTCCGGGGTGACCGGTTCTGTTCTTTACGGGTGGATCGGTCTCTTTTGTAATCAGATGCTTCGGCGTTCTTGGCAGCGATGTACTTATTAGCCCAAGCGTAAAGTTCTTGGATAGTAGCAGGGGGTTTTTTCGTAATAGACACCTTCATATCGGAAGGTCATAGGCCTGTTAATAGCGCAGCAAGTACGATTAAATGATTCAAAGAAATGACCCTCATCATCTCCTCCTTGAACCTTTCTAGGAAATCCCTTAGGGGTTCCTCCTTGTCTTGGTGCAGTGATAATAAGCTGTGGACTTTCTCTTGACTCCTCTACTTATCACAAAATGTGACTCGAACTATTCATGTAACTGAGAAAATGTCTTTATACTCAACGGTGGGAGAGAATTGAACCAAGAAAGTGCATTTACTGAGAGAGTAGTGGGAAAGTACTTGCACATGGCTGCGTCGGGCATGTCCCTGGAGATCATCACAGTTATAAAATGGGCTATATGATCTTGGGGGTCTGTTGTCCCATTGTATCTCCCCATGAGGGGTAGGAGCACGTTGCGAGGCATAGGCTCCGAGGAGATCTTGGAATCAAAAAGCGAAACGTGAGAGTAAGAGGTGATTTGGCCTCCTTGAGGGTTAACCCGTTTTAATTCCTCAGCTACCAGTTGTTCGACTTGCTTTTAAAGATCGTCAGGGACTGGTATGGAGTTTTCAGACGCTTCACCACATGGGGGTGACGATCGTCGCTGGGGACGTCTGGATCCCCCCACAGAGGATTGGACTTCGGGCCTGAGGGTGCAGCTAAGGTCCTCTAATTGTCTGCTCACATCCTGAAGTTTGGATTCCAGTCTCTGCATCTGGAGGCGATTGACTTGCTCTAGAATGAGGTTGGCAATGGGTTGGACGGGGATTGCGAGTTGTAAGGCCTGTTCTTGATGAGGTGGTCCCATGGAGGTTGTCTGACTGTGAGCGGCATGATCAGGTGCCACAAGAGGAGCGGCTACGGAAGGTGTGGCAATGCGCCCTTCGGCCAGATGGACGATTTTTTGTGATGCTCTAGTCCTCGGAGGTATGATTGTTAGAATGACAACGGAAAATTACTCTAGTCTGATTTCCCACGGACGGCGTCAATCTGATGGAGGTGGGTTATAATTTCACAGACACCAACTCTTTCTTGACTCGAACAGTAGCCGTCGATTGGTGGATACACCTACAAGAACTGTTGGAGGGTGCTCTGACGGGGAGACTCCGATACTCAAGTCAGTAAATACCGATTTTCAATTGAAAAAAAACAGATTGAGAGTTGAGGGAGGGTTGTTCCCTGTGATTAGTGTGTCTCCTGTATTTGGCTTAGAGAACGTACCTCGTTCTGAGACCTCAGAGATCATTTATATCCCTGAGAGGCGTGCGCCCTGAGAGACTTCCACCCTACCTTCTTTATTGAGCTAATCTGGAAATCTCAGGGTTAATATTCCGAATTGATCACGATTCTCATTTATTGGGAAAACTTTCATCTTCGGGAGGGATGTTTTCCTTATCTGAAAGGTTCGAGATTTTCCGTTATGAAATAGAAGACTGAAGTTAAGGAAATTATGACCTTCCTTAAGAATCATTTAGGGTGTTGCATACTGTTAGGTCGCTTGACTGATAAGGGATAAGGGACTTTCGAAACTTGTCCAGTTGGAATGCTGATATTTGCTTGATCGATCAGGGTGACTGTCTCTGTTCAATGAGTCACGATCGGTTAATGGGGCGACTAAACCCTATCGTTTAGTAGATCTGGATAACTGAGATCTTTCGATAGATTGATCGGTGTGACTATGACTTTTCGATAGATCATTGTGATGGGCATTAGATATTGATCGACAGGTGTCCTCCATAAAATTTTAAAAAATTGACTCTTTTAACTTAGGTCTTAAGACCACGACCCATCAACAACAATAAAATTTCATCAAATGCTCCCATTAATAATTGTTCAAATAAACAAGAAACCAACCCCACATCCACGTGATTATTGTCCGATACTCAACTAAATAAATTTTTTGTGAAATTATGTCTGCTCCGTTTGGATTGTGCATTCTACATCCCAGCACTTTGATACTTGGTGGGACAATAACAATGAGTTTATTTTGAAAATTGTAATTATAATTTAAATTGAATGTTTTAAAGGAAGAAAAGACTTTTATGATCATGCCTGGAAGGAGCACCAATACTGATAACCCACCTCCCTCTACGTATAAAAAATAAAAAATAAAATAAAATCTCGAAAGAAGTTTAAAGAAATGCTCAAATTGCTAAAGAATTGACCACTTACAGTTGCACGAGCAAGTGAAAAATTGAAGAAATAGCTTTAAGCTTAGATTCGGTGTTCTCATTGAATTAGGTGGCTCGTGGAGAGAGAACCATGAGCCTTCAAGAGCCGAGCTAAGGTCAATGAATGAGTTTGACATAAATCCAACAAATACCAACAGACCGGTCAATATAATGAAATAAAATATTAAGTTATTAAGAATTTAAAATTAAGAAATCAAAAAAACTATGTTAAGAGAATTATCTCCATAGACATTCGAATTAAATTAATTAAAATATAATTTTAAATATCAATAATAGGTATAAAAAAATAAATTCATCAAATCTGACCCACCCGTCGGACCACTCACCCATACTCACAACCTAATATTTTACCCTACTATATAACCCTGTGAAAATTCTAAATTTTACAACTCACTTGTATTTGGTGAGGTTGTAACCTCACCTCCAACCCACCCGTGGGGTATATATAATTATAAATATTATTTATTATTTTTTTTAATTTATAAATTGTAATTGTATATATAATCACATATATATTATTTATTTTATTATACATTATTGGTTCTACAATTGTTATTTTCTCTCTCTTTGATTTAAGTTAAACAAGTATTTGCATTTTTTGTTGCAATATGAACCTAAACTTTTATACTCGTTAAAGATATGTATTTTGTAAATTTCATTTCAAATTTCAAATTTTTATTTTTTTCATTTTCATCATATAGTGTTTTGATAATAATTTTTAGTTAAATCAACATTAATAAAATCTTTATCAAATAAATATTTATATTATTTAACACTCAGTGATCCCACCCACACTTGGCCAACCCGAACCATATAGTTTTGGATGACAAAAGATAAGTACAAGACCATCAATTCAAGTCAGGTCGGATTAATTTTCTCATATAAACCCGCTTTAACTCGTCTATGCTCACCCCCAGCGGTCAACTAGAAGCAGCAGGGAGACAAAAGTTTGAAATCCAGCCATAGGAAACCTAAGTGTAGTAAAGTGAACATACAGACATGACAAGATCAGTTTCACATTGCTTCGGAATCTGCATTTTATTAACAAAAACTGATCCAAATATAAGGTTAATAATAACTGTCAAACATTACTTATAGCAGTAGACAAATGTTTATATGGTGTAGTCCCAAAATCTGATCTTCACCTTCTGCTGCAGTGATCCCAATCCTCAGGAGCTTTGTGCTCAAAAAGAGGGATGTTCTATTCAGTCTTCACTTGAGTGAGTTCTCGATGTCTATTACAAACCGATACCTCACATCCCTTTTGATTAGCCTCTCAAGAGCTTCATTCGCATACTGAATTGGTATAACATCAATCTCCGGATAAATCTTGTTTGCAGCACAGAAATCCAACAATTCTTGTGTGTCCTTTGTTCCACCAGTTATACTCCCACTAATAGTCCTCATGTCTGCCAAAAAAAAAAATGATGCAGATTCAAAGAACTGTTATTTATGAACACTGTTAATTGCAAAATGAATAATATATGAATGGTTCCCAAAAAAATTACCCCTGTTGAGGTTAGCAGGACTGAATTTCACTTCATGTGGGAAGCCCACCAGCACAAAAACACCGGCTTTCTTCAAGAGCGCCATGTATGGATCAAATGGGTGATCTCCTGCTGCTGTGTCGATTATGAAGTGAAGTGAATTTTGAAGTTCCTGCAAACAAGACATAAGATCCATATGCCGAAGAGCAAGTATGAACTGTATGACAAAGCCTAAATGTTCTTACTTTCATCTGCTCTTCATCAGATGAGACGACGAAATTGTCGGCCCCAAGCAAATTCAAGGCTTCCTCTTTCTTTGACATGCTTGTGCTGAAAACTGTTACTTTCAGCCCAAAAGCCTTCCCTAACTTCACTGCCAAGTGACCAAGGCCACCGAGACCAATCACCCCCAGAGACTTACCAGGTTGGTTCATCTTATGCCGCTTCATTGGTGTGTAAACCGTAATTCCAGCACAAAGTAAAGGCGCTGCTTTAGCTAATGGGTACAAATCAGGTATTCTGAAACAGTACCTGCACGATTTAGCGCAAGTAAAATTCACCAGAACTCACCATAACGGAGGCCGACCATATTGAAATTTTTCTAAACCATTTTCTAGTGCTGGAATCAGTACATCGTCTGTAGGCTTACACCAAATCTCTCCATGACAAACTTATGATTAATCATAAATTTTCCTTTATAATGGCAACAGAATGTCCGGACTATACGCTACAATAAGCATCATAACTCAAAAGACAATTAGTTTAATTTCTGAACTTTTGCATCCTTCAAACAAGTCTCCATAATAAAAGAAGTTGCTACTCAACATTATGCAAGACCGAGACCTAAGCTTATCTTCTAAAAACCAGGGATTGATCCCAATCAAAATATATTGCATATTCTTCAGGCACCTACTAGACCATTAAAACAGGACTTATAGTTGATGTCAGCCAACTAGGTGAACTATGTTAAGAATAAAAGACCTCACTGTTAGTTGAAAAAAGTTAATTAAATTACAAAAAAAGCTAGAAGCTAGAAACGTATATCATACAAGGAATCAGAGAGAGAGAGAGAGAGAGAGAGAGAGAGAACCTTTGATGAACAACAATGAAACTTGAGTACCCTCCTTTAGTAATAGTACCATCCACATCAACACCATTGAAAGTAAAAGTGCTTCCTTTTTCACACTGAACTTCCATCCAATCTTTACAATACTCACATTCTCTGCATGAATTAACGTAAGTCCCCACTCCAACGTGGTCTCCCACTTTGAACCCTTCAACATTCCTGCCAACCTCTGTCACAATTCCCACAATTTCATGTCTGCAATGCAAAAGGGACACCATCCAAACACACAAGCTTAAAAGATAATTTAAAATACAACAAAATTAAACATTTAGATTTAGCCCTTAAACCATCATCATAAATTTCAATATAGCCCTAAATTTTAATTTTGTGGAATTACCCCGAAACTCTTTTAAATAATTCAATAAGAACTTGATTCAAATCTACTGCACATCACATAACCATTTTTTTTTTTAAATCTAATGACTAAGTTGACACAAATAAACTTAGATGACATTGAATTTTTATCTGTAGTTTAAGGGCTAAATCTAGAACTTGATCAAAATAAAATAAAATAAAATAAAATCACAAAACAGTAAAAGTAAGAGTTGATACCCCGGCACTAAAGGGTATTTTGAGTCTCCCAATTTATTTCTTGTCCATGCAACATCAGCAAAACAAACCCCACAATGCGTGATTTTGAGTGAAACGTCATCATTACCGACAACCCTATGTGGATTTCGTCAAAAAGAATGAATTTCAGGAAAACCCCAAATTACAAATAACACAAAATGTTGAAAAAGCAAAAGAACAAATAAATTATCATACAAAGCCGATTAAGCAATAAAAGTATATATAAATAAGACCTGCGGGTAAATTTGTAAGGAGAGAGAAACCCAGATGCATCTCTTGCTGCCCATCCAAGACAATTCTCATTCCCACTTTCTGAACTCATTATTTTGCTCTCTACCCTCCTCAAGAGCGTAAGGCGATAACGAGTTTTGTAATAATCGTGAAACCACGATAGCGTTAGTAGAGTGAGTGTACCGAAATGACTCTCAAAATTAATTAAAAAAAAAAAAAAAAAAAAACTTAAAACAATATATGTAGAAAAAATTTTAAAACTAACAATCTATAAAGTTTTAAAAATTTAATACGAAAGACAACATAAATAATGTTACATCAAATTTTGAAGACTCAATATAAATAATATCACGTTAAGTGTTGAAAATTCAACATATGTATTATTTATGTCGAATCTTAAATATTTGATATGATATTGTTCATAAATATTATTCATATCGAGTTTTTAAAATTTAATGTGAATGTTAAATTTAGAATTTTTTTCATATATATTATTTTAAAATTTTTGTTATTTTGGACGTCAATTCCAAACATGACTCGAGTTAGGTCTTTTCCGGTGGCACTTGAGTGTCTAAATACTCCGTGCTACTCTATAAAATATAAGATTTTGTTTTTATTTTTATTTCTGAGAGAGTTGCTCAAAGTTCATATAATTCTCCAATCTTCTGAAGAGCGACAACCCAGCGATTACATCTTTCTTTCTTCAATCTCGCGATTCGATGGTCAATTCTCATGTAACTAAAAAAAAAAAAAAAAAACCAACAATGAATGAATATAAAGTGGGAGAAAATCTTGCTTATTGGAATCTAGGATATTATTTAAATATTAACATCTAATTTATTTAATAATTAAATACTGATATCTTTTAAATTAAATTTTGAAATCAAATTTTATATACGAAAAAAATAAATATCAAGAGAGTTTTATTTTTTAAGGGACTAACTTAATTTAAATCCGATTTAGTTAAGTCCAACATAGTTATCGAATACCGATAATTGATAAAAAATAATAATTTTTAAATTCACAAAATTTATTAAGGTTAATTACAATTTTTCTCCTGTAGTTTGGCCGAAATCCACATACCTCTCTTATGATGAAAAAATACACAGTTATACCCTTATAGTTTAAAAAAAAAATGATAAGTCACGAAAATGATAAAAATTAACAAGAAATTGAGATCACACGTGGAAAGCCAGAGTTGGCTCACAAGATTAATTTTTATTTCTAAAATTACCCTCAATTAAAAAAAAAAAAAAACACTCTCTCTTCTCTCCCCCCCTCTCTCCTCTCCTCTCCTTTGGATGGGATCTCCAGATCTGTTGAAGACGAAGGCAGATTTGGAGGCACATATGGACGGGTTTGATCCTTTACCATCTCCTTTATCCTTGATCATCTCCTCTCCTCTCCCCCTTCTCTTATCTTGTCGGGTTTGATTCTGGAGACAGATCTGGATGGAGGATGATCTTCACAGTCTGCAGAAGATGATCTAAATTTGGATCGTTTTGATTTTCTGTACAACGATCAACATTTTGGGAATCAAAGTTAGCTATGATTGTTATTTGCAGAGCCAACATCAAATACTACTATTGATCTCAGCTTGTGTATTTGAACTATACTTTCATCCTCCCCCCCCCAACCATTTGATGCAGGCATGAAAACTTTGTTAGAACTTTCTCAGAGTGAGATCATCTTTATCCCATCTATTTCCTTAAAATTTTGGTGTAATTTGTTCTTTTCGATTTGGAAATTGATTGGGTCATACTCACGGGGTACTTTAATGAAACCCTGTCAAATGTTAATGATGGTTTTTGTTTGGACGCTTTTACAAGTCCTTTTATCGTTTCCTAATACAATATATCCTTTAATGAAACCCTCTCAAATGTTTGGACGCTTTTACAAGTCCTTTAATGGTGATTCTAGAGGTATATCTGGACGGAGGATAATCTTCACAGTCTATAGAAGATGATCGAACAATAAATAAGGGGTAAGGACGATTTATTCAAACGATGGGTTCAATCGATCGTTTTCTTTGTCGAATGATAGGTTTGATCCGGACGGAGGTCAAAAAAGAGAGTGAGGGATTTTATTATTATTATTATTATTATTATTATTATTATTATTATTATTATTATTATTGTGGTTTAATCTAGACGAAGGAATTTTATTTTATTTTTTTTTAGGATTTTTTGGTTTTTTTTTTCTTTTTTGGTTTTCTAAAGATAAGAGGAAGAGAGAGAGAGAGATAGTTTTTTTTTTTTTTGGATTTTTTGGAATATGAATATGAATGTAGAAAGAATGAGTTTTCTAGATTTTTTGGTGTTACAAAGATTGAAAATGAATTTGGAAGGAGAGAGAAAATAAATAAAGGCTATAACAGACATTTTATAAAATTATGATAAATTCTGTTAATTTTTGTTAAATTCTGTTAAATTCTATCGACTCTCCATTTTTTTTTTAAAACCATTTGGGGTAAGAATGTATATTTTTTCATCGTAGGGATAGTTTGTGGATTTTAGCCGGGACATAAGGACAATTTGTAATTAACCCAATTTATTATTATATAATCGCAAGAAAGTTATCAACACAAAATTGACATTCAAAATGATATTTAGAATAGCAAAAAGAATTGTCAAATGCTTTG
The DNA here is from genome assembly GCA_037126225.1 of Dillenia turbinata. Lineage (NCBI taxonomy): Eukaryota > Viridiplantae > Streptophyta > Magnoliopsida > Dilleniales > Dilleniaceae > Dillenia > Dillenia turbinata. The sequence goes on from JBAMMX010000008.1 coordinate 7,177,164, forward strand.
CTAATCTTTTATCCGATCTGACCAACTAAGAAATTGATTTATAATCATTCAATCTTTGGACAAACTGTTCGTTGCCATCAAGCATTTTCAAATCATTGAAGTTATACTCTTGTAAATGTTTTTCACCCGATTCTTAACTTGGTTTAATTTATCTCAATTTATATTTATTTTTTTTTAATATATTTATAATATTTTTTATTTAACATTAAAATTTTCCTATTGGGTCATAGAATTTTCCAAATAAAAGTTAAACTTTTCTAATAAAAATTATTAGAATTAGCATTAGAACAATAATCTTTTATATTGAGAAATCTTATATTGAGATTTACCTTTCTTTTTTAAAATATACCACAAAATCATCAAAATTTTTAATATTTAAATTTTATTAATTAAGTATTGACTAGTTTTATTTTGTTATGATTAATAGAGTTATAGCGCGTTTAACATATATAATTTTGAAAGTATTGATTAAATACTTAAACACTGCTGGAAATAGATTTCGACTCCACAGATTTCGCCTCTTTTGACTCGAACGGTTGCTTTTGGGGATGATTTGAAACCTACAAAAAACCACCGGAGAGTGTTTTGATGGAGGAAACTCCGACACTCAAGTCAGAAAGAGCGGTTTTCGATAAAAATAAAATAAACTGAACACGAGAGAGAGAGAGCTGAGAACCCTATGATTTATGTGTCTAGTGTTTGATCTTAGAGAGTGTACTTGGGTTTCAGCTTACTGAATGCTTTTATATATAGGTCTCTTAAGAGTTATGTGTACCCGAGACATTGTAACTCTAATTTCCTTGTGAAGAGGTTCGAAAATCTCAGAATTCAATAGTCAAATATTCTTAGAAGATTTGTAATTTTTATCACTTAGGAAGCTTAGCAATATAGGAAGATTTCTTCCCTTATTAATTAGATTTCAGCTATTTCCTTCCTCATTTAGGAGGTGTGTTTCGTGACTACAAAGAAAACAAATACTGATAAGGATCTTAGTTAAATATTACCTTCAGCCAACAAGGGTGAACGATCGGTTCTTTGGTGACCCATTGGTCATCAATTAAGGAAAGAAGGATATAGGCTTTAGATTGTAGAATGCCTCTACGAACTGATTAGGTTGCTACCGTTAGGAATTAGCTCAGAGGTTTGCTTATGTTTGCTCTTCGGGGAGATAAGCTCATGTCGTGGTCACACTGAAATGTTAGCTTAGTTACCAGCCTTTTGATCTTTGGGCGCTGTCCTAATTGGCTTTTGGGTCATGTCTCATTATTTACCCTCGACATATGGTATCGTTTTATGAGAAAGGTACCATGAGTAATGACTGCTTGTCAGAAATTGGAAAGACACAAAGCCTTTAGTGCATCATGCGTCGTTTCGGATTATGCGAATCATCTTCAGTAGTTTCATAAAGTGCGAAGTTGAAATGGATTGTAGGTGGATGCCTTTTCTCTCAACCGTTCTATCTACCTAAGGGTGTTAACATATTCAACCTTTAGATAAGTGTTTCCGAAATATATGTTTCGCGAGAACTTTGAGGGTTTAAGCCCTTCATTTATTATACACGATTCTCATTGAATCGTTTTGTTTGTCATATATTCGTGACGATCTTTTCCCTTTGCAATTATAAATAGGGGTCGCATGACTTTGTGTCGCTTCAGAGAAAACTAAAACATTCTTCACGTCTGCAAACCCTTCATGCTAAGAGTTAGTTTCATTGAGAGCTTTTCCAATGGTGTGCCTTAGGTCACAAGGCTTAGTAGTATAGGTTATTTTTGTCGATGCAAGGCCTCGTCAAGAATAGGACCGCTGACGCGAGATCTCATCATGTTATTCGGTATTCGGACGTCATGATGGGCTCTATCAAGGTTCCTGTTAGGGTTCTCAACTTCAGAGAGAAGTTTCAAATATGCTCCTGCTCTGGGTTGAGTTTATCGTCTGGCTCGTGTTCTTGGGTCGAGTGACTAGAGGAGTCATTAGGTTGTGAAGAGCTATGTATAGCAAAAGGTTTGAATCATGATACATTCTCATAGTTTCTTTATAGTCGCTCATGCCCTCCTCAACCCATTTTTTGGTAGTCTTCTTGTCCAGGTTCAGTTGCGGACATTTTTGAATTTTTTTCTTCTGTCTTTTCTTTTTACTATTTTTGTATACTCTAGTTCTGTCGAATGATTGTGGTGTTATAGTCTCTTTGCCCATAAACGATATTGTAATCTTTCTTATGTATTTTTCTTGATATAATCGGTCTGACTTAGAGACTTGTAAATTATATCAGCTTATGTAATCTTGATATGTATTCGTTATATGGAAATAAAAGAAGAGTTTTGTTCCACTTACTTGTCAAATCTCCATCGATAGAAATCGCGTGCCTGAACGAATAGATAATCGATGGAGCGATAATATTATACGCTTATTGAGCAGAGTGAGAGTTAACCACAATCATAGGTGTCTCGACAACCACGATCATAGGCGAACTGTTTAACTCAGTGGTTTCCACCTTCTTTAGGACCAGTTCATCAGGTTTAAATGTTCTATTTCTAACTCTTCGGTTGTAACACTGAGTTATCTGTTGCCACTACGCAGCCATCCTAACGGATGTAGATTCCCATAGTTCTAGAAGTAGATCTAATAATTCATGTAAGGTAGGTTCATTTCATGCTATATCATACTGATATACCCGGAGAAAGTGAATCCCTATCTCCACAGGTATGACAGCTTCACACCCATACGTCAAGCTGGATGGTGTTTCGTCAGTTACCTCTCGAGGCGTAGTACGGTATGACCAAAGGAGCAATAAAGTTCTTCTTCCCATTATCCTTTAACTTTGTCCAGTGTTGTATTCAGTTCTTGTAGGATCGTTCTGTTCATTATTTCAGCGAGTCCGTTAGTTTGTGGATGAATGACTGGTGAGAATCGATGTTGAATCTCCAACTTGCTGCAGAATTCTTGGAAGCTTTTATTGTCAAACTGTTTCCCGTTGTCGGTGATGAGAACATTAAGTACGTTGAATCTAGTGATGATGTGAGTATACACAAACGATAGGACTTTGGCTGCTATTATCTGGGCGAGAGATTCAGCTTTCACCTACTTGGTGAAGTAGTCAATAACCACTATAAGAAATTTTCACTATCCAATGGGTGGCGAGAATGGTCTAAAGACGTCCATTCCCCATCGAGCGAACGGCCAGGGGTTTACTATAGGACTGACTTCGATAGAGGGTAGTCATGGTACTGAAAAAAAACGTTGGCACTTGTCACACCTCTTGACGTAATTGTCGAAGTCGATTTTTATAGTTGGCCAGTAGTACCCTTGACTTAGAGCTTTGTGAATTAGATTATGAGCCCCTAAGTGGTTGTCGCATATCCTTTCATGAATCTCTCGGAGGACAAAGTCTTATTCTTCAGAGGTTAGGCACTTTAGGTACGGGTGAATAAAGAACTTTTAGTATAGATTCCTGTCAATGATTATGTAGTGAGCGGCCTTCCATTTTAGTTTCGCTGCCTCTAATGGTGAGGCTGACAGATGATCATATTTCAAATAGGCTTCTAGGGGATCTTTCTAGTTGAAAGACTAGTCTGCTGCAAGAATCTTTTTGGATTCATCGATATTGGGGCGTGGTAGGCTCTCAATGTAAATTGTTTGGCTAGCGGGAACTGAGTCTAAACTGGTTAATTTAGAGAGTATGTCAACCAGTGCGTTCTCTGATCAAGAGATTTGTTAGATATCGACTTTGTCTAGCTTGTTCATCGTTTCGCGCATTTTGCTTAATTACTTGGCCATGATCGAGTCTTTAGTTTCATAGATCCTTTCGATTTGTTTGACAACTAGCTGGCTGTCAGTGAACACTCGAACTTTTTGAGCTCATATGGTCGTTGCGATTCGAAATCCTATCAATAAGTTTCATACTCCGCTTGATTGTTTGTGGCATTGAAGTCGAAATGAAGAGTGCACTCCGTCTTGAAATTGTCCGGACCTATCAATATGAGCCCAGCACCATTTCTTGAGGAGTTCGATGACCCATTAACATGTAACGTCTAGTCTGGTAATGACCATTCTTCATGGTTATCGATAGGCTTGTGTTCAGCTGGACTCAGAAGGGTGCATTCAAGAATGAAGTCTGTTAAGGATTGGCCTTTAATCGCGGGTCTAGACTGATACTGAATGTCAAATTCGTCTAACTCCATACTCCATTTAATAAGACGTCCAGAGGTATCGCTCTTTTAAAGGATTTGTTTCAATGGCTGACCGGTGAATACTACGATAGTATGGGCCTGAAACTATGGTCGAAAGCGCCTGGGCGAGACAACTAAAGCATAGGCTATCTTTTCGATAGGCTGGTAGTTGGCTTCAGATTCTTTTAGTATTTGACTAATGTAGTAGACTAACTTTTATATGATTGACTTTTGTCTCATAAGAACAAAACAAAGTGTCTGGTTAGAGATAGAGATATATATATATAGTTTTTCACCAGGAATAGGACGAGAGAGTAGTGAGAGCAACATGAGATATTCTTTAAGATACTAGAAGGCTGTTTGGCACTCGGGTGTTCATGTGAACCTCTGGGATCTCTTTAGGGTATCAAAGATGGGTTTGTACTTTTTCCCGACTTTCAACATGAATCAACTTAGAACCGATATTCTACTAGTGAGGTGATGTACCTCTTTCAACGTTTGGGGTGGTAACATGTCCAATATAGCCTGTGTCTTTTTGGGATTTGCCTTAATTTCCCGATTGGTGATCATGAAACCCAAGAACTTGTCGGACACGATTCCAAAGGTGCACTTTATCGGGTTTAGCCGCATGTTGTAACCTTCAATGTTTGAAAAATTTCTTCGAGATCAGCAACATGGGCCTCTATACTAGTACTCTTGATGAGCATGTCGTCAACAGATGCTTCTATGTTCCTGCCAAGTTTGTCTTTGAAGATTTTATTAATCAATTGTTGAAAGGTCACTCCACCGTTCTTCAAATCGAAAGGCATGATCTGATAGCAATGCGTACCGAATTTTATGATGAAACTTATCTTTTCCTTATCTTCCGGCACCATTCGTGTTTGATTATAATTAGAATAGGCATCCATAAAACTCAAAAGTTAGTGACCTGAGAAGTAATCCACAAGTTTGTCGATATTGATCTTTTGAACACACCTTATTGAGATCGGTGAAGTCCACACACATCCTTCATTTATCATTGGTTTTTTTTACCAGGATCACATTGGCTAGTCATTCGGAGTACTTGACTTCACAAATGAATTCGATCGTCAGCAATTTGTAGACTTCTTCTTGGATGGCATGTTGGCATTCTAGGGCAAACACCCTTTTTTTTATTTGATTAGTTTGTATCTGGCATTTACGGTCAGTTTACGAACTATAACTAAAGGATGATACCGGGAATGTCTTCAGGAGACCAAGCGAAGACTTGTGAATGTCGGTATAAACAATCGATAATCACTTCTCAAAGATGTGTTGGCAAGTTAGTCCCAACTCGAACGGTCTGGCTAAGGCCACCAGTTAAGGGAAGTTCAATCACTTCTTCCACAGCCTTAGGCTTTGTCATTAGTTCGACATCGTCCTTGAACTCTAGGGTGTCAATCAGAAAGTTCTCTTGTCCATCTTCAACTGCGAGAAGAGTGTAGGGATCAAGGTCGCTACAAAGAACAACAATCCCTTCTGGTGTTCTAAACTTGACTTTCATATGTTTCGTACTGGGTAGTGCCTCCAGTTCATCCAGGGTAGAGCGACTGATAATAGCGTTGTAAGGCGAAAATAATTTTACCACATAGAAGACGACTTTAGCTGTTGCATGGTTGGGAGGAGTTTCTAAGGTCATAGTGAGAGAAACAACACCTTCTGAATAGATGTATTCATCAGAAAGTCATTTGACGGACCTGATAGGAGGTTGAAGGTAAGATAAGTTGAGAGCCATTCGCTAGAAAGTGTCCCAAGTAAGGAGATTACAGTCTGCTCCTTGATTAACAAAAACTCACTTAACAACATGAGACTCCACTCTTGTGGTGATAACCAAAGGGTAGTTGCGATAAGGGTCGACTTCGATTAGGTCGTCATTATCGAAACCAATGATTGACCTTTTTTTCTTGACTATTGTTATATTTTGAATGGTAGCAAAAGGCAGATGGTATGTTTGTCTAAAGAGTCAGTCTGTTTTTCCATAGACAGCGTCGATCTGTTAGATGTAGGATTTGACTCCACAGATTCTAGCTCATTCGACTCGAACAATTACTTTCGGGGATGATTCAAAACCTATTAAAAACTGCCAAAGGGTACTTTGGCGGTGAAGATTCTGACGCTCAAGTCAGAAAAAGCGGTTTTCAATAGTAATGAAACAAACTGAGCACGAGAAAGAGAGAGATAGAGTTGAGAGTCCTTGATTTATGTGTCTAGTGCCTACTTTCAGAGAGCGTACCAGGGTTTCAGCTTGCCGAATGCTTTTATATGTAGGTCTCTTAGGAGTCGTATACACCCAGAGCATTGTAACCCTAGTTTTCTTGTGAGGATGCCTGAAAATCTCGGAATTCCATAGTCAAATATTTTTTAGAGATTTGTACTCTTCATCACTTGAGAAGTTTACCAATATTTGAAGATTTCTTCCCTTATTGATTAGATTTCAGAGGTTTCCTTCCCTATCTAAGAGGTGTGTTTCATGACCAGATAGGAAACAAATACTGATAAGGATTTTAGTTAAATATTACCTTTAGCCTAGAACGGTCGAACGATCGGTTCTTTGGTGACCCATCGGTTATCGATTAAGGAAAAAGGGATATAGGCTTCAGGCTGTCGAATGCCTCTACAAACCGATTAGGTTGCTACCATTAGGAATTAGCTTAGAGGTTAGCTTACGTTTGTTCTTCAGGGAGATAAGCCTGTGCCGTGGTCACGCCGAAATGTTAGCTTAGTTACAGGCTTTTTGATCTTTGGGCGCTATCTTGATGGGCTTTTGGATCATGTCCCATCAAATACAAATAGATAAAATTTAAACTAGTAAACAAAACAACTGTGACAATACAAAAGTTATAAATTGCAAGTAATAATTCTTTTCCTTTGTTTTTTTTTTTTTAATTTCTTTCTCTTTTATTTTTTCTAATTTTCTTTTTACTGGGAGCAGCCATTTCTCTTAGGAAGGTAATTGATGGAACCCATTTTAAGGCCCATCAAATGGCCCAGAAATCAGTCAAACCTAAACCTTGCCCTTTGGGACCCCATAATTGGGGACATTCACTCAAGCCACTTGTAGCTCCTCGATCGTCTCTTTCCTTAATATCCCTATTCCTTAGTCACTCCACTCTTAAGTAATATAGATCTAGAACTGTGAAATGAACAACCTAAGGGGTAGAAACGACTCAAGATAATCCACGAAAGAAAAGAATCCTCAAACAAGTTCAAACTTCCCTTATGAAGATAAGAATCTTTGTTATTCTCTAAGTAACCTCCAGAATACAGAAACTTATCTAATAGGAATATCAACTAAAAAGGAAGTCCCCGTGTTTACGGATCTTCCTCAGACGCCAAAAACAGCATGTTTTTATAAAATTTCAAACAATAACCCCCGCAATTTCGGAGATTCTCTTCAATCTCCCTAAAAGAAAACTAATGTTATGAGACCTTCAGAAATCCTAAAACACTGTTCGCAAAGAAGCAGATATATAAGTGAAGTAATGGCTGTCATCCAGGTAAGTTCTCTAGAAGTCGTCACAAGTACTACACATTACTATCCCTAAATGGGGGCTGTTCTTTTATCTGTTTTACTATATACAAAATCGCTCTTTTTAATTTGAGTGTCGAAATCTCATCCATCGGAATACGCTCTGACCGTTTTTTAAAGGTAAGGGACTCAAAATCATTCTTGATTTTAGAACTCCCATGAGAACAGATATGGCAGGTATCTGAAGAGAAAACCTATATCTACCTATGAAGAATTGTATAGAAGAGGAAGACACCTAAAATGTAGTGTCCACGAAAATAGAGAACAAAGTTAAAAGATAATACCATAATAAAATTAATAAATTTTTTATTTTTATGTTAAAGTAGAAAATCAGGAAAAATTGTAAAAATTGAAAAATGAGATGGCACGGATAAGGAAATTAAGATTTTACCCAGGATAGAAACGGGGCATAGTTATCTGGCTTGGACTAACCCACAGGCCAAACAGTTCAACCTTGCGATTTGTAAGAAATGAGCGCCAGATGGCCTGTAAGAACCCTAATTCGCGATTTTTAAAAGAATCGAACGGGTTTTGTATTTTTAATTAAAAATTCATTTTAACCTTTATTTTACAAAACGTGAGGATAATAATAGAATTTATTATATTAAAAACAAAAAAGGGGGTAAAAAGCCTTTTTCAGTTTATTATTATTTTGAAATATGAATTTATAGAGTTTTAAATTTTTTTCATAATTATTACTTTTTATAAATATTTAGATTGATTTTTTATTTTTAAAAATACTATTATATATATTTATATTTTAGAATAATAATAACGATAAGTGACCTAAGTAGTGAGGTGGAGGGGTTGAGTCGAATCAGTATGGAACGGGGACAGGGACAGGGACAGGGCGGAGAACTGAAGTAAAGACAAAAGTGCGGTGATAAGCTAAGCTAAAGTTGGAATCAAAGTGGGATTTGAATTTGTATGAAGTATTTCAAAAGAATTAAATAAAATATATAACCATAACAGAACGATCGTATTCGATAATATCCGACGCCGTTTTGATCAACTCTCTTGTCATGACTTGGCTCGCTCACATATGCTCCCGATTTCCCAAAATGCCTCATCCACCACCCTCTCTGCACGGTTCCCCAAAACGGTCTATAAAATCTCTCTCTCGCTCTCTCGCGCGCGCTCTGTCTCTTTCTCTCTCTCTCTCTCTAAACTTTCAATTCAACTTTGGAGCTTGGAGGTACGAATTCTGCTTCTTCAATATCTTCTTATGTTGCGTTGTGCTCTTAGAATTACAACTTAAATCAAATTTCTGTGAATCCTTTTCATTTTTAATGATCCTTCCGAGGTTTAAATTCTGTTTTTTTAATCTCTTGTCATTCTCCTAAATTGAGTTGGAAAATCACTTTCAAAAAATATTGTTTTGATCTTCTTCAGACCTCGTCTGATAGAAAATTTATTAGGAAGCAATTCTTAATAAGTGTTTCAGTGTAAATTATATTTGAAAAAAGTTTAAGTATTGACGATTATACGAATTTTGAACATCGAAGGGCTTAATAATTGAGTGAAGAGTTAAAACCCACTTGTGGGATTTGAGAAAAAAAAAATTAAGGTTTTCTTTGTCACAGAGGTACAAACATATTCACTCCTATATTTATTTTTCAGCTGCTACCATATCACATGTCTCTAAATCTCCTGCGTTGTGGTAGAGTATCCTAATTCTATTTTTAATTGTATGATTGCAGATCTTGTTGCGTAGCTCTGTGAGGCACAAAGAATGTGTGAACTTATAAGACCTCGAGGTTCCCAATTTTCTATAGTATCCTCTGACTTGATGATATCTTTATGTCTATTTCGGTCAATAGCTTCAAAACTAACTTTGTTATTCTATTCAAATTGTTTATTCTTGTTATCTTCTAATAATGCCCTTGACATGGTGGCACTTGTCTGCTTGTGAACTATTTATTTATCTTCTCTGGACTTGATGATATCTTTATGTTTAGTTCAGTCAATATCTTCAAAACTAACTTTGTGATTCTATTCAAATTGTTTATTTTTGTTATCTTCTTCTAATAATGCACTCGACATGGTGGCACTTGTCTGCTTGTGCACTATAATGCCATTCTCTTTATCCGGGAGCGGAGTTCTTTTTTATTTTTATTTTACTCTATTCTTTTAGATGGTTTAAAATCTACCTTTTAACCTTGTACTCGCATGAACATCGTGCCCGTTTGAATTTTAAGATTCAAAGCAACTGCAGCTTTGGCTTGTAAGTTTCTTGTAATGCATTGCTATGATCTTTGATGAACTTATAAACGCATGTGTATAGTCTAGAGCATGTTTTTCTTTATGTTGTCTATCAATTTTATCGATGTTTAGGTTTCTACTCTATATTGCCAACATGCTGACATCCGTGGCTTGTTGTGCACAGATGTTTGCGTTGTTGGTGTTGCCCGTACCCCAATGGGTGGGCTCCTTGGTTCCCTTTCATCTGTTCCCGCTACCAAGCTTGGATCTATAGCAATCGCCTGTAAGATAATCCCTTCTCTGAGTTCTTATTGTGCCGCTGATTATTTTCGTTACATTGAAACAATTTATTTCTGTCTTTCTCCAACATGCTTGTAGGTGCACTTAAGAGGGCAAATGTGGATCCATCACTTGTTCAAGAGGTTTTCTTTGGAAATGTTCTTAGTGCAAATTTAGGACAGGCTCCTGCTAGGCAGGCTGCATTGGGTGCAGGCATACCTAATTCAGTGGTATGCACCACCATTAACAAAGTCTGTGCATCTGGGATGAAGGGTCAGCATATCTTCCAGAGAAATGTATTCACTGTATTTCCTAGGGAACAATTCAGACTTGCATTTTAATAATTCTGTTGGCTTTTGCAGCGACAATGATTGCAGCTCAGAGTATTCAAACAGGTGTTAATGACATTGTTGTAGCTGGTGGTATGGAAAGTATGTCTAATGCCCCCAAGTATCTGGCACAAGCAAGGTTAGAACCATCTTCAGTTTGGACAGTTCAGTGGTAAGCGTTTGGCACTGTGTCATTACAAGTGAAGATTTCTTAGACAATCTTGTCAGCTGAGCACAGGAGATATATGGGCACTCATGCACCATGCTTGTAATAGTCGAACCTCTACCTCTGGGTTCTTGGCTGCCATACACCATCACTATGAGAATAAAAGTTCCACATCTGGCTATTAAAAGAATTTACATCAGATATTAGTGGTAACAACAGAATATAGGCCTGACCCTCCTCTTTCAATATCACTGTTAGTCTCTTCAAAGTCTGCTGAGTTTTCTTTTCTTTGCTTCATAGTCACTCAAAAATATAACAAGAACTACTGACGAGTAGAGAATGAGAAGATATGAAAGTTTTCTAGCAATAGGCTGATGAGGGATGAGATGACTTATGTCCCCTGCAGCATAGATTGCATTCGATGATCAGTGCTGAAGGGGAGACTTTAAAAGAATTTTTCTCAAAATGTTCTGAAACAAAGAATGTTATGTCCATAGTAGGAAGAAAAACAAAATAGAGTGATAACCACCATGATATAATTGAACAGGCAGAAGGATGGAGAGCATTGCAGATGCCACAAACTCGTGGGAAGAAAAGGAGTGTCTATCTATTAATATATTATTGACTCTCTCTAGTTTTGTTGCCTAAATAGTTAGGCAGAATTAATCTTGCATTCATGTTATGGAGTTCTTTAATTTGTTTTGGAATGTGTAAATAGCTGTTTTTCTGGATCTGGGTGCTTATTACATGAAAAATCTTTGATTATCCCATCTGCCTATGCAGAATTGGGTCCCGACTTGGTCATGACACTATTGTTGATGGCATGCTCAAAGATGGACTTTGGGATGTTTATAATGATTTTGCAATGGGAATGTGTGGTGAGATATGTGCTGATAAACATAAAATTACAAGGGAAGAACAGGTATATTGCATTGCATATCCCCTTTCCTTGATGTGATAGTTGATATTCGTATTATTTATAGAATTTACATTTCCTGCTTGAGCCCCTTGCTTCTTAGTTAGAAACAAGTTCCACATTTCAATTTTTTTTCCAAATTGGCTGTGTTGTACCAAATTGAATATTTTCTTCTAAATTGTCGAAGACAACAGAGCATTTTTGTCTTAGAGCTGTAGTCTTTGGCCTGTACTTGTTTCTGGTTAAATTGTTTAGCTCACACTGGAACATCGCTCTTTTATCTGATAAGCTTTACTGATTTCTGGTTTTGAGTTACCGTATAATGTTGTTTGTTGATTATGCATTATAACTCTATTGCTTCAGTCGATTTCTTGTGTCATAGGTTTTGTTACATTTGTTGAAACATTCAACTAACTTTAAATAACCTTGTCATAGGTTTTGTTACATTTATTGAAACATCCAACTAACTTTAAATAACCCTGTTATCACTGAATTGTTTCTTAATAGCCTCCGCATACGGTTTGATTGCAGGACATTGTGCCTTATCTTATTTTCCCCCCATTCTGCTTCTATGATAGTTTGGTTTCCTCTGGAATAATTATGTCTGATGTTGTCAGGATGCTTATGCTGTAAAGAGCTTTGAGCGTGGTCTTGCTGCTCAAAACAGTGGTTCCTTTTCTTGGGAGATAGTTCCAGTTAGGCCTCTTATTCTATAGTGCTTACAGTTCATGGTCAATTGTCCTCTGGCGCCTTACTTTGTTGACCACAGCCTTGTTCTTCTTCATGTGTAGGTTCAATTTTCTGGTGGAAGAGGAAAACCACCTATTCTTGTTGATAAGGATGAAGGCCTGGGAAAGGTAGATAAAATTTTCCCTTTATTGCGGGGTTTTGACTATCTTAACTTTTTTGTGTCTTCTTTAATTCTTTCATTCCTATTTTCTTATTTTCATTTTTTCTTCCTCGTTTCTTCTAATGTTATGTTTCTTTTCTGGAACTTGATCTCCATGCTGGGAAGAAAAAATGGATAAGTGCTAATAATGAGCTGTGCACTAGACTTTGATCTTTTGACCTAATCTAATGCTGGATCCATTCCCCAATAAGAACTCCGACTCTTATTTTTGGGTAACCGAGAACAAAAATCTAGTTGCCTAATTTCTTTACAGATGTTTGACTACCCGTTCTATTTGAATGCTATATAGTTGTTTGTGTTATGTAATTAACATGGCTCTAAATAGAGTGGAAGGAGAAGAAGTAGATTTATGTATCCAATCCCACCTAATATGGGATTATGGCTTAGTTGAACTGTAAGTAGTTCATTGTCATATTCCTACCTATTCTAAAAGGGAACTGGAGCCCATACTGGACACTATATATTATACATATAATATATATGTATGTATGTATGTATATGTGTGTGTGTGTGTGTGTGTGTGTTTTGACAAATTTTAACTGCTTTTTTTCTGAGGAGCTAACGAATTAACCTACTCTTGTCAAGCTGTTTAGTAGGATTTTTTCTGCTTACTCCATCTGTGTACCCGTTTGCCTGAGTCGATCATATGATACTTCATGTTCCTCTCTATGGCAGTTTGAACCTTCGAAATTAAAAAGGCTTCGCCCAAGTTTTAAGGAAAACGGAACTGTCACAGCTGGAAATGCTTCCATTATTAGGTACTTTCTAATGCTTATCAATTGATCTTTTAGAAAAATGCATGATTAGGTTGTTTTACTCTTCTTCACAATGCTTTTTTATGACTTTTAACTCTTTTCTTTCTTAGAGTCTTATTCAAACATATCTGAAAATAGTACTTATTGTTAAATTTTCCCAGTGCTTCCCTACTGAGAAGCTTAGACCGCCACACCCTACCAGTTGTTCAACATGTCATTTAATTCTCAGGCGTCTGCATGAGATGCCAAAAAGCAAATTACCTTGTGTCTGATGGTGGAATTAAAATGTTAGTATATATTTTGTTATGGAAAAATTTGTCTTCTGCAGTGATGTCACAAAAAAAAAAAAAAAAAAGAAAAGAAAAGAAAAGAAAAGAAAATTTTTGTGTTTATGATTTAGTATTTTCTTTTTTCTTCATGTTTCTTATTACTTAAATTTTATGTGAATGGTAGGAAAGTGTATTTTTTTAACTGTTTTACTTTTTTTGAAGTATTCTTGCTAGTATCTCTAAATTGAGATTCTGTCATGGCATTTAAATAAGAGTTTTTCCCAATACTGTTTTGGCGGATAGTGATGGTGCAGCTGCATTAGTTCTTGTGAGTGGAGAGAAGGCACTTCAGCTAGGACTGCAGGTGATTGCAAAGATAAAAGGGTTCGGTGATGCAGCTCAGGTATTTTAATGAGCTAGTGGTCTGCCTTGATTTGATTTCTCAAGTTCAAGACAAAGAAATTCCTTCTCTTTTTCATTTTCCTATGTTGTCCAAGTTTCAAATCACAGAACCGCAATGGGGTTATATGCAGGCACCTGAACTATTTACAACTGCTCCAGCCCTTGCAATACCAAAAGCTCTTTCAAATTCTGGCTTGAAGGCTTCACAAATTGATTGCTATGAAATCAATGAAGCGTTTTCTGTATGACACCGGTATCTCATGTTTTGTGTTTCTTCCTCTGTTAGTAGCGTGACCAATAGAATATCCCTCTTGCTCTTCCAGGTTGTGGCTCTTGCTAATCAAAAGCTGCTTGGGCTTGATCCAGTAAGTTCACCACTAAGGCTTCTCCCTTTTTTTTCTTGTGCAAAGTGGAGTTTGGTCCTTTACCAGAACCTTCATCTGTCACTTCAAAGGGTGTGGTTCTTCTGCTTATAGGAAAAAGTTAATGTGCATGGGGGAGCTGTGTCCTTGGGACATCCTATAGGTTGCAGCGGAGCACGCATCTTGGTCACTTTATTGGGGGTACATTTGTTTGAAGTTTACATCACTAGTGCTTTCTGTGCTTCAACTTCAATAGCTTACACCTATGGCTTCTCCCTTTCAAAGTATATTTGCACATTTGTTAGGACCCTTGAGATAATATCAAGTGGTTTTGGCCCTTTTGGGGTCAATCCCAATCACCCCATTCTGGGGCTCAATCACCATTTGACCAAAGAAAAGGGCATATTTGCACGCTGTCAAACTTGTGGACTATATAAAGAGTGACTCTCTTGTGTCCAGGTACTCAGACAAAGGAATGGGAAATACGGTGTTGCAGCTGTCTGCAATGGTGGTGGAGGAGCGTCTGCAATGGTGGTGGAGTACATGTATGTTACTCGAGTCCTGTGATTTGTTGTATTATCCATTTTTTGGTTCCTTATTTAATCAATTCATGGTTAGCTTTAGAAATTACAAAGGCTGTTTAAGCCTTATGTATTGTTCGGGAGTTTTAAAGGGGAGAAGGGGGAAGAGGAGGGTCCGGAAGGGAAAGGAAGGAAAGGACAGAAGATGAAACATCTCCTCTTGTTTGAATTTTAAAATACCAATGAAGGGGGTGGGGACGTAAAATTTGGTATATTTTTAATTCTTTTTAATTAAAATTTAAATTCATTCCCCAAAACTTTGCAAATGAGTTTTTGAAGAGTTGGCAGGGGATTGGAGGGTAATATTTATCAATTGAATGTTCATACTAACTTTATAGATCTTGTATATTTTTAATATGTAAACTGTTTGATAGCAGTTTGACCTCTGAACCATGAGTCAGTATCTTGACTACTTCGATGATCTGTCCGATTTTCTCAGCATTAGTTTTGAGCTTCATTCTAATAACGAATGGTCTGAATTTTGTTGCAGGCAAGTTCCGGGAGCTAGGCATTCGAGGTTGTAACTTCTATAATCTTCTCATACTGATGATAAGGTCATGGTAACTTGTTGTATGCCTTTTGTTCTACACAGAGCACAGTAGCCTTTTGTTCTACACAGAGCACAGTACTTAGTATTTGCCAATAAATGAAAACTCACAACCCACCCTATGTGGACCGCCAGAAATGAGGTACGGTATGGGAATTAAATTGGAATTTGTGATTGTTGGTAGGTTGCCTTCATAAATCAAGCTCTAATCCTGATTATGGCTTTTCCCTACCAAACAAGCGTAGTAAATGCATAAACAATGATGGCTTTTAGCTACCAAACAATGGAATATCCATATCTTACCTGGCCCGGATTTTGAACCTAAATATTTTGTTCAAATCCTCTCATTGTCTGGACTAGACTGGATTTTAGCTCACAAGTTTAAAATTGTAACCAAGTTTGCAATAAATAATGCCATGAATTAATTTTATTATTGCCTTGGTACTAAGAACTCAAACTCAGTTTTACATGGAAAAGGGTAATCTTGTGGACCTTGTTTGGGTGGCCTAAAAGAATACAGTCCCTATTGGGAGCTGGTGTGGCTTTGTGAAATTCATCATCTTTGGAAGTACAGACCTTGAAGGAGTCTCTACCTTTTCCCAGATTAGAAGAAAACAATTGATTGGCCCTAGAAGGTTTGGTCTTGTTTTTTCCTACTCACTTTTTTGTCATTAAAAGTCCTTGGCTGATAAAGTTTTGTAATCCATTGATTCTTGCCTACTGCACCAATTTTGGCTGCCTCGACCTAGAAGACACAATAAGCCTAAAAGGCTCCTTTAAGACCCCACAAAGGGTAAAAGCTCTCTGAAAAAAGTCAGGTTGCTTCTCCATGGATAGGTTGGCAAATAAGGTCAATTGTCCTGTCGGGGCCATTTGCTTTTGCCTTATAAACTCGGAAAGGGTTTTGAGTTCTGGCATCCGCCCTTCAGAATTTACTAGGGTAGGTTGTTTTTAAAATACCAAGTCTATCATGTAACTTACAATATTTGTGTCATATATATATATATATATATATATATATATATATATATATGTTTATTTTTTTTTTTTTTTTTTTTTTTTTTTTTGTGCATTCCCTTTCTTATGTTGAGGCATAATTAAAAGTTTGATATATATATATATATTTGGTTAGGAGGTTCATGGACCTAGGCCTATATAATAAGGGCAAACTCTTCACAAATAATTATTAAAATAATCAAAGTCAATAGGAATCAAAGACGTTTCACTGAGAAGGAAGTCATTAAAAGAAAATTGTATTTTGCTTTAACTATTCTCATAAAGATTTATCCAAAAAAAGAGTAGGCTTAGAAACTTAATTAGTTTTTTAATAGTGGATATTTTAATTTTATATGTTAGTAAATAAAAAAGTTGAATCTAGAACAGATGTGTTATATTTGTTAATCTAAGTTTATATATTAGAGATACCCAATGGTAAAGAATTCTTTCCCAAATGTCTTTTTTGAAATCTAATGTTTGAATATTCGTAAAAGTGTATATTTTTTGTAATTTTTATGACTCTTATATAACAAAAAAATATTTGATTCAAACCTCTTTTAAATAGGTTCCTAGGGGACAGTGCAGTAGCAATAATTCTTTTCTTTCGAATCTGTGATTTGAGATTCGATTCTTATTATAATAAAAAAAAAAACCATATTTACATGGTAATGGGGCCACAAACTGTAAGGGCATAATGAGTTTTAACTTTTTGTCCCTAGTCTGTAACATCGAGTTACTACTTTTGAGTCCTCATGACCCATATGTATAAGAGTGTATTAAGTAATAAAGACAATACTAATATCTTTTTTACAAAGTCAAAATTTTAAAGTGGAGAATTATTTTATAAAATTAATTTCCTTAATATTTTACGTGTTGACACATTTTAAATTGTCACGAGGCACATACACAGGCTTTTCCCATAAGATTGAGTTTTTGAACCGAACCATTGCCTCACTAAATTAGAAGTTTCTATAAATCTCCTGGTCCAAATTATGGTAGGCATCGGCAAAAAAAGGGCTCTGTGGAATTTCAAATTAGGAGAAAAAAATTTGAAAAATTATGGTAAGTCATAATAGCACATTGAAGTCAGAGGCTACAAATGGGGTTTTTGGGGCACCTGAGCCCCATAGTAAGTGCTTGTGCAAATTCGCCATTATTTTTGTATTTTTACCGGCAAACAAATATTAAATTTTTAATTAAGTTTTGAATTTAAAATTTAAAAATAAAAAAGATTATATTGAAACTTGATTGAATTCCTCTTTAAATTAAACCTCATAACTTTTAAATTGAATTAATCGAAATATAAATCTGGATACCGGTTGATATATATAAAAAAACTCTTTTTATATTTTTTTCTTTTCCAAAACAACTTCAAAATCTTGGAATGGCAAGTGAACTTGGCTCATCTACTTGAATTAAATGTGTTCTTTACTTCCTATTTTTCAAAGTGATGATTCAATTTTATTTTGTTTTGTGTTTGATTCCAAGATTTCATAAAAAGTATTGACATAAGATTTGATGGGAATTCTTCCGAAGAGAAAATACTAATTTTTATCCTTTTAGAAAAAAAGCAAAAGAATAGTTCGCCATGTATTTATCACATGGCTACGTCTAATTTTCATCATTTATTTGCTTGAAGTTTTTATCCCACGCTTGAAGTTGGTACCAAAGATTTGTGAGAAATTTGTTAAATTATAATAATATCTTATTTTAGGAAAATCGATTGTGCACAGAGAGCATTTTAAAATTTAATTATTGCCCCAAATGCCTCTCTCTCTCTCTCTCTCTTTTTTACCCTATAGTCACCGCCCAATATCTGATACTTCGTCCCGATTAATTTAGACTTCTCTTTCAGGAGGATCTCCCAACATGATTTTTTTTATACCCATGAGAATTAAACTCACGACCATGATTAAAAAAATTTAACTCTTTTTCAACTAAACTAACCAACATTAGTCCCAAAATGACTCTCAACAACACTATTTTTGCGACTTTGATAGTCAAATCACCCAAAAGAATAGTTAACTATCAAAGCCAACCATCTCCATGATATCAATATAAAAAAATGCATTTTAAAGGAATTTTATTTTTATTGGCAATACATCCTCTCATTATTATTTAAAAATAATTTAATATTTAAGGAAAAATTCTAAAATCTTATCGATTAAAATCACTTCTCATTTATTAAAATATTATCAATGGCGATAACTTCTTATTCTCACGATTATTATCAAATCTCACCAATTTAGTGAGATGTCACAAGAATTTTTAAAATTTTATTGATTGCAATCACATCTCATTTATTAAAAATATGAGATTTCATGAAACTTGCTTACCAGACACAACATAAAGAGATTTTTTTTTTTTTTTTTTTTTTTTAATTTAGTGAAAAGTTTTAAAATCTTATCAATTCCGATACTTCTCAATTTTAGAATTTTATTAACTGCGATTACTTTCTTTTTTGATTAAAAATGAGACTATCAAAGATAACTAGGAGTTTTTTATTTTAATTTGGGTAATGAGAGCTTCGGGTTTTGCTTAGCTAAAAATAATTATAATAAATTAAAAAGTTTAGTTCGCATGCTCAATAATTGGTTGAGTCCAATTAAACGAGTTTAACGATTTTTACATGTTTTATTAGTGATAAATATTCATTTAATCTAAATTTTGAAGCCCCAAACTATGAATTAAATTTCATTTTCAAAATAAAGAAGTGGGCATATTCAAATGCGTGTACTAATAGACCCAATTTATGAATTTTAGATTAATGTTAATCTTTGCACTATTTAAAACATTTGCGTCTAAGATAGAAATTATATTTTCTCCTATAATTTTAATTCATTAATTGATTCAGTCAAGTTTAAATCAATTATGAATTATTTATGGATTATCTCATATATATATATATATATATATATAGTTATTTAACTATAGAGAAAGCATATTCGGGTATATGATTTTTGCTATTATATACCAAGTTGAAAAATATTTTATACATCAGATCAGTTTTTTTAGTGATAAATAATAAAATTTTATATTGATTAACTTAATTTTTAAAGAAATATTATATAAATTTGAGAAATATTATATGGAAGTAGGTCCATTCGCAATAATTTTGGTTAAAATATATTATTAATAAAGAAAGAACAAACGGAAAGTGATTTAAGAGAATTTGCTTTGCATAACTTATTACGAGTGTCTAAAGCTGCGGCCCAAAGCCAACGTAAAAGTCAGAACCGTCATTGCATTGAGGCATAAATGCGTTGTGAAAGTTACTTCGCGTCCAAGGAAGCACCTTCTCATACTCCCAACACAATTGTACGACAAAAATGAAATTGTGGTGGAACTCTGCCATGCTATTTTGTTGAAAAAAGTATAATTTTTTCAAAGTAATTGTCTAATAATAATAATTTTTTTTAATTTTATGATCAGATATTCGATTCATGTTATAAAAAATATATAATTTTTGAATAAATTTAAAAAATAATTTTAGACTTCATGTGGAAAAGAATTTTATTATTTAAATTACATTTTAAAATTTTAATTTATTTTATTTTTTGAATTGTGTTTTTCAAAAAAGGGAAAAGAGAAAAACATAGAAAGAGAATGAATCAACAAAAATTTCATTTTTGTGTTCCAAGTCAAGAAAGGAAAAAAATATATGGTTCTTTTCCCCTTTGATGTGGCTTCACCCGTTGCTTCAATTAATTTCTCTTAAATATAAAAGGGAATATATGAAAGTAATTTTCTTTTTTATTGTAAATGTATGCAAAATTTTATTTTTAAAATATTTTCTCTTTTCTCTATGTATCTTATTTATTTTTTTAATTATTGTTATTTCATTTATTTAATTTAATAAAATTTTATATTAGAAACATAAATAATCCATTATTTCTCTCTCATATATATATTTTTGATACCCTAATTAGAGTTATTGTCTGATATTTGAGATTTCGCTCTGACTAATCAAATATTTATTTTCAAGTACTATTATTTCATTTGTTTTATTTGATAATAATTTTATTATAGAAATGAGAACAATCTCTTAACCTAAGTCTCTTATATATCATTTTGCTATTGTTATCAAATGATTTATGGGTCTACAATAATTTATTACTTTTGAACAAATTTTGAGATTCCCTAAAATCTGTGGTTGGAAGAGGTACAAATAAATATGTTTGATATCAATTTCTATGTAAATTTACAACTAAATGTAAAATGATTTTTAAAAAATATTATTGTTTTTAATTATCCTTCGCAAGTTTAAAAAATTAACATGATATCAATATTTTATCAGTTTAGTGAAAAGAGTATTAGAATTTTATACTAAGTGTTTAGATTCAAATATTGGTAATGATAAAAATAACGTTGGAAGTGTCCCCTCTGAATGAGAATCCGATCGCAATTCGACATAAATTAGTCGAAATAAAACTCTTCATATTAAACGGTGGAATAAGTTTAGGGCAAAAAAATGGTAAATATTGTAATTTGTGAGTTTACTTAATAATAACTATAAATATCGCACGCTTTCATTTTTTTTATTTTAATGCTTTAAATAATTTTTTTATATCTCTTTTGTGCTTGTATAATAAATGATTATTTTAGAAAATCAATTAAAAAATATTATAATTTTCAAGTACGTTGATCCAGATAAAACTTTAAATAGTAAATATTTAAATTTTTGACTTTTTCCTTTTATTTTTTATTACTTATTCTTCATATTTAGTTCAATATAAGGATATTTAAAAAATTTACTAAATAGAGGGCCATCAAAAAAGAAAAAAAATGATTATCTGTCCAGGAAAATAAAATATAACATTTTGACATTCTAGATATATATATTTTTTAATCTTTAATTTAAAATATTAAAGGTCGGTCTAGGTAATTAAAAAGAAAAAGAAAAAGAAAAATCATTGCATGTGCCCAAATTTTTCTTTACCATTTTCCCCAAATATCTCCCCCGTCTCTCTCTAAAAATCTGTATATAAGCGACGCTCTCTAGCTTCCTCTGTTACGTACTTCAATTCTTCTTCTCCTTTTCTCTCTCTCTCTACCTGCCCGATCGCATCGGCTTTGGAAATCTCTTTTGCCATCCAAAAACCCTAAATTCGATCGCAGCTGTATACACAATCGTACTCACTATACATTTCATCGAATTTCTCTCACTGTTTCGATCTGATCAAATTCTTTTCTTGTTTTATTTACTTCCCCTTTTCTCAATCTCTCTCTCTCTGACTCGTTTAACTTTGCGATTCTCAGTTTCTCGATTGACTGAATCGATCGACTTTCTCTTCGTGGTTTTGCGTCGGGCAATGGTTTCATCGTTTGGTTGAATCGAAAGAAAACATGAAGTTGAAGAGACGGAGGGCTGTGGAAGTGGTTAGTGAATTAAATGTTCTACTTGATTTTGTTTTATTGTGCTTTGGATTTCATAGTTCTGGAGTTATTTAAATTTGGGAATTTCTTTTATTTGGTATTTTTTATTTTCTAGGGTTTTATTCAGTTGGGTTTTGCGGTTATCTTTGTTTTGGTAGTTGGTTATAGTGACGCCTTTGCTTGATAATGTCCATTTTAGAGTTAGATGGCTTGACATCGATTATTTTATTTTATTTTCTTGTTTTGTAGATTGCACACGAAACAACTTTGGGCGTCTTTAGTGGTTCTTTGTCATAATTATTTTGTTTTATGTTGGACCTCATTTTTTATCTGTCTTTGATTTCTTTGCATATTACCTTTTACAATGCGAAAGAGTTTGAGGTAGGATTAACAATCCTAGTGGAAAGAAATTAGGTATTGAAGGTGGAAAAGGAAAATCCATATCTTGTTATGTGGTTTCTCTTTTTTGTTGAATGGCCAAACAATTTAATACAAATAACAGAGTCCGACCACACTGATTTTGATGTCAATCTGCTTTCTCCGTTGGACTTTAATGCATTTTCAAGGGGCTTGTTTCATATATAGGGTTAATTTGGTGGTGATGATAAGATGGATTTGGGGTTTTGCTAAAGTTTCAAGGTTTTTGTTAGGACGTGTAATTACCCTCTTGCAACAAGTGCTTATTTTTGTTCGTTCTCATTCAAGTTGACCATCTAAGGTCATTTCCATAGTATTTCTACTAATTCTTTGCCAGTTGACACTGTAATATCAATCTATCATCTGAAAATGAAAATATTAGTGAGGTAGATGGTTGATCATTTTTCAAATTACTGATTCTAATACTCAAATTTGCAGCTTTACTACGCCCCCCTTTTTCATTTGTGTGTATGGGTGTGGGCATACTCATTATGCAATATGAACTAGAGTATCATTCCATGAGAGAACCGGAAGATTAGGAAGAAAAAAGGAAAGTGCTAAAGATAAATCTTTTTCTGAAAAGGGAAGGCAACAAGGCAACGAAAAACTAATGATTAAAATCATTGATATTGCCATTTTTTTCTGCATGAGTAATGGAGTACGGTTTCCTAATAGCTTTTGGAGTTTGCTTATAGTGTCTTCTGTTTTTCCGAATTTGAAAGAAGTGATTTTTGTTTTGTTTGCCCAGAATCACTGGAACACTGATATGTAATCTTGTTAGATAAATTTCTAGATTTTTTTTTTTCTTGGTAGAGAAGTGTGAAGATTACTTGGCACAGGCACCCTCTATTCATTTTTCCATTGGCACTCACATTTTCTTCTGTGTATGTGCTTATGATTTGGATTAATCTGAATGTAGAACTGTGACTTCTTTGGAGTTGCAGACATCTGAAGATTGAAATTTTGAAAAGTTTTCTTTATGATGTTTCTTAAATGGTCAGAGCTTTCTTAATGTTCACTTTATGTCTCTCGTTTGAATCAGCAGTGGGACAGAACATATTTAGAGAAACTAATAATGAAGCATACTGAAAAAAAAGAAATCTCAATATATTTTGGAGATTCATCCTAAATTTAGTTATATGATGATGTTTAAAGAGGAAAATACGAGAACTTTAAAGTTACCATCCAGGAAATGCTAACAAATGGATGCCAACTATTTGAGCCTCTCTTATATGTGTATAGACTAGCCCAAAAATAGAAAAAGAAGGAGTTGAAGTGGTATTCCCCATATCTTTGACTTTAAAACGTAGCATAGCTCTTTTGAGAGTTGAATGGAATGAAAAAACCACAGTTAGTAAGCATGTAATATGGAAAAGTGATGTACCTCAAGTTCCTTTAGAAATGAGAATTTGAGAAGCTCTCCCGCAGTCTTAATAGTTAAGCAAGTTGAAACCTATACAGTTTAGAGAAAAAACTCTGGACTTTTACTTTTAAGCTAATTAACAAAGTTTCGTATGTGCTCCACTTCTTTGATTTGGGAATATTTCTTAAGGAGAAGTTGTAACGTTATTAAAAACTAGAGAAATTATTGATGATGAGATGCTTCTTTCAACTGGCTTGGCATTTTGGGAATGCTGAGACCGGAACCGTTGTTGCATAAGCATGGCTATCTCGTTGTAACCTCTACTATTTTAAAAAGTTGTAGAGAAGACTTTGGGGCTGGCACAACTATAGATTGGATGCCTTTTTCCTTATAAGTACTGGGATAAGGTTTGCAACGGTGAGAATCTTACAGAGTGATTCTTGGTGGGGGCATTTTGCGCGGAGAAGTTCCTTTCCATTGAAAGTGATGTGAATGTGGATTGTTTAACCCCTCGAAAGTTTGTGTTCTTCACTTTGGAGGTCGGATGGTGTTGGATTCTGACTTTAAGTGCTCGTAATTGAGAAGTCCTTGGTATATAAGTTCCCTGTGTATAAGAAAGATTTAGAATTGGTATACCACTTGTTGCTGTATTGTTCATGGCTGAGAAGTTTGTAGGAGAAGTTCTGTATTTACATTGCGTGGTGCCTATCAAGAATACATAGAATGAGCCGGTCAGCATAGAGGACCTTGAGGTAGGGCTGGACTTTGCTGGTTTGGTCCAGTTTCCCCACAAAAATTAAATCAAACTGACTTCCTAAGTTTTTGACATTCAACACTCTGACCTGCCAAAGTGAGCAAACCAGCTAGATTGGTTTCTGTGGGTTGTTGGTTGTATCAGTCAACCAATCGGTTTTGATTTCTTATGTATCTGTACAGAAATTAACCCCAGTCTAACATCTTCTTTTCGTTCCTGGTCTCACAACCAAGTGTTTTGGACTTAAATTAAAAAAATAATCTGAAGAGGAAAATTTGATTGCAGGATATATAATCTAACATTAAAACATTGGTCATGAAAAATTGATCATACTTGTACAAAATTAAGGAGCATAAACATGGTGAAATCAAGGGTTATTTCAATTCAGTTTTTGCTCAGTTAGTTACAAAGTTATATAGACTCGTTATCTCTTTGCATTCGTTGTATAGGGGGCACTGTCCTGTGCTAAAGATGCAATTTCATATATTTTCTATTAAAAGATACTGCATTTCTCGCTCACCCACCCCAATACTGCCCGCTCTTTTTATGGTCTTCTATTTTCCTATACTGCTTTTTTACATTCCATGTCCCGAAGATTTTATTAATTTGTTTATTTTATCTTTGTTGACAATATACTTCAATCAGGACTTTAGAAAAGGACTCTCATCTTTGCGCTCAGCAATTATGTACTATTTTGGTTTTTCAAATTAGTAATTACTTTTCAAGCTTTAATTTACATTAGTGCTAGTGCAAGGTTTTTCCGATGTAGGTTTATGATCATTTTTTTGCTGCTTTGAGTTTTAGGGTGAATTTTATAACCGCTGATTGAATTCAAATTTTTTGTATTAAAAGGACTATTTTTCTGTAAGTATCATTAAAAGAATGCTTCACTTTTCCATATCTGCACATTTTTTTAAAAATAAAATTTTAGTATGTTAAACTGTCTTACTTCATCTAGGCCTAAATAATTAGGCTTAAAGACATGGATCATTGCTTTATTCTTCTTGTTGTATTGATATTGTAAGACTAGCATGTCGTTTCTCCTCTGAAACACTGTCACACCACTTGAGTGTTGGTGTGTCCAACAAAAATTTAATGAGCATTCAACTAACAGTGTCATATGCACTGTGTTCATAGAAAAAACAATTAATTTGAATTTGGGCATGTCTTGGGTGGGGTTCAATCATATTGCATTAGTGAATAGTCCATATCCCTTTCGTCATTGTTGTTGCTGTTGTTGTTGTTCCTTCTCTTTGAGATTGTAGCTTTTGATCGAGGGGGAAAATTAATTTTTATTATATTTATCTTGATGCAATCTATAGTTTCTTTTGATTAAATGATATACTGTACTATTACTACTACAATATATGTGCACATCCATGCTATGCCATGCCTCATATTACTCTAAGTTTTACCAATTTTTGTTTGCTATGTCAGTGTGGTAAAATGTCCAGCATCTCTGTCCCGTTTTATTGACATACCCTTTGTCATGTTCTTTGTCCTAAGGGGCCTTGAATTTGCACCTTGTCATGTATACTTATAAATAGGGATATAAATCTACTACTTGTTTAGACCATAATATGGTAATAGACATTTGGTAGATTAATTCTTCAGATAATAGTTGAAATCTTGTATTTCATAGATGTTAATCTGGGTTTGATTATGTTGTTTCTGTTTTGAACTAATGCTACTTTGGATGTAGTAGGGCAAATTGCATCCTTTATCAGGGTTAGGTTGGATTTTTTCAAAAGACCCTTGCTAATTGTTTGTTTTTTGTTATTGAAACTGCAACAAATAACTGTTGTTAATCAACCTGATAGGTTTGTTTACTTCAGCTTGAAACCCAAAGCTGTTGTCACACCTAAAAGGGCCACAACCCTTAGTCATCATCTTTCCCATAACACCCCAAAATAAGGAAATGTCATAGGTGATATTTGACTTTCTTCTTAGTACCTTTTTCTTTTTCTTTTTAAATAAAAGGTGTTCACTAGATAACTTGATAAATTTCTTTTTACAATCTTTATTATCATATACAGTAGTCTGCTCTCCCTCTTTGAAAACCACCAAGGAAAAACATTAGGTTCTTCTAAGAATGAGAAGGTTCTCTTTGTGTTTTTTTGACTGAATAAACCTGAATGAGGACATCTGCATTACCATTGTTATTATTTGTTTATCATGCTTGTTGTCTTCTCACTTAAATAGCCTAAAGGGTTTTGTCCTCTTCTTCTTTTCCTTCTTTTTATGCTTTCTTGGTGGGATAAGACTCCCTGCCCACTTATGAACTTTTCCCTGACCTTTTATCTCTTATTTCTTGTCTTGGTTTCAGCCTCCAAAAATTAAATCTTTCATTAATAATGTCATTGCCATTCCGTTTGAGTGCATTGAAGAACCCCTCAAAGGATTTGTCTGGGAGTTTGACAAGGTAATTTGGTTATCCTTAGGAGCCCCCCTTTTTGCATTTCATTACCAATTTACTAGCAAATGCCTTTTTTGTTGCAGGGGGATTTCTATCATTGGGTTGACCTATTAAATCACTTTGAATCATACTTTGAGAAGTATATAAAGCCGAGAAAGGACTTACAGATTGAGGATAACTTTTTAGAATCTGATCCTCCCTTCCCTCAAAGTGCAGTTCTTCAAATTCTCCATGTAATAAGGATAATTTTGGAGAACTGTACAAACAAGCATTTCTATAGTTCCTATGAGGTATGCCTTTCATTCTTCCACTTGTAACTTATTTGTGTAGTCTGCATTGTTTTTCTGTGCATTCTGTGACCATCATTAATGATGCAGTAGTTCATATCCTGTCATGGAGGAAATTGTGTTTGATGGTCTTTCATGCATTATATGATTCTTTTTCTTTTTTATTCTTTTTTTTTTTCCTTCTATAAATTTTAATCATATGATATAATGTCATTGCAGCATCTTTCATCTCTCCTTGCTTCCACTGATGCTGATGTTGTTAAGGCTAGCCTGCAGACGTTGGCAGCTTTCTTTAAGAAAACAGTTGGAAAGTACACAATAAGAGATGCTTCCCTGAATTCAAAGTTGTTGGCTATTGCACAAGGTTGGGGTGGAAAGGAAGAAGGTCTTGGGTTAATTCCATGTGCTATAAATAATGATTTTGATCTAGCTGCTTACGAGCTAGGGTGCACCCTTCATTTTGAGTTCTATGTAGTTAATGAGACGGGAAATGAAATCCCAGCAGAGCAGTCGATGCAAGGTTTACAAATTATTCATTTGCCTAACATAACTGCTCGGCAAGAAACTGATCTTGAGCTTTTGAATAAGCTAGTTGTAGAGTACAAAGTTCCTTCTAGTTTAAGATTTTCTCTGTTGACAAGACTGCGTTTTGCAAGGGCTTTTGGATCTTTAGCCACCAGACAGCAATACACATGTATTCGTCTGTATGCCTTTGTAGTTCTTGTTCAGTTAAACTGTGATACAGATGACTTGGTTTCATTTTTTAATGCCGAGCCTGAGTTCATCAATGAGTTGGTTTCATTGTTAAGCTATGAAGATGCCGTTCCGGAACAAATTAGGATTCTGAGCTTGCTTTCACTGGTTGCTCTTTGCCAAGATAGGTCCCGGCAACCAACTGTCTTGAATGCTGTAACTTCTGGCGGACACCGTGGCATCTTATCCAGCCTCATGCAGAAGGCCATTGATTTTGTTAACACTGATTCTTCGAAGTGGTCTGTTGTTTATGCTGAGGCTCTTTTGTCCCTTGTTACAGTTTTGGTCTCATCGTCATCAGGTTGTTCAGCCATGCGTGAAGCTGGGTTTATACCAACTCTTCTACCTCTTCTTAAAGATACAGATCCCCAACATCTGCATTTGGTCAGCATGGCTGTGCATATTCTTGAGGCTTTTATGGATTATAGTAATCCAGCTGCTGCATTGTTCAGAGACCTGGGGGGTTTAGATGATACCATTTCACGTCTGAAGTTAGAAGTTTCATACATAGAAAAGGGTTCAAAGCAACATGTTGGAGATTCCGAGTGCAGTAGGGGGGGTTCACAAGCAGTTGCAAGTAGTTCCAGTGAGCTGGACAACTTGCAACCTCTTTATTCTGAAGCATTGGTTGTGTATCACCGGAGGTTACTCATGAAAGCGTTACTCCGTGCTATATCTCTTGGAACCTATGCCCCTGGAAACACCACTCGTATATATGGTTCTGAGGAGAGTTTATTGCCCCACTGCTTATGCACTATATTTAAGCGAGCAAAAGATTTTGGTGGTGGAGTGTTTTCCCTTGCAGCAACGGTAATGAGCGATCTCATTCACAAGGATCCTACTTGTTTTCCTGTCTTAGAAGCTGCGGGGCTTTCTTCTGCTTTCATAGATGCCATAATGGATGGATTTATTTGTTCTGCTGATGCCATCACATGCATACCGCAGTGCTTGGATGCCTTGTGCTTGAACAACAATGGCCTCCAGGCTGTGGGAGATCGCAATGCTTTGAGATGTTTTGTAAAAATATTTACTTCCAGGACATATTTACGTGCTCTGGCCGGTGATACACCAGGGACCTTGTCAACTGGACTCGATGAGCTAATGCGCCATGCTTCTTCCTTGCGGGCTTCTGGAGTGGACATGCTAATTGAGATCTTGAATACCATTTCTAAGATTGGATCAGGGGTTGAAGATTCATGCTCATCCACTGATTTGCCATCCTGTTCCACTCCTGTTCCTATGGAGACCGACACGGAAGAAATTAACATGGATGGTGATAAGGAAACACAAACATCAAAGGCTGAAACTTCTGAGCAGGCATTCGAGCCATCTTCTGATCCTTCTTTGGTGAACATTGAATTGTTCTTGCCTGAATGTGTAAGCAATGCTGCTCGCCTTCTTGAAACAATACTTCAAAATGCTGACACATGCCGACTCTTTGTTGAGAAGAAGGGGATTGAAGCCGTTCTTCAGCTATTTACCTTGCCTCTTATGCCTCTGTCAGCCTCTACTGGTCAAAATATCTCTGTTGCTTTTAAGAACTTCTCACCACAGCATTCTGCTTCCCTAGCTCGGGCAGTATGTTCATTTTTGAGGGAACAACTGAGATTGACTACTGTAACTTTAGTCTCAGTTGAAGGAACTAACCTTGCTGAGGTGGAAAGTGGAAAACAAATAAAGGTCTTAAGATGCTTTTTCAGTCTTGAAGGCATACTCTCTCTTTCTAATTCTCTATTGAAGGGGACAAGTACTGTTGTGTCTGAACTGGGTAATTCAGATGCTGATGTTTTGAAAGATCTTGGAAAGGTGTATAGGGAAATACTCTGGCAAATTTCACTGTGTACTGATTCTAAGCTGGATGACAAGCAAAACGCGGATCCTGAACTTGACAGTGCATATGCCTCTATACCTAATTCAACTGGAAGAGAGAGTGATGATGATACAAATCTTCCTGTTCTGAGGTACATGAATCCAGTTTCTGTTAGAACTACTCAGTCTTCATGGATTGGTGATCGTGATTTTGTATCAGTAGTCCGTTCTGGTGAAGGGTTGAGCCGTCGGAGCCGACATGGTTTAACACGAATACGGGGGGGAAGGGCAAGCAGGCATCTGGAGGCTTTGAATATTGATTCGGAAGTTTCAGGCAGTGTGCCAGAGACTACTTTAGAAGACCTTAAAAAGAAAAGTCCTGAGGCCCTTGCTTTGGAAATCCTCAATAAACTTGCTTCTACTTCGCGTTCCTTCTTTACAACACTAGTCAAGGGATTTACATCTCCAAACCGCCGTAGAGCTGATTCTGGCTCTCTGAGTTCTGCATCAAAAAACATTGGAATGGCTCTTGCCAAAATCTTCTTTGAGGCTCTCAGTTTTTCAGGGCATTCTACTCAGCATGGCCTTGATATGTCACTGTCCGTGAAGTGTAGGTACCTGGGCAAGGTTGTGGATGACATGGCAGCACTCACTTTTGATAGCAGGAGACGGACTTGCTATACTGCAATGATTAATAACTTTTATGTACATGGAACCTTTAAGGAGTTGCTGACCACTTTTGAAGCTACAAGTCAGTTGCTATGGACATTACCTTATTCTGTACCATCACCTGGTGTGGATAATGAGAGGGCTGGGGAAGGAAACAAATTATCCCACAGTTCATGGCTGCTTGAAACATTGCAGAGCTACTGTTGTCTACTTGAGTACTTTGTAAATTCTGCTTTACTATTATCTGCCTCTTCTGCATCTCAGACTCAGCTACTAGTGCAGCCTGTCCAAGTTGGTCTGTCAATTGGGCTCTTCCCTGTTCCACGGGACCCTGAAGTGTTCGTGCGTATGCTCCAGTCTCAGGTCCTGGATGTGATACTTCCTGTATGGAACCATCCCATGTTTCCTAATTGTGTTCCTGGTTTAATCACATCAATTGTCTCTCTTATCACTCACATATACTTGGGAGTTGGAGATGTAAAACGTAATCGCAGTGGTATAGCAGGTAGTACAAACCAACGGTTTATGGCTCCTCCCCTGGATGAGGCTACTGTTGCGACAATTGTTGAGATGGGTTTTACAAGAGCACGGGCCGAGGAAGCACTGCGACGTGTTGAGACAAACAGTGTTGAGATGGCTATGGAGTGGTTGTTTAGTCATGCTGAAGATCCTGTTCAGGAAGATGATGAACTAGCTCGGGCTCTTGCTTTGTCACTTGGTAGTTCCTCAGATGCATCCAAAGTTGATGGTCCGGATAAGTTGATGGATATGCTAGCAGAGGAAGGTCAGTTAAAAGCGCCTCCTGTTGATGACATTCTCACTGCCTCAATGAAGTTGTTTCAAAGCAGTGATAGTATGGCCTTCCCCCTGACTGAGTTGTTTGTAACTCTTTGTAATCAAAACAAAGGAGAGGATCGTCCAAAAATGGTATCTTATCTTATTAAGCAGTTGAAGCTCTGCCCTATGGAATTCTCAAAGGATACCAGTGCTCTATGTATCATATCTCATATTCTTGCGTTGCTGCTTCATGAAGATGGAAGCTCACGAGACATTGC
Source organism: Dillenia turbinata (assembly GCA_037126225.1). Lineage (NCBI taxonomy): Eukaryota > Viridiplantae > Streptophyta > Magnoliopsida > Dilleniales > Dilleniaceae > Dillenia > Dillenia turbinata. The sequence continues at coordinate 7,208,490 of JBAMMX010000008.1, forward strand.
TGCCAAAGATGGTATCGTCTCTGCTGTGATTGATATTTTAATGAACTTCAGGTCTGGAAGTGAATCTGGGAAGGAAGTTCTGGTCCCAAAATGTATCAGTGCTTTACTGCTCATCTTAGATAACTTGTTGCAGTCCAGACCCAAAACATTATCTGAGAGTTTGGAAACACCTCCAGCAGGATCCTTACTTGACTCCGGAGAGCATGCTTCTTTGTCTACTCCTGCATCACTTCCAGATAGAAAGTCAGCTTCCAATGGTCTTGAGAAAGAATCTGGTGTTGCTTTTGAGAAAATACTGGGAAAACCTACAGGTTATTTGACTTTTGAGGAGAGTCAAAGTGCACTCTTTGTTGCATGTGATTTGATAAAACAGCATGTTCCATCTATGATCATGCAGGCTGTTCTACAGTTAAGTGCACGATTGACCAAAACTCATGCGCTAGCTCTGCAATTCCTTGAAAATGGGGGTCTGATCGCTCTTTTCAGTCTTCCGCGAAGTTGTTTCTTCCCTGGATATCACACTCTGGCATCTGCTATTGTGCGGCATCTCCTTGAAGATCCTCTGACATTGCAAACAGCTATGGAGTTTGAGATAAGGCAAACACTTAGTGGAGGCAGACATGCTGGTCGTATTACTACTCGGACTTTCTTGACGTCAATGGCACCCGTTATAGCTAGAGACCCTTCTGTCTTTATGAGAGCAGCAGCAGCAGTTTGTCAACTGGAGTCATCTGGAGGGAGGACTGTTGTTGTGTTGTCAAAAGAAAGGGAGAAGGAAAAGGATAAAACAAAAACATCTGGTGTTGAACTTGCTGTACCATCAAATGAATGTGTCAAAATTTCTGAAAGTAAGCTACATGATGGGTCTGGTAAATGTTCTAAAGGCCACAGAAAGATCCCTGCAAATCTTACTCAGGTAATTGATCAGCTTCTTGAAATCATATTGAAGTTCCCTCAGCAAAAAAACCTAGAAGACTGTCTAAATGCCTCCGGCAGTGCTATGGAGGTAGATGAGCCTATTACAAAAGTGAAAGGTAAAACAAAAGTTGATGAGATTAGCAAGATAGATTCTGACAGCCAATCTGAGAGATCAGCAGGAATAGCCAAGGTCACCTTTGTCCTCAAGTTACTAAGTGATATTCTTCTGATGTATGTTCATGCTGTCGGGGTTATCTTAAAGAGGGATTCTGAAATGAGTCAATCCCGGGGATTTAGTCAACCAGATGGCTCTGTGCATGGTGGAATTCTTCATCATATTTTACATCGGGTCCTATCACTTCCTATGGACAAGAGTGCTGGACCTGATGAATGGAGAGATAAATTGTCTGAGAAGGCTTCATGGTTTCTGGTAGTTCTATGTGGTCGCTCTGGCGAAGGGCGCAGACGAGTTATTAGTGAACTTGTAAAAGCTTTTTCATCATTTGCAAACTTGGAGAGCAATTCATCCAAGAAAATTTTGTTGCCCGATAAACACGTATTTGCTTTTGCTGACTTGGTGTATTCCATTTTGTCAAAAAATTCGTCCTCTGGTAATTTACCCGGTTCTGGGTGCTCACCAGACATAGCAAAAAGCATGATAGAAGTAGGCATGATTCGGGCATTAACAAGTATGCTCAAGGTGATAGATCTGTACCATCCCAATGCTCCCAAAATTGCAAATCTTATTCTGAAGTCACTAGAAACCCTTACAAGGGCTGCTAATGCTAGTGGTCAAGTCTACAAATCTGATGGGCTGAACAAGAAAAAATCCAGTGGTTTGAATGGAAGATCTGAAGCTCAGACCAACCAGCCAGTCGTAACAGATAGCGGAGAGCATAGTCAGGAAGGGGGCAATCAACAGGAACAGGTGAGTGGAGTGGAAGCTGAAGAACAGGATCCTCCTGAGACTTCTCAAACTGAGGCTGACAATGATGTGAATTTGAACCGATCTGCGGAGCAGGATATGAGAATTGAAGTGGAGGAGACTATGAACACCAACCCTCCTGTGGAGCTCAGAATGGACTTTATGCGTGAAGAGATTGAAGAGCAGGGTGTTCTACACAATGCAGACCAAATTGAGATGACTTTCCATGTTGAGAATAGGGCAGATGATGACATGGGTGATGAAGACGATGACATGGGAGATGATGCTGAGGATGATGAAGATGACGAGGAGGGGGATGATGAGGATGAGGACATTGCAGAAGATGGTGCTGCCCTGATGTCTCTGGCTGATACATATGTTGAGGACCATGATGATACTGGTCTGGGGGATGAATACAATGATGATATGGTGGATGATGACGATTTTCATGAAAATCGTGTCATAGAAGTTCGGTGGAGGGAAGCCCTTGATGGGCTAGATCATTTGCAGGTACTTGAACAACCAGGCGGTGCAGGTGGACTTATTGATGTTGCATCTGAGCCCTTTGAGGGGGTTAATGTGGATGATCTATTTGGTCTCCGTAGGCCATCGGGTTTTGAACGTCGTCGTCACACAGGCAGGACATCATTTGAACGATCTGGTATTGAAGGTGGTGGTTTTCAGCATCCTCTTCTCTCAAGGCCCCCTCAGTCAAGGGATCTGCTTTCATGGTCTTCTGTTGGAAATTCGTTGAGGGATGCGGAATCTGTGTCTGGTGGAACCTTTGATCTAGCCCATTTCTACTTGTTTGATGCTCCAGTTGTTCCTTATGATCATCCACCTACAAATATCTTTGGTCAGCGTGTGGATAATGTGGTGCCCCCACCCTTGACAGATTTTTCTGTTGGAATGGATTCATTGTTGCTGCCAGGGCGGCGAGGCACGGGTGATAGTCGGTGGAGTGATGATGGTCAGCCACAAGGTGGTGGTCAAGCTGCTGCTATTGCACAGGCCATTGAGGAACAGTTCATTTCTCAGCTCCGCAGTCTTGCTCCTGTCAACAGTTCGACCGAAAGACAATTTCAAACGTCGAAACAGCAAGAACAACAATCAAAGACCCAGGTTTCTAATGATGGTCAATTACAATTAGAAGCTGAAAACATTGACAATCAACAAGGTAATTGTGCAAATCAAGGGAATGGTAATTTATCAACACTTCAGCAAGCTGATTTGGTGGCTGAATATGGTTCTTCTCAAGAACAAGTCAATGTGGAGTCTGTCATACACATGCACAATCCCTGTTTGCTCAACAATGCACAGAATGAGCATGACCATATGGAAATCGGGGAGGGGAATGGAACCGTAAATGAACAGGTCGAGACACACCCAGAGTTTGGTATCTCTGATACTTCCCATGTTGAGCCACGAGGTGAAGGAAGATCTGACATCCTTTGTGATCTTCATGATGTTCCTGTTCTGACTGCAGCTTGTGATAGATCTCCAGATGGAGACAGTCAATCTAGTACTCGTGCACAGATGATATCTGGAGTAGAGATTTCTAACCCAGATGATTGTGGTGCTTCTCTTGGTCATGCAAGTGCAGATGTCGATATGAATGGAGAGGACACCGAAGGCGCTCAAACTGAGCAACATGAGCCTAATTCTGCAGATGCTCCTGATGATTTATCCTCAAGAGAGCAAGTTGTTGCTCAAGATGCTAATCAGATAGATCAATCAGGTATTAACAATGAGGCTTCTGGTGTGAATGCAATAGATCCAACCTTCTTGGAGGCACTGCCTGAAGATCTGCGAGCAGAAGTTTTGGCTTCACAGCAAGCTCAGTCTGTTACAGCTCCAACTTATGCTCCACCTTCTGCGGAAGACATTGATCCAGAGTTCTTAGCTGCTCTGCCTCCTGATATCCAAGCAGAAGTTTTAGCCCAACAACGAGCTCAGAGGATAGCTCAGCAGGCCGAGGGCCAACCTGTTGACATGGATAATGCCTCAATCATAGCCACTTTTCCTGCTGATTTGCGTGAAGAGGTTTGTTGTTTTAATACATAGTAAGTTTGTTACCTTTTGACATGTACTGATCTCCCTCCCTCCGACAGGTGCTTTTGACTTCTTCAGACGCGGTATTGTCAGCACTGCCTTCCCCCTTACTTGCTGAAGCTCAAATGCTGAGGGACAGAGCGATGAGTCATTATCAGGCTCGCAGCCTTTTTGGTAGCAGTCATAGGCTTAGTCATAGGAGGAATGGCCTTGGTTTTGACCGGCAGACTGTGATGGACAGAGGTGTTGGGGTTACAATAGGTAGGAGGGCAGCTTCCGCTATTGCAGATAACTTGAAGGTTAAGGAAATTGAAGGCGAACCACTTCTTGATGCGACTGCATTAAAAGCATTGATTCGACTCCTGCGACTGGCACAGGTCTGTTATATTAATCCAAGAATTGATTTGGTAACCTTGTTGGTTAACATACTAGGAAAAAGCAATCTTTTCTTCTAGCCTCCTAGCAAGTTGTATTATTATGATACGATATCTACAAGTCCCATGAATTTCAGCTGTTAGCTTTCATATATCTACCTGTCCAGGAACAAGCATGCTTGCATGAACATTTTTGTAGATGCTAGTGGAGACATGATGTATGTAGATGATAACTTTGCTTCAACACAAATGTATGCACATGTGCACACACCCACCCAACCACACATTCTCGGAGGTGTTAGGTTCTCTGTCAAAATCAAATCAGAAATCTTGGTTTAATTGTTAAAGGTTAGAATTTTTTATATCTGTCAATGTATAAGAATGCAGACAGGAGCAACCCTTTGATAAGCTGTGTTAGACTAAAGTGAAAATAGTTCACCGAGTCATTACTATGGGTAGTTGATTGACTACTTGACCGGGAGGATTAGCCTTTATGATAGTTGATATTGGAAAATTTTGGCCAGTGCAAAATGGAAAAAATATGTAAACTCTTATCTTGTGCAAATCTTTTGATCACTGCCATTAGTAACTCACTATGCACATAATTTCATCACCTAAAAGGAGGATGAATTCCCCAAAGCAAATGGTCTGCTGATTCATACCTGTGTCACATAGAACATGCCAATTGGACAAAAGCAGAGCATCTTCAGTGAATATTGTCTGGGGGTTACCTCAAGTTGCCACGCACATGGACAAAGCAACTTGTAGACTTGGAGAATATTTCCAAATGGCTTTTTAGGGTAAACAAATCATTCATGAGCACTTCTCTCCATTTGAGAAGCTTTGATGAAGCTACTAAATTTAAAAATTACCTGGAGAGGTATTCTTCCAAACCATTTAGTGTTCCTTGTTTTGAGACATTCTCACTCTCTCTGAGAGCTCAGGAGTATTAGGAAAGCTCTTTGGTTCCCAATTATTTGCTGGCCTGAAAATGTTTACATAGCAAGAAGATATATCTTCACAGAAGGGCAGCACCACAATTACCATATCAAACTTGTCCTTGGAATTCTTAGATAGAGCAATTCTTTAAGGGACTGGAAAAGAAATCCTTGTTCATTTTGCACCTTATACCGCACACCTCAAGAGAATACTTGTTAACCCTCTCATATTCTCTTCCCAAACCACCACACCAAAAGCCCTGCAGCACCATGAGGAACCCGCTCGTTGTCCTCTAAAGCCGACAATAGATATTTTCCAAGTAACACCCCTCCCCTGAAGGGGGGAAAAAACAAAAACAAAAAAACAAAAACAAAAACAAAACAAAACCACAGACATGCATGCACATATTTGAGGGAGGAAAACTAAGATAACTTGCTAGGATTCATGGAGTCTAAGCATGTCTCTGTCAGAACCAGCTGAAGTATATGTTTTCATTATGAAACATATATTTTGTGAATTGTTGTCGATTGGTAAGCTGTGCAGATACTGTACCTGTATGCTAACCATACATGTGCGCTTGCAAATAGTCATCCTTAAGCTGCTACTTGGGTGCTGAATGTGTGTCAAATGTATCAGTGTCTTGACCCCCATTCACATTCCTCCACATTTGGTCTACCATATGGTTGTATGTCGTGTTTATGAATTAATGCCTCCTCGCTTTTATTAGTTCAAATACCTTCAAAGGAGAACAACGTAGAGGTCCTTATCATTAGCTGGTGGCAGTTGTGCCATTGGAGCTGGAATTTATAGACTTTAACATTATAATTTTCTGGATGGTATTTGCAAATTATGCATCAGTGGTGCACAAACAACAGTCAATGCTTTTCTTACACCTTATATGGTGTAGGAAGTTGGAGTGTATTCATTTCCGATATTAAAGGATTGTTTGAATCCACTTATGGTATTTGGAAAAGACTTGTGGATCTGAGAGGGAATCAGTGGTTTCACTTAGTTCAATGAAAAGCACTTTTAAATGAGAGGAGAAAAGACTTCTCCAAAAATTGGACTAGAATCCAAACTACAACTAGGATTGAAACCGTAATAAATGAAATGATCTATAAAGGGGCCTAATTGAATGTGTATTTTAGTTCACATTGGCATAATGAAGATCCCACGAGGGCATCTTGGGGCTGTCAGCCAACTACAGCATGGATGGTAGTCATGGTAATGAACTCAGAAAAATCTCAGATATCTGCCCAACATCCTTGAAAAGAAATTTTGGTTGATCCAAGAATCATAAATTTAAAGCCAAGATTGGAAGGGATATGCTTCTCTTCTCATTCAAAGACCTTGGTGTTTATCTCCCTCCAGGTCATTGAAAATTCTTGTTTCCATGATAGCCTTGATAGCTCCTTCAATTTATAGACCCAATCGTAAGAAATTTTTACATTCCTCTATCCCAGTAACAATATAGTCAGGAGGCACGAAACAGTCTCAACTTAGCATATTCAAAGAATATGGGCTACTTAGTAAATTAATGATCATTAGTGACATAGAATTTTAAGGCGTCTGTGTCTCTTTTATTTTGGTTAGATTTATACTGATGATTCTTTCTTTTGCGTGTGGTCAGCCTCTCGGCAAAGGCCTTTTGCAGAGACTCCTGTTGAATCTTTGCGCACATAGTGGTACAAGGGCGATTCTAGTTCATCTTCTGCTTGATATGATGAAGCCGGAAATTGAAGGCTTTGCTAGTGGATCAATGACTGACAATAGTTTGGGGCCTTATGGCTGTTGGTCAAATTTTCCTTATGGTGGATCTCAATTGTTGGATGGTATGGTGGTCTTGCATGCCTCCTTTAAAGTTTTTTGCATTTAATTTGGGTGTTCACATTGGATTGTTGCATTACAGGTCTTCCTCCACTTGTGTTGCGTCGAGTTCTTGAGATTCTGACATATTTAGCCTCAAATCATTCTGCTGTTGCAAATCTTTTGTTCTATTTTGATCCTTCGATTTCACTTGATTCTTCAAATCCAAGCGATTCAGAAATTAAGAAGGATAAAGGAAAGGAGAAATTAGTGGAGGGAGCACCAGACTTTCATGAAACCTCTCGGAGGCTGGATGTACCTTTGATACTTTTCTTGAAGCTTTTGAATCGGCCACTTTTCTTGCGTAGTAGTGCTCATCTTGAGCAGGTACATAGGCAGGAAGTATTTCTCCACTGTTTCATGATTGGGTTACACTATGAGTGCTTCATTACTGGTTCTATGTTGTTAAAGATGAGACTTAATTCTAATTATGATTTTAGAAAAGAATGTTCGATTCAGACAATAACTTTGGGGAAACCTTTCAAAAATTGCCCATTTCTTACTGATACATGTAATGGCATTTCTTTCCTCTTCTACCATCTTCTTGTCTCTCCAGTCTATTTACCAGTTTTTAACCTTGCAGGTCATGGGTTTGATTCAAGTTGTCACTTATACTGCAGCATCGAAGTTAGAGAGTCAATCTACCTCTGAAATGGCTGGGGAAAATTCAACAAATATGCTTGATGAAACTGTGAATGATGTCAACAAAGAAAAAGTTTTATCAGAAGAATTAAAGCTAGATGATAGAGCCGTTAATGCGGAGTCATCAACTTTTAATGGAAAGGGAAGCAATAAAAAGTCAAATGTTTTTTTGCTTCTTCCAGAGTCCGACTTACACAATCTGTGTCACCTTCTTGGCCATGAGGGGTACTGTTTATGCTGAGTTCTGTTTCTGCAAATTACATAAGAATTAGCTCTATTATCTGTTAGGTTCAAAATGGTTTATATTGTTTTACTCTACTGTGTAGGCTTTCGGATAAGGTTTACATGCTTGTTAGTGAGGTGCTGAAGAAGTTGGCATCAGTAACTGCTCCACACAGAAAACTTTTTATTTCAGAGCTTTCAGATTTAGCGCATCGATTAAGTAGTTCTGCTGTCAATGAGCTTATGACCCTTAGAAATACACACATGTTGGGTTTGAGTGCTGGTGCCATGGCTGGTGCTGCAATCCTCCGCGTGTTGCAAGCGCTTAGCTCACTTAGCTTAACTACTAATGCTGCAAATAATGATCTCGAGGATGATGTAGAAAAGGAGGAGCAGGCAATTATGTGGAAGCTAAATCTTGCACTGGAGCCACTTTGGGAAGAATTGAGTGAGTGCATCAGCACAACAGAAACTCAGCTGGGCCACAGCTCTTTCTCTTCGCCTATGTCAAGTATGAGTGTTGGTGAACTTGTACAGAGTACCTCAGCATCTCCTTTGCCTCCTGGGACCCAGAGGCTCCTGCCCTTCATTGAAGCATTCTTTGTTTTATGCGAAAAGATACAAAAAGCCTATGCTGTTTTACAGCAAGATCATGCCAATATTACTGCAACTGAAGTCAAAGAGTCTTCCGGGTGTTCATCTCCATTGTCTGTCAAAGGCAGTTCAGATGTTCAGAGAAGGTATGATGGTGCCATGTCATTTTCAAGGTTTGCTGAGAAGCACCGCCGGCTTTTGAATGCCTTCATCAGGCAGAATCCTGGTTTGCTAGAGAAATCTTTGTCTTTGATGCTGAAGGCACCGAGGCTAATAGATTTTGACAATAAGAGAGCTTATTTTCGCTCAAGAATTAGACAGCAGCATGAGCAACACCTTTCTGGCCCACTGAGGATAAGTGTTCGCCGGGCATATGTATTAGAGGATTCATATAATCAGTTGCGCATGAGACCTACTCTGGACCTGAAGGGACGATTAAATGTGCAATTTCAGGGTGAGGAGGGAATTGATGCGGGTGGTCTAACTAGAGAGTGGTATCAGCTACTCTCCAGGGTTATATTTGACAAGGGTGCTTTGCTTTTCACAACTGTTGGGAACAATGCCACTTTCCAACCAAATCCAAATTCTGTTTATCAAACTGAGCATCTCTCTTACTTCAAATTTGTGGGCCGAGTGGTAAACCTCTGAAACCATTGGTTTTCGTCACCTGGAACAAGTTATGTTGTTTATCTGTTTATGAATTTAGTTCTTGTTAATCAATTGAGTGGTTCTTTTTCAGGTTGCAAAAGCACTGTACGATGGACAACTTTTGGATGTCTATTTCACTCGATCCTTCTACAAGCACATTCTTGGTGTGAAGGTGACCTACCATGATATAGAGGCTGTTGATCCTGATTACTACAAGAATCTTAAGTGGATGCTAGAGGTAAGTTGCTTCAAAAGGAATCTGTTTTTTGCTTTTGTACAAATCCTTCATTTATTTCAACTTAGGATAGGTTCAGGGGTGACCTCGGACAACACTCATTACCTTTTTTGCATCTGTATCTACCAGAATGACGTCAGTGACATACCAGATCTAACATTTAGCATGGATGCAGATGAGGAGAAGCACATCCTTTATGAGAAAACGGAGGTTTGTATTATTAAAGTTTCATGAATTTTGATAGTTTTATTATGTGATTCCTTTTTTAGCAGTACTTGTTCCATGTGGTCGCTGCTGTATACGTGTGGGTGAGATTATTTCGCGAGTACATTATCTTGTTAGAATTTCTTTGCTTTGTTTTCAATTTCTAATGGATCTTTCTGTCTTACCTTGTAAAGGTTACTGATTTTGAGCTTAAACCTGGAGGAAGAAACATACGTGTCACAGAGGAGACCAAACATGAATATGTCGACCTTGTTGCAGATCATATTTTGACAAATGCTATCCGCCCGCAAATTAATTCATTCCTGGAAGGTTTTAATGAATTGGTTCCTCGAGATCTTATTTCCATTTTCAATGACAAAGAACTTGAGCTGCTAATCAGTGGACTTCCTGAAATTGACTGTGAGTTGTTTTACCGTGTGTCAACTTTGTTCACATTAGCTTTGTGAGCATTCGATAACTCAGTGGCTCTTTTCTCATGCAGTGGACGATTTAAAGGCCAACACTGAATATGCTGGTTATTCAGCAGCATCAATTGTTGTCCAATGGTTTTGGGAGGTTGTTAAGGCTTTTAACAAGGAGGACATGGCAAGACTGCTGCAATTTGTAACAGGAACATCAAAGGTACTTTGTTATGGATTGATTATGATCATGCTTCTTCCAAGATAAAAAGTGAAAATGTTAAAAAATGGACATAAGATGTTGGGTGAATAACGAACAAACTTGTGCTCAAAATTTGAGAATATAAAATGTGACATTATTCATCATTTTTGAGGTTATTTGGTATTCATTGAATGGGATGCTGCTGGTAAGCTGATTGAAAAGATGAGTTGATCATATGAGCTCAATCTTGCTGATATTTTGGGTATGTGGACATTCAAAATGCAAGCACAGATTTGACATCCTTTTCCAATAGTTCCGTGGACAACAGTGATGTCTGATTTTTCCTTTTCCTTTTTTTCCCCCTTGGGGGGGGGGATTTGTTGCAATAATGGAATTGAAGAGAGGATAATTTGGGGAGGAAACTGTTTGTCTCCCTTGGTTTTTTTATACTGAATCTTGGTGGTTTTCAGGTTCCATTAGAGGGATTCAAAGCATTGCAAGGTATTTCTGGTCCTCAAAGGTTTCAAATTCACAAGGCATATGGAGCTCCTGAGCGGCTTCCTTCTGCTCATACTTGGTATGTATAAATATAGACTTCTAGTGGATTTTGTTTGTCCATATATTTCTACATTATTTACTGGTACCATTTAGTAATGTGGAAATACATATGCTTGTTCAGCTTCAATCAATTGGACCTCCCCGAATATTCATCAAAAGGATTGCTTCAAGAACGTTTGCTGCTTGCTATACATGAAGCCAGTGAAGGGTTTGGCTTTGGTTGATAAATTATCATTGAAGATGTGTTCTGCAACAACGAACCCAGCAGGCTCCCTTTGAATACGAGTGTACATGTAAGCACCTTTGATTCTGTAATTCAGGTTTTTGTATTTCAATTCTAAACTTGAATGCTTGTCTATGTTCAACACAATACAATGGGCTAGGTGCTTAAAAGTAGCAATGCTTTATGTAGGCATCTAGTTGAATGTCTTGTTCAACTGGATTGCCGATAGATTTGGAAATTTTTTTTTCTCTAGTATAATTGACATCCATGATCCCCTCCTCGTGATGCTTGCAAGGACTGTGATTATTTTTCTTACCTTCCTAGTCTTTTTCCCTTTCTCTGTGCACAGATCAATTGAAATCAGTCGTGTTCAATAGGAGTCATAGCAATGGGGGGAAAGGATTGCTTTAGGGACGAGGGAAGAGTAATCGATTCTCAGCATGAAGAAGCGTCTAAGTTGTAACTATTTGTAGCATATGCTTGGGAGCAACAACAGATGACACACTAGTGCATTTTGATTGAGCAATGGTGGACGACGGTCTCAGACAGCAGCAGCGAGAGTTGGGCAAAATTCTAGTGTTTCTTCCCCCATTTTGTGCCCTCTCTGCTTTGGCCATATGGGAGAGTTCAGGAAGTTCTAGATGAATCCTTCATGTTCATAGTATCCATCCTTTTTTATATTTGTCCCGAGTCTTTTCCCCTCAGCCAATTGGCTGTTCTATCAAGTCCATTTTTCAATTGTAGCTAAACAGTATTGTATAAATATAGAAAATACCGGTTTTTCTCATTGAATGGCATTTTAAATTTTCATGTGAGAAATGGCTTGGGATGCCTCCCTCTCTCTTTCAATAAATAATAATTTTTTAAAATTTGGTCTATACAAATCAGGAGGGCAATATAAGGCGACAGAGGAGGTTGAGCAAAAAGGGGAGAGAGAAATTAGGGTTTTATTTGGACATTAGGAGGATAAGTGTTAACAAAGTCACCATGGATTCGTGGCTTACTGGCATTTTATCGTATTACCTGACTTGGAGAACAAGCCACAAGCCATCTATAAATATAATAATGGAGATTATCATTTAGTGTTTGGTGAATTTTTGGTCTGGAAAGAGAATATCATTTAGGTTAGGTTTTGTTATGTAGAGATGCCTCCGACAACATGACTTTCCACCGTTACAACTTGAAGGTAGTTTTCTTGAAAGTAGTTTTACAAGATTTTTGATTTATTCCAAGGTTCGATTGCAGCAAGTAATGCCAAATATCTATTCACATCGGCGGAATTTAGATAGGATTTTGATCACTAGCCATGGATGGTTTAAGTGCTCATACATGCTTAGGAGAAAACTAGTCTTTTGCGCACACAGAATTATCTTTGCTGCTTCTCTGGCTTGGAACAGGAGTTGTTGGGAACGTACTATGGTAGATGCTAATGAAAAAAGTGATGTCTTTAAAATACATTAATTTCATTAGAAATATGTATAAAATAACTGTAACCAAAGCGAGAACTTACGGGAGTCAGAATGATAGTTTTCCTATTAACATTGGGTTTTATCAAGAGTTGACATTAAGTTTCATCCTTTTATAATAGTGATAGATGAAATTACAAAAAATATACAACATGAAATACCATGGCGTATGTTTTTTACAGATGATATAGTGTTAGTTAATAAAACTGAAAAGGGTATTAGTGTTAAATTAAAGCTATGGAGGGTCACTGGAATCTAGAGGATTTAGATTGAGCAAATCGAAAACTAAGTATATGAGATATAGATTTAGCAACAGTTAGCAGGATGATGAAAAAACGATTAGATTAGATGATCAAGTGGTACAAAAAAGTGAATGCTTTAAATATTTTTGTTTCATTATTTAAAAAAATAGCAATATAGATAGATATATGAATCATAGGATCCAACAATTTATAGTGAGATCTTTCCCTTGCACCAATTGGTATCAGAGCCCCCAAGTCTAAATCACGCCAAGGTAGAGGGAACTCGATCTCAAGAATTAAACAGAAAATTAGAAGATATAATGAAAGCTTTATTTAAGGAGCATAAGGAGGCTCTCAATAGAAAAATGGAAGCTCTCAGATTTTTCATTCTAGAAAATCATTCGCAAAGTAACAATCATTCTCCTCGCCAGTCAAGATAGGAATAAAATCTTGGAATAGGCAGGACTGGAGGTGCAGCAGCTACTAGGCTTTTTAGGTTGGAATTTCTCAGGTTTCATGGTGAGGACTTTCGGGGATAGTTATACAAGTATAACAATTCTTTGAAGCAAATAAAACACCTCCAGAGACAAAAGTGAAGCTAGTAGCTATGCATCTGAAAGGCAGAGCTCTTCAATAGCATCAGGTGTTCATAAAGTCTAGGTATACTTGTGAATTACCTAATTGGGAAAAATATGTAAGAAATCTAGCTACTCGATTTGGAAATACCATGTATGATGATCCTATAGAAAGCTAATAAGTCTCAAACAAAGGGAAACAGTAGAGGATTATCATGAGAAATTTGAATAGCTCCTTAATAGTGTTGAATTACCAGAATCGTATGCTGTAAGTTGTTTTTTGAGTGGACTGAAAGAGGAGAATTAGATCACAGTAAAGATGTTTATGCCAAAAATCTTATCCCATGCTATGAGTTTAGCCAAATTAGAAGAAAAAAAGTTCTTAGCAACCTGAAGGAATTGGAAGGGAGCTCAAGGTAAGACAATAAACGCTGCTGGGATTAATAAGTTTCCTACTAAGAATGATGCTACACTCTTACCCCTACCCAGGTCAATCCAGCATGGATCCCCTAAGAAACCATTTAGAACCCTCACTTCATCAAAGTGGGAAGAGAAGAGGAAGAATGGATTGTGTTTCTAGTGCAATGAAAAATATGAAATGGGCCACAAGTGTCAAGAAAAACAGTTGTATATGGTAGAAATGTGGTCAGAGGATGATGAGGAAGAAGGATCAGAAGATATTGATAACGAGTTTGAAGAAATTACTGTCAATGCACATATATCAGTATATACAATGTCATGTCTTGCACCCCCAACTTTCACACTATAAGAGTGCATGGCCACATAGGAAAGAATAGTTTTTGTATACTATTGGACGGGGGAAGCTTTCATAATTTCATTCACCCTGACATGGTAACTAAGTATGGACTGAAAACACAAGAGGTAGAGATGATGTCAATAGCACTAGCTGATGGAGGAAAGCTTCAGACTTCTACCATGTGTACTGAATTCAAATGGGTCATGCGTGGACAAGAATTCTGCACAAAAATTATCGTGCTGCCCATTAAAGGATATGATGGATTGTTGGGAGTGGGAGTTCAGTGGCTGTCCACGTTAGGTGATATCACATGGAATTTTGGAACCCTCAGGATAGAATTTATCTATAATGGAAAGAAGGTAGTGTTAAGGGAGTCAACTGAGTTGAAGATTGTAAAGGGTTCAAAAATACAAACAATTCTGAAGACACCTTTTCAAACACAATCTGCCCGGCTGTGTCTCATCCACCTTAATCAAACAAAGGAAGTGCATGTCTCAGAACTTGACTCTTCCCTGCAACTCTCATCAACAAAGGTAAATACTGAAAAATATAATGATCTTGGTACTCAGTTTCACTTCCTTCTACAACAACTTTTGATTGAATACTCAGATATATTTGAAGAAGTGATGAGCTTACCTCCAACAAGAAGGTGTGATCAAAAGATTATTTTAAAGAAAGAAATAAATCCTATAAATGTGAGACCATATAAATACCCCCATTTTCAGAAAACTGAACTTGAAGGGTTAATTAAAGAGATGCTCTCGAATGGCACCATTAGACCTAGCACTAGCCCTTACTCCTCCCCTGTGGTGTTAGTAAAAAAAAAAGATGGGTTTTGACGGATGTGTGTGGATTACAGGAAACTGAATGATGCTACCATAAAGGATATGTTTTCCATTCCTTTAATTGAAGAGTTATTAGATGAATTATTTGTAGAGTTATTATCAGCAGTCCCCTATTAGACTTGATGCATAACTTGAGAAAAAAGGTCTTGTCTATGACCGAGTAGAACCCCCCAAGAGTCCTCAGGAGAACAACCTAGTAGTTACAATCCTCTTCCTCTTCCTCATTCCTATGATCTAGGATTCAAATCTTATGTAACCAAAAAAATAACCCACCGGCCCTCGAATTGATGTTTGGATAGTGTTTGCTATACGGAGAAGTGTTAGTGAAGAAATATATCTCTCATTTGTTAATTCAACTTTTAATCTTTGCCGTTTTACCTAAATTTTGTCGAGCGTACTACTTAGTCATTTATGACACAAAAAAAAAGACCACAAATAACAAAGGGAAAACACATTTACATATACTCAAAAGAGGAAAAAAAAAAGTTCCACGATTGATGAGACACTGGACTACACAAGTAAGAGATTCCACCAAAGCAGGACCTGCTTATTGCTGATTTTCAAAATCCCGCTTCTCAACTGCAAAATTTGGCCAAAACTCCAGCATTGTCCTTACCAACTTAATTAAAATCATTCCAGTAATCACTTCTGAGAACCATACAATACCTTGTAGAGAGCATCTGCTGTGGCTGAGAGTTCCTGCATTTCTTTTCTCAAGGTTGCCACTCGATACAGCATGCTGCTTCTCTGTTTTTCAGCCTGAAAATTGAGCATGTTGACACAGTAATATTACCATTATTAATTATTATGATGAAATCTAGCTATTGTTTATTTAGGAAGAATAAGTAGCATTCTGTTTCCCTTAAAGACACACTGACTGAGAAATGTAATTTTACCAGTTCAATGGAGGAAACAACAATCATTAAACTTTTTCATATACAGGCATGCATGTGCGCACCCAGAAGATGCAGCAGAGGCTTATGGATTTGTAACTGATACTTCCAGCCAAGAGTAGTTCAATAAAAACCCAAAGGTTTTATACCTTTTATCCAAACCCGTACCTTTCCCAAGAGTCTACAAAAGATTCTGATACACAGTGGCACATATTTAGGCATTTTTTTCCCTTCTGGTAATACTTTCTTCAGTATCTGTTTTGCATTCTTTGAGACATTCTAGAAGTAATCAAGAATGCAATGTCCAAAGAAGTACATACAAACAGGCTGCTAATTGTACCATGCCATGAACAGAAACCATCCCCATCCCTTGGCCAGAAGTTTATCACAAATAAGCAAGCTTTTTTCCTCTTTTTTTTTGGGGGGGGGGATCCGACAGAGTAACAGGCTCATTTAATTTTATAACTTCGTGACCTCCAACAGCATCTTGTCTATAGCATCCTTCATTGCATATAACTGTGCATATTCGACATTGTATCAGCTTCAGCATTACCATTTATAGCACTAAAAACTTTATCACACACAAGCCTTTGTTTTAGTGCAAGAGTAAAAGAGCTGATTCTACCTCCACCAAGGACTCTCCACACATCCTAGTTCCAAAGTGCCAATCCACTTAATTTTCTAAATAATGTATCACCAACCATACTTATGAAGATTAGACAGTAAACAATGAATATCATGGTTTAATTAGAAAATGGAAGGACTTACTTATCTATATATAAAGGATCCAGGGTTTGCTCCTGCACATGCTCCTCTACAGAGTCAACAGTAGTTCCTACCTGCAAAAAATTAAAAACCAAAAAGAAAAAAAATAATGTAAAGACAGAAAAAAAAAGCAGCATACTAATAAAACAGATGCATATCAGAGAACACAAGCCTAATCAAAGATATCTAGATAATTTTGAAGGATTCCAATGCAAGAAAAACATTATACAAAATTATTTATTTGGTGCATCAGCCCTTTCTAGCCACTCACCATTCAAACTACCTTCACTCTATCTTGTTATATTCTTAAGTTTTGTGGCTCAAGATGAGGCTGATGAAGAATGTATGGGACTGATGCAGAATGTATGAGAAATAGAAAATTAGCTCTCTTTCTCCATTAAATGGAATAACTAACCTGTTCAATCTAGCAGAGAACTTGGAAAATTCAGAAAAAAAAAAATAAAAATTACACCATATTTAATAGTAAAATCTACATAACAGCAATTTTTCAATCAAGGTTTTTAAGGGCTAATGATAAGTCAATAAAAAGGAAAATTCTACAGCTTGCTTTTATCTAAACATGGAGCTGCTTATTAACCAGTGGATTTGCAAATTCAAGTTCATGAAGGCATTCATTCCCAATTATATAAGCAACATAAAATGGTGATTGTACAACTCGTCCAACTTATTAAGACTGTATAAGTCATGCGTGCAAATTGCAATATTAAAGATGTTTCATCAATTTGTGCCTCTAATGGTTCTGCTGTCAGGTTTGTTGAGTTATTTACAATTTTACCTCTTCTTTAGGTTCAGTTTAAATTCAGAGGAATGCCTAAAGCCACCAAAGTTCAAATTGATCCCTGATTGCATTCTTATCAGAAGAAGCTCCAATTAATGATTGTTCAATGGTGAATGATATTGCATACCTGTGTCTCTCTACATAAAGATTCGAATTCATCCTGTAGATTCAGACAAACACATTAACTGATTAGAATCCAGATAATAAACACTCAAAAAGTTTAATGTCGATCAAAGCCTGCAAAAACAGCCTGTCATTGTCCAAATTATACAGCAGTCATGTCATTAACAAATGAAAATATCATTAAAAGGTCCTTCGCAGTATTTAAAAAACTAAAGAGATTTCTACAGTTTCAATTATATTTCTCAGTAACAACCCCCAAAAAAAAAAATATGAGAAAAGTTGGAATGTCAACCAGAATATGATCAATTCAACTGCACATAAGTTACTGAATAGCTGTGAATAATCAGAGGACACCATAATAGCATTAGGCAGTTACAAACTTCTCATTCATATCTTTTCCATGAACATATAAAGCACAACAAGAAAATTCTCTCTTTGACAATCATCAAGCAACTAAATTTGGAAGGCAAAATCAGTGGCAAAACAAACAACTGATTGAAAGAGAGAGTAAGTGACGCCAAGAGGCAATTGAACAAATGAAAACAAATTTTAAAGCTTGATACTCTTTCTAACTGATAAATGGTGAAGACATGCTACTCAGAGTAGAGAAAATGAAGACCCGAGAAGAGATGCAGAAGAAACTAAATATGATGCGATAGGGAAAGGAGAAGGAAGAGAGAGAGATGCCAGAAAATAGTGTACCTCAATATTTCCATGTAAAGAAGTGATAACCTGAAAATGATTTTGCACGGAAGTCAGTCAGAAATTTCAATGAAAATAAGCTATTAGGTGGCAACTTGATACATATCATGCAATTCTACATGAGGATTCTAAACTGAACAAGCAGAAAATTCATTGCCCTTAACCACCCTAGCTCAATTTATTCCATGAACTTGAAAAGAACCATGCACACCTGGAATTTCATTATGAGAAAGGATGGAAGATGGAGATGTGCTTTTATTGCTTTTCACCACTAAAATGTGACTACACAAATTTGCAATATTAGGCTGAATTGAAATTTTACTTATAAAATGTTGTATAGTGTTTATTATGATGATTTTCAGCAAACAATAACCATAGTTGTGAAATCAGGTGATCAATTTCTTTTGTTCTTTGAATCATAATGCATCGTATCATATCTTTTTTCATTTTTTAACATAATGAGAAACCGAATTTATAAAATATATATTCTTTTTACATATGGTAGTAACATTAAAATGAATGGGTAAACTCTTAGCCAAAATTGAAATAAGTTGGGCAACATCCAATTTTTATTTTATTTTTATTTTTTAAATTTCCAACAATTAATAAGCTACTAACATACATAATTTTTGGTAAACTATACATTAAAGGTCCAAAAACAAAACAATATTTATATTCTTCTTAGAATATGAAAAATTAAAAGAGAACTAAAAAATGTGCTGCTATTGTAATCCAAAACTAAAAATATACCAAAAACATTTTAAGAAAGGGGTATAACTGCAATTTAACTCCTATCGTTCCAGGGTTTAGCAAGTAGCCCCGAGTTTTTTAAAACCAGCAAAAAGCCCCCCTGGTTCACTCTGCTAGCAATTTATTCCTATCATTAACCTATCGTTACTAGAGTTAACAAAATAAAAACAAAAATAAAAAATACATGTGGCCGATAACATGTATCTTTTGTCTCTGCTCCATTTGCCCTTCTTCTATTTCATTTTGTGTGAAATTCGAGACAACAACAAATACCTTTGCTTTATCAAAATCATGATTGAGTTGATTACAAAAACTCGTCTTTCGTCAAAATTCCAATTCACAAGTACCTATCAAATTGATTCTCATCTATTAACAAAATATTAATAGTAGCAAATCCAATCAAACAATTTCAAACCAAAAAAAAAAAAAAATGTTTTCTTTGATCAGTGTAACACATGATTGAAGTTATCTGTTCAGAGAATGATGATGTTAAAGGGGTTTTCGAAGTCCTTCAATTTGTTGAAACAGAGTGTATAAGGTCAGTTTCAAAACCCTAGGCAATTTGGAAGTCCTTTGGCTGTTGGACGATATGAAGCACGAGGAGCCACTGGTGCACATGAAGAAGCCGATAAGAGAGATCATTAGGGTTTCTAGGAGAGGGAGATTTGGGATATTAAACTCTAGACAGCCACCGAATTTGTTGAAAGAGATGATTGATAAGTCATGGTTTCAGATTTTCGAGAAGTAAATCTCTGTGAAAGAAATTGAGAAACAGAGATGTGAAGAAAAGATGACAACAATCGGAATGAAGAGAGAGACAATCTATTCAAATTCCAAATCGGTTGATTGATTTTGATTCTTTGGTGGTATTGTGGTAGGGAGGTCTAAATGCAGCATTGAAGAAGAAAGAAGAGAAAAGGAGGAAGGAAGAGAAAAAGAAGAATAAAAAAGAAAAGAAAAACCAGCAACAAATAAAAAAGAAAGAAGGAAGAAGAAAAGATGACGAGGGGAAAAAGGTTTTCTTCTTTTATGTTTATTTGAACATCTGGATTTTTCACGTGTTCTTTTTTATTATTATTATTATTTATATTGTTTTTATGACTTGGTGTGGAACAAAATGCTAAAAAAGTGGACCACATGGGGTTTTTTCCAGTTTTGAAAACTCGAAGGGTTACTTGCCCGATGTGCTAACTACAAGGGGTAAGTTTTAGCTATCCCAAAAAAATTGTTATGAAATTCAAAAACCATCTTTGAAACAAAAGGTTAGATTGAAAAGTAAATGGTAGTGTAGCATAAGTTTGGTATCATATCATAAGATAAAAACTTTATTTAGCAAACGAATATAATAGATGCACGAAATACCTCCATTTAATCCTGCGTAGTAAGGTTTTGACAATTACAAAATTTTAACAATTATAGTAATAACTGTGTAAAAAAAGATATTGATAAAACAAAGTTACATACCTGAACAAATAGTTGATGAAGAACTTCTTGTTCAAGCATAGTAAACTTTGGAAATGCTTTAGAGAACTCCTACAAACTCATCCAGAAGGAACAAATCATCAAACTATTGTAAAAGGAAAACACTTTCTAGAAGTGTATGAAACCGCATCACTTTTTTTGGCAATATTTTTGACAAATGCTCTAATTCAAAGCCATACGAAACTTAAATTTGAATTTTGGGTCTTTTAACTGCCCCATACCCACGTTTCTCCTCCTCCCTCCATCTCACACATCAAATCCACTTTAGTCATTAATCCAACTTAATCACCTCACACACTCACCCACACAAACAAATGGCAGTAAGCATGCATATTCTTGGCAAGTTTGCCATGTGGCATGCAGAGAGAAAACCATCACATGTAAGTAGTTAAAATCAGTTGAGAAAAAAAATGAGTATAGAAATGAAAGTTTAGAGAACAGAAAACTCAATCTATGAAGGTGTTGAAGAGACCTTTAAGTGCTTGATGGGAGATTTTAAACTGCCCGTGAGGTTTAGTTAAATATAATGCTAGGCACACTGCTATTGTTAAAGAAAGAATAGGCACACTGTGTGCCCTAGAAACCCATGTAGAATGCCACCACATCTACATCATTTCCAGCAGATGTCCAAAAGTAGGTTTTCTGGACATCTCAACTAAACTACTTTGTAGATAAGGAAACAGCACCAGAAAAGGAAATGCACAGCGGCTCCTACACTTGAATTATACTTATACTGCATATAAATAAGTAGTAACAGAGCTCACCTCCTTTGGACATGCTGTCAGCAGAGAGCGCACACCAAGCTTAAAAGACTTCTTCAAATTTAATTGTCTGGATCCTGAGGGAGAAAGTTGCCCTTTCTTCTCCATCAAAGATGTAGAGAGACAAATCTTTTTTGAGAATGCCTATTACATCAAAACTTGAATATTATAAGGGATTAACAATGAACAAGTGATTGGATTCACATGATTGCAAATGTTGATAAAATCACATAAATTATCTTCCTTTATTAGGGGTATCATATTTGGGACTTCAAACATTGATTCCATTTAATCTGAACTTCCACACGCAGAACTACATGCTATATTGTTACATTATATGTCTATTACATTATAATAAGAGAATAGACAATTAGGAAGACAGCAGAAAGAAACTTAATGGACACAAAAATATAAAGAACAGGAATAGAGGGACAGAACCTTCTGAAGATCTTTAAAAAACACACATGCAAAGAAGACACCTGCATATATCTATATTTGGCGCATAACAAGTTATAAAATACTGAAAACACCTTTCTTAATGAGCATAAACTTTTGGTATACATGGTTGCTTCACATGGTATCATGCATCAGAGAAACAGGTCTTAATATAAATTTGAAATTCTATGCATACTCTGCATAAGGAGTCACATGTCAACATGTGAAAATAAGTGGTAAGTTATGAAATAGTAATATAACCTTTCTCATTAGCTTAATCTTTTGGAGTAAATGGTTACTTCACTACAGATAACTATTTATGTAATTTGAACATAACTATTTGGGAATATGCTTAGATTTGAATCACTCGGTATCAGTGATTTTACTATAAAATTATAGAGCCCAGAAACCTTAAGCACACATACATAGATGCCTCCAAAAAAGGGTGGAACTCTTGTACCTTTTACCTTAATACGCATTACAACAAAAGCATAGACATATATGATCCAAGGTACCCATTTTGCATTCTTAGAGTCAAATATGCAATTTGAAGGTGTCAATTGCCAGCCAAACACGCAAAAGGAGGGAGACAGACTGATGAACATTATTCTAGATCCTGGACACAAACCATGCTATCAAACATGGCTATCCATTAAATGTCCCTTCTAAATAATTTTTAAGCAACTTACCCTAGCAATCATTTTTAACATGTCAAATTGAATAGGTGGACAACTTTGCATCAGAAATTTTAATGATCATGTACACTTTTATCCCCCCAAACTATAGACCATAATGCAATTCTCAGGCTGCACCTCTAAATGGGCCACCCAAATGCTTAATTGGGGATGGAATATGACAACATAACCCAAACCATTTCTAACGACTGCATGCACGCAAAAGGCAAGTGAATGGAAGAACAGTTTTGGGGGGCAAAAAATAAAATGAAAATAAAAATGTAGATGGAGCAAAACTCATTTTGACCCAAAAATTCTGGGCCAAAAGTGCACATAAATCATAATTTAACTATAATTTATGCATCACCATCTCCACAGAAACTACAAGCAATTAAAAAATTTTTCCCCAAATCATCCTCAACATTTCGTCGCAGTTGCAGTTCCAGAAATGTTGGCTCAGTTATATAAGACAAAAATGATTTTCAAAACTTATTAGGGTTTCCTCTCCTTTCCTTTCCATTCCCGTGCTTGATAACCTAACGACAATTTCATTCTCTTTGAAATTTCGCCATATAGCTTATATGCATTTCACAAATTTCCCGCTTTCGTAATAATTCATCACTACTGAGGAGAAAATGTACATTCAAGTTTAACAAAACACCATTACAAGACGAAAATTTGAAGCGCAGAATAAAAAGATCTGCCTAAGGAGAGACCTAAAAAAAAGGTGGGAGAGAGGCAGTGAGATGCTGAAGATCTATAGAGGTACAAGATAAAATTGAGAATCATGAAAGACTGAAAAATAGAGAATTTACCTGATCCAATCTCAGTTCCTCCTCTGAGAGAGAGAGAGTGTGTGGGTGCCTGCGAGTTTGGCGGGGAAAGTTTTTCTGGCAATGGAGCGGCAATTTTAATTTTTGAATCCAATTTTAAATTTTTCGATGCCTGAAAATGGAGAGTTTAATATTACTTTTTATTTATACAGGAAAAACGGCACATGTTAAGTTGCGAATTCCTAAATTAATAATATAGCGTGGACTAAATTTTTTTTTTTAAAAAAAAAAAGACTTTAAGATAAAATATAACGATAATAATAAAAATCAAAATTTTAGTTTCAATAATTGAGATTAAATTTGAAATGAACATATATATATATATACAATAATAATAAAAATCAAAATTTTAGTTTCAATAATTGAGATCAAATTTGAAATGAACATATATATATTTTTATAAAAAAACTGTTTTCACATATCGAATTTTTGACATTGAAATCATTAAAAGAGTAATTTAATCGTTATGTCAAAGTATTGATAGGAAGAAAAAGACATAAGAATAATTTTTTTTATTTTAATCGATCGATATTTGAATTATCTGAATAATTCTGTCAGTGGGTTCACTTTAGGAGTTAGATTTTTGAATATTTATTTTTTTATTCTTAAAATTTTAATTAAAAAAATATGAAATCATGTGATTATTAAATCTTTAAAACAGTGATACATGAAAAACATAGATTATTGTTATAATTATAATATATAGGATAATATGATGACAAAAGTATATCAGGTGAGCATAAAATTTTTTATATTGAATTAATTTTTTATATTTATCTGGATATTTAATTATCTATCATTTAATTTATTTAAAGAACGATTATATTTAAATAAAAATGATTGTTTTATAAAATGATAAGCATTTAATTTCATACTTTTTCAACAACGATATTCTTTAATTAATAAAAGCCAAACCAAATTTGTTATGCATAACCAACTAAAACATTTTGAAAGTTATATCAGATCCACTCCACACCAAATTTGAAATTAAAGAGAGAGAGAGAGTTGCGACGCCCCAGCCCCAGCGTAATAACGGCCGATAAGCTCATAATTGAGTCGAGTATGGACGGAGTAGAATAACGGCGACCTGAAAAACAAAAAGTAGAACGGAAGCTTTTGTTCTGTCTCCGTCTGAAGCTAACGGCGTTCGTTTGTGTGGACCCATCCATCTGCCCCTCCCAGATTCCTCACCGCTTCTGTCCCCACCATCCCTCTCTCTCTCTCTCTCAAATTTTCACACATTCCTGTCTGACTTTGGTTCTCTGCGCAAATTTTAGTTCTGTCTCTGTCTCTGTCTCTACTTAGAATTCATTCATGTCGGTAAGTAGTTCTCATCTCTGATCATAATGAAACTTAATGTCCCGTATATTCTGTATGAATTTTCTGGTTGTCCAAGTAGGTATTCAGCTCGTGTTGATTTCAAAATTCCTTTTATAGAGTGTATCTGATTGATTTCATTGATAGGAAATGAGATTTCAAAATTTCTTATATGATATTTGAATTTGATGTAGTCTTGTTGGCATTTGAGTGAGCTGATTTGGAATCTTGTATTCAATCTCTCTACTCCAGTCTAGGGTTTATCATAAGCCCGTGAACTTCAATGTTTTCTTTCATTTCTATGGTTTTGGTTGGATGTTACTGTTTATCCCTCATTCTCACTTCATAGTTGTGAAATCATGCTTATCTATATTGATGTGGAGTTGGATTCGACCAACACTTACTAGGTTAAATTGATTTGGGTTACTAGAGAATCACATGGACATAAAATTTTCAAGTCAGGGATTTGATCTAGTTACCGGGTGTAATTCTTCAATTTTTTGAATTTATGTACTCATTGGAGGCATTAAATAGTGGCTTCAGTAGAAAGTTTGGCCTTCCCATTATAGGGCAGAAATTTACAGTGGAGTGCTAAATATCAATTTGGGCCTTTTCTTTTAGGTATCTTTATTCCTGTGGGAAGGGTAAGAGGATATACTAGCTCTGCACTTCACCAGATAACATTAACTAATGGCTTTTGTTAGGGAAGTTGTGTTACCCTATTGAAACAATTAGAAACAAAAGAGATATTTTGCAGTAGTTGATGCTGGAATGGTCTTGATTTAGATGCAGGGGTGCTTTTTCTGTGAATGGGATTGAGATCACCTTATTAGCAATTTGTTTGTATGAAATTTCACAATGCATGACTAATACTTATTTAATATCATAATAACCCAATATTTCTGGAGATAACATTTTGATTTTGTTATCAATCTGTACAATGTTATGAACTGGAATTCTAGGGTTGCAAAAAGAGATATTTATAGTGTATTAATGATGTTAACTAGTAATTCATGACCCACATGTGGTCAACTCCTGTCTCCTACTTGTGCTATGTTTGTGCCTGAGATTTGCCAGGTAGATTTTATGGACAAGAGTGGAAAGGACTTTGTCAGTGATCTGTTCATTCACAACAAAGTTGTGCCATATAAGGAAATAGCAATTTCTGATAATGGAATCTGGTTATATCTATTGTTCGGGCTAGCCAGTTATATTGTTGAACCATGTTAAATCCCAAAAAATACTTCGCCATCTAAACAACCAAGTTTAGTACCAGCCAAGCTCTTTCAGAACCTCGAAACCTTTTCTTCTTGTAGATTTTGTGTAGCTACAGAGCTTGGTAATGCTGTGCACTCCTTTTTTTTTTTCTTTTTTCTTTTTTTGCCTATTCATCTTATCCATCGAAAGAATGAAATTCTTCATGAATGTTTCATAAAATGTTGCCATCATTTTGTTAGTACTAAATAGCCCTTGACAGCCTTCATTCTGGTTGCTTCATAGATTTAGACCAGCTTGATTGCACGGACTACTATAAATTTTGGATGGGACTATGCTCAACTCCTTGGGAGACACAATTACCACCAAGACATTTAAAGGATTGTATAACTTGTTTTAGCTGTATTTGTGTTTTCAAGGGATATGTTTCTCAACCATGTTGTTTTTGTTTATTTATTTGTTTTGACACCTCACAAATCCAAGACAGACATGTTTGTGTATGCAGTAATAGGAATACGTCGAATGAGTACATGATAGGAAGGTATTCGCCAGTAATTCTTAATATAAAACCTGCAAGAGACATTTTCTTTATGACAAAAGGGACATTAATAAAATCTATGATAATCACGTCAAATTGAGTTCTAAGTTCCACGATCAACCAAAAAAAAATCAGGTTTTTTAATCAATTGAGACACGGACAGAGTTCCAAAATAATTCTGTGAGGTTTCTAACTAGGATGAGGTGCTTAAATGTTTGTCATGCTTGATTGCCATATGGTATGAGAATATTTTTCCTTTTGGGATCTACTTATGTTTGGAGTTGGAAGTTTAAAGGACATAGTATGTCTGGAATGCCTTGCTCATTTGTATTTTTGAAGATGCAGTTCTTTTTATGAAGGATGTAGCTATTTCCTTTTGCAATAAAATTGTTGATGAAATCCCCTTCTTCCTCTTTAGGACTCAGGTGGGACATTGCCCAAGTTTGGCGAATGGGATGTCAATGATCCTACTTCAGCTGAGGGGTATACCATGATCTTTAACAAGGCCAGGGATGAGAAGAAGACGGGTGGCAAGTCTGAGTCACCAGTTAAGGTTGACCCCAGTTTGAAGCATCAAATAGAAGCTGGAAAGCCTCAAGCTGTGAGTATTCTTTTTTTAACCTTTCACAAGCAACTTGACATTGCTAGTACCTAACAATTTGAAGATCTATCTAGGGCAGATGACTGTGAAATAGCTTTACCTAAGAAAGATATGTTAAGTTGTAATTTTTCTGGGTAATATTGTTTTGGGATTTCTTAAGTCATTGAGATAAATGCTTTTCTACATGCGTGCGTCTCTATGAGAGAGAGAGAGAGATATATTCATTTGATATGAATTGAATTGTGGAGTTCATGAAATCATCTGTTTGGAGCCAAAACGTAAAATATGGAATTCAATTGAATTCCTCTTTGAGAAATAACAAAATGTCAAATGATGAAAATCGATTCTAAATATTGCAATTTGCTAAATTATTCTTTACACTTTATTTAAAAAGTATTATAACTTGAAAAATAATTGTGAAATCTCTTTATGCTTGTAATTTAAATAAAAATAAAGATTTTCATAACAATATTCAGAAAAAGTTGACCACATTAAATGTCAGATTCTCTTTTCATTTTTTTTAATGCAATGTCTTTCATTTTATTGTCTTTTTTTTTTATTTCACACGAGGTAGTCACAATTTCATTATCAATGACGTAGCTTTTCTTGGTCTTCTTAGTCTTTGCCCATCAAAACTTGCGTGATGTGGATCAAAATTAAAAATTTTGAAGATGTGTTTTTGCTGGTAAGTTGTGTGGGTCTTGATTTATCTTTGATGGGGATTTGAGAATGATCTGATCTTTTGGAGAAACTAGATTTGGAAGTTTTATATAGTCTAGTCTGAATGGTGGATGGGTCTGTGCTCCACAGAATTTGTGCTGAATGTCGGTTAAGTTGCTTTTGTGATGGTTGTATCTGTTGTGTTGGATTCATGGTGTCAAAGCCCAAAAAATCGCTATTATGGGGATCATTTTGATTCGTGGTTCTACTCTTGTAAGCAGGTGACAAGAGTTGTCTATCATCTATCATTACATTGCTCAAGGACCAAGAGAGACTCGAATATCATTTTTTAACCTTAAACATTTTGGAATGTCTTTCTTGTGAAGGAATTAGTATCATCTCTATAATGTACAGACATGGGCCAAGATAATTATTTGGTACCCACAGGCTGCGTTTTGATTATTTAGAGAGCACCAAATAAGAGTCAGTTGAAGGAACACAGAGACCTGTATGTTCATGTACGACTTCTTTGCTATCACTGATATTAGGATAAACCTCACCCTATATGTTCGTTATTGTTCAGGCTAATATTTTATTTGTAAAAAAAGATTCTTATTCTTCTTCTTTTACAACGGAAAGATTCTCCGAAAGTTTTTTCTATGATTAATAAGTGTGATGAAATATTGAACATTTTTGGATTATGTACAGCAGGCAACATCCTTGATGCTATTGTTTTCCTCAGGGAGGTAAGTCTTTGTAAGACATTCCTCATTTATGCACTATAGTTCAATTCGATCCCTTTTTGCTTACTGTTGCCCATCCCTCCTTCCATGTAAGTGTAAATCAATATTTTAGATGGACGTGGGGCTATGTGTGGAAATGTCCCCATGGGGAGCATTTTCATTGGCTTTTTACAGTGAAAAAGCCTTCTATAACTATTTGAAAAATAGGTTCTCGTTCAATACCCCCCAAAAAAGGTTCTCA